>CM077505.1:18836710-19281573 GCA_039654745.1 Houttuynia cordata
AGTCGGGTCCTATGGACTCAGACACCCCCTCCTTAGAAAACAATACATTAACTAAATAAAGTTCACTAATATTTAGCAATATTTTTTTTGCAAAAAAAAAGAGATATAGCCACAAAAACATTTGTACTCTAAGAGCCTTTAAACTATGGAAAAAGTTTAAATGAGATCGCTCTCATATAGCTTATATGAGACTATTTTAAATCGTAGCCGTTGGATCTTGATCTAACGGCTATAAATATCTATAATGATCTCACTTACTCTCTGATGTGACATACTTACCTACCCACTAAATTAACATTCACCCTCCGATCAGAATCTAATGGCTATAAAGATTAGTCTCAATGCTCCTTATATGAGAACGATCTCATGTAAACTATTCTCTTAAACGATTTAGGCCCCACTACATAAAGGTTGCTATTACATATGTTCTACACCTTTGCAAGCTGTGTTGTTTGTCACTCTTATTTCTAAAAGTACTGCAGTTTACAGATGTGAAATTCAAAGTGATCCTCAATGGTGTAAGAACAAGAAGAGAGAAGGACATTTTAAATGGAATTACTGGCTCAGCCAACCCGGGAGAAGTTCTTGCTCTGATGGGACCTTCAGGCTGTGGAAAAACTACCCTTTTGAGTCTGCTCAGTGGAAGATTGTCTAATCCAGAAGTCAGTGGAACAATAACATACAACGACCAGCCTTATTCAAAGGCATTGAAACGCAGGTAATGTGTTTATGACCCTTTATCGTTATTTAATTGATTAAGTTATTTTTATTTTCCAAGAACTTATATTTTGGCTTCACAAGGTAAGCGACCTCATCAAAATGCTGGAGTATTTTTTAATTAGTATGTGAATCAGGTGGTGAAAGAAGTGGTAAAATCAGGTTGTAGATTGCATTACCTCTAATGTAACAACTCTTCACTCCAATACTTATTGTTTTTTGTCAAGGAACTAACTCCAATGTTTTACTGAAACTGAAAGATAATAATGGTCAATTGTTTCTCCTCTTTGAGACATATTTCTTGTGCCAACTCGAAAGAATCGATCCTGTATTTGGTATATATTTTCAATTTTAATGGATATGATGTAGTAGTTTGAGAGATTATTTGGCAGATGGAATTTTCCAAACAACAGTATGAAGTGGAAGGATGGTGAAAAAGATAAAAATTGACAAAAGATTTGTAAACTTTATTTAATTAAATGAGCCAATACTTCGAAAGATTTGTCAACGTATAAACATTGGTCGTACCAGTACCAATTAAGATAGAAAAATGAGAGTCCAATTTCTAGCTTGAATAAAATCATTTAATTTAGACTACTGATGTAGTTAATTTAGGCTACCAGTTTGCTATAAGATGGTAGCGATGTTACAATGATAGGAGCTCTCCATGGCCTTGTGCAGGATTGGATTTGTCACTCAGGATGATGTCCTGTTTCCACACCTTACTGTGAAAGAGACACTGACCTACTCCGCCCTTCTCCGATTGTCCAATACGATGACGAAACAAGAGAAGAAAGAAAGAGCAATGGAAGTCATTTGTGAGCTTGGCCTTGAAAGGTAACCAAAATGTTGATAGCAAACTAGACTCTATTAAAATGGATCACTAGCTGTCTTACGCTATTTTGTGACATGCAGGTGCCAAGATGCAATGATTGGAGGATCATTTGTTCGAGGTGTTTCAGGTGGGGAGAGGAAGAGAGTCTGCATTGGCAATGAGATTATAATCAATCCTTCTTTGTTGTTCCTGGATGAGCCTACTTCTGGATTGGACTCGACAACAGCGCTGAGGATTGTTCACATGTTGCATGACATCGCAGAGGTATTACTCTGCTATGATACATTCATTTGCTCTAACTCATCTACGTCTGGTTGTCGAGGCATCTTTTATGCCAATATATAACCATCCTTTTCTTAAAGCGAATGATCTACTATCCATGTAACTATTTTCACTAGGTTTATTGCTATTGATGCTGTTCCCAATTCAGTCCTCAATGATGAATAAGATGAGAGAATTTGACTTAACTTTTCGAGTTGTTATAAGTTGAGTCAATTTTCTGGACAAAAAAAGTATACAGAAATCCAGACTAGGCATCTAATGTGCATTTAGCATCATGAGAGAGAGCGAGCAAGAGAGAGTACCTATAGCTAGTTTTGAAGTTTCTGAAAAAAAAACTGATGAGGTATGGACATGTTATGATTGTTTACAAACGATGAATATGGTTGAGTAAAATGAGAATGTGTCTGGCATTTTGAGGAAATATGTCAGTTTGAGAAGTAAATGAACAGTAACTTTATCTGCAAGTTACTAGAAAGAAGGCCGTGAGCTTGTTCTTGTTCCTTTAACATTTTCTACCTTTATGAACTAATCAGTCTTGTTGTAGGCTGGAAAAACAGTGGTGACCACAATTCATCAGCCATCTAGCAGACTGTTTCACAAATTTGATAAGTTGATCCTTCTTGGAAAAGGAAGTTTGCTTTTTTATGGAAAGGCAACAGAAGCCGCAGTTTATTTTGCTTCAATCGGTTGCACTCCTCTAATTGCCATGAACCCAGCAGAGTTCTTGCTTGATCTGGCTAATGGAAACATAAATGATGTTTCAATTCCATCAGAATTGGAGGACAAAGTTCAGTTGGAGAATACAAAAACAGATTCAAGAAATGCTAAACCATCTCCAACAGATGTTCACGAAGTATGTTTTGGATTTGATATAAGTTAGGATTTGATATAAGTTATTTATTTATTTCCTTGGAAGCCAAACTGTCATTTTATTGAATCTTTCATTGTGAAAAATCATATAAGTATGAGCAGAAAGAAGAGTTGGTTTATTCATTCAATCCAGTAATTAACGATTGATGTTCTGTTAAATACCACCAAAACATTAGGATTCTGCTAGTGACTTCAAGATGGGAAGCCATATAAGTCCTATGTCAACTTCTCTTGAGTCTAAATATTGTACTGCATAATTGAGCAAGTCCCAACTTCCAAGTCCTAACATGCATATGAAATTGAAATGCAAGCATTATGACCAATTAAGTAGTAATTGGTATCTCCTGTAGCAGTTGAACTTCATCTCCATCTAACAATGGCCAGTAATAAAGAAGGCCATTTTTCAAATTACTCAAACATAAGTCCAGGTCTCTTCATTAGTTTGTATTTCCTGCATATCTTTGTTTATTGAGTTCAATGTGAGTGAAACAGTATCTAGTAGAGGCATATGAGACTAAAGTTGCTGAGAAAGAGAAGAAGAAGCTGCAGGTTCCAATTCCTGTGGATGAAGATATAAAGTCAAAAGTGTCATCACCAAAGAGAGAATGGGGAGCTACTTGGCTAGAACAATGCTCCATTCTGTTCCGGAGAGGGCTGAAAGAAAGGCAGCATGATTACCTGAGCTGGATGAGAATTAGTCAAGTTCTGGCTATTGCAATTATCTTGGGAATGCTCTGGTGGCACTCTGATAGTACCACATACAGAGGCCTCCAAGATCAGGTAACTAGCACATGGCAGAATTTGCATGTAATGAACTCTTCAATTTGGGATCTGCATCAGATACTTTAATTGGCAATTACATAATAGGGGAGAGAAAAACAGAATCATTCATTAAATTGGCTAACGAATGATGTTTTTTTATCCACTGCAGACAGGGTTACTATTCTTTATTTCTGTATTTTGGGGCTTCTTCCCTGTATTCACTGCAATTTTCACTTTCCCACAAGAGAGAGCCATGCTAAACAAAGAAAGAGCAGCTGATATGTACAGGTTAAGTGCTTACTTTATGGCGAGGACAACAAGTGACTTGCCACTAGATCTTGTACTACCTGTAATTTTCCTTGTCATTGTCTACTTCATGGCAAACTTGAATAAAGGTGTCGTCCCATTCTTCTTGACAATATTAGTCGTGTTCCTCAGCATTGTTGCTGCACAGGTACATCTTTTTACTGGACTTTACAACAGCAACAGGGTGAATGTAGTTGAATTAGTTTTTAGCCTAAAAAGCTAACAGAAAATACATGCAGGGGCTTGGACTTGCAATTGGTGCTAGCCTCATGGATGTAAAGAAAGCAACCACGCTGGCTTCAGTAACAGTCATGACTTTCATGTTGTCTGGTGGATTCTTTGTCAAGGTCAGCTTTAAGGCCACGTTGAGCCAGTGTCCAACATTATACTCCCTCTGGGCACTTTTAATAGATACCGTTGACTTTCAAATTGAGTAAAAATTACTCCTACTGGTCACTTTTAATAGATACCATTGGTTTTTAAATAAACTAAGTATCTATTAAAAGTGTCTGGAGGGAGTAAGATTTTAGAATCATGACACCATTGTCATAATTCTCAAATAATTCAGCAATATATCATTTTTAATATTTCCATGACCAGCCAATAATTTCCACTAGATCAGGTATACATAAGAAACTTCAACCATTTTGAACTTTAACTCAATTATTTTTGGTGGTAAGATAAATCCTCAATGCACGATATATTGATCCACTGAACAAATGCATGTGGCTTAAAGAATGCTTGAGCTATCTTTCACCTACTTCACTCACTGTAACTTTGATAAGAAACTGAGAAAACAGTTCAAATACTTTCTCCTATACTACAACAGCCAAGTAAAAACCATAAAAAACCTGCTACTTTTCTCTAAGAGAACCGGATGCTATAGAAAAAAAACTGAGAACATTTTTTAACATTTTTTCTGTTTCCTTGCCTTCCTGTTGCAGAGAGTTCCTTTATTTATCTCATGGATTCGGTATATTTCCTTCAACTACCACACCTACAGGCTTCTTCTCAAGGTGCAGTACCAGCGAATCCCGCCGTCCGTCATTCACAACATTCAACTTGATAATGGTATGATGGAGATTGGTGCTTTGATTGCCATGATCTTCGTTTACCGGCTTTTGGCATACATTTCATTGAGAAGGATGAAGATCCAGTGATGAGAACAAGATCGAGCCCACTCATTTAAAAAGAACAACTATAAAAACTACACAAAAAGAGATGTCTCCACCCAGCCCCGGACACAAGTTTTACAGTTTTGGAATGTACATTAAGAATGAAGGGAAGCATAACTTATTCGAAAAGGCTCTGTATTTCCATATCTTGAAAAATGTCAATTTAAATATGCAGATAAATATACGATACGCATATAGTTTATCTCAAGTTCATTTCTTATGTGTATATAACCATTTGAAAATAGTTTCTGACATTCCAGCATTGTACATAACATTGCATAGTGTTCTACAACCTTTAAATGATGCATCATCTTCATTGGCACCCTCAAAAGAGTAGCTGATTTTCTTTCACAAAACTGAATTTTATGGTGAAATGGTGAAGAAAATATCACTAGTGAAATATTTGTCTTATAGTACACTCCCTCTTTCCCCTATTAGTAGCTTCATTCGGGATATTTTTTGTTCTATGTTAATTTTTAATTTGGCTCAATTTAAGCTCCTGGGTACTTGGAACAGATTACACAATTTAAATTTCCATTCTCTTAGCTGTTTGGAGATCCATGTATCCTAGAAGGGATTGTCCGGAGGGTCCAATGCATCCATTGTGAGGTTTTAACTTGGGAGTGTTTACTTAGTGGATGCGAAGGGTCTGCTTTATGAAAAATTATTCCGTTTTCTCACATGGCTTCGATAGGATTAGCTCCCATTCTTTCCAACATGCTAAAATATTGGGCTTGGAGAATCACAGAAACTTAGCCATCTTGTATTCCTCTTTTATCATATTTTTATAAAATTGTAATTAGACCTTTTTGAGTCAAATAACTAAATTATTTCTTGCATACGTTGTAATGTAACATTACTGTTTTGCTGCACGCTTAAGTGTTTTTGCATCGTCTGACAATTTTTCTCACTAAAAAGTAAAAAACCAACCAGACAGTTGACTCAGACATTTCCTTTTCATTATGCCCATTTTGTTTTGTCTTGTAAAAAGATTACATCTGAACGCAAATTTGTCAACTTATAAAGGTGATCACTATATACAAACAGAGTACAAAGATTGGAGTCTAGTGGCATTAACCATTGATGAACTTAAGAGCTCAAGCAACAATGCCATGCTAAGTTATAGCATACATGTAGTGTTTGGGAATGGCAAATAGTACCAAAGCAAACACAGTAACTGATACCTTGTTTGCCGCTAGAAAGAGTATGAGGCTGTGCAACAGTTCGTCCAAGTATTCCACATTTCAGAATTGACATGAGTATGCAGAATTCAACTGGGGGCTAACTTGCAACATTTTTAGTTGAGCTAGAAGTGGCTCGAAGGCATTCGGATCTTGTGGTCATTTGCATATAATATCTAGCATGCTTTCCCATTTGTATAAACAAAACACTTTTCCCATAATCAAAGCCAGACAAAAAGTAAAATTTGCTTGTGAAACCAACATCCTAATTCACAAAACAACAAGCCGCATAATGAAAAACCAAAGAGATACATAATTTCGCTCGTCAATAGAACTTCAGGAATCACCACAATAACTCCAAAGGAGGAATACTCAGATTGTCACAAGCATCATGAGGTTCTTTTAGGAGACATGTTTCGCATGAGAGAGATAGTGACGATGATCACAATTATTTGCAAAGGCAAGGCTGACAGACAAAAGATGAGAATGCCAGGATTATCCACACAGGAATATAGATAATTGACACTTCATGATAAGGTGGCAAATAACTTACTTAGTAATACACGACAAGCCTCCACCACCTCAAATTTCTTCAACAAAGAAGCACTTTGATCTTGGAGGACCTAACAAAACATTAAGAGATAGCTGTGACTACCTAAAGTTTGTGTTTATAAAACAAAAAAAAAATGAGAAGCATCAAGGCCATTGAGGTTGACAAACCTCACAAAACATTAAGAGATAACCGTGACTACCTAAAGTTTGTGTTTATAAAACAAAAAAAAATGAGAAGCATCAAGGCCATTGAGGTTGACAAACCTCAGACTCATCAGACAGAAAGAAAGAAACTTACAAATGAATTGTCAACGTAGTTATTACAAAAAATTCACAAAAAGCTTCCATAGTAAATTAGAAGAACATGATAGCAAATTTACCTCAAATGAGAGGTCACTTGTGACATTGCAAGCAACTGAAAACACTGTAGAAATAGAAGAGGCAACCATGTACATTCTCAGCAGGTTCACATTGCTCCACTTTCGACCTACGACAACAGAAGCATTGTTGACTCTACCAATGCAGGTTTAGGCAAATTACTTTGGTGCATTATCACAAGAAAAGATAGTCTGAGTCCACCGGATACATGGAGTTTATTTGGCTTATTGCACTATTTGGACAGCCTACAACCCACATGCCTCTCATACCTGGCGCTCTATTCTTTCTCTCAGAGATAGTATGATTATGGGCTATTTTTAAAATGTGGGCAATGGTAGTAATACTCAAACTTGGCAAGATCCTTGGATCAATCATTGCCCTCTTTCTTCCAAGGATGGAAATAGAGTTATTATGCAATTAGGAGGTTCTTTGACTGACTGCATAGCTGACTCTTTATGCAATAGTGAATGGCGCCTCCAGGCTTCTACAGTTCGCACTCAGGAGTTGCTTCATATCCTACTAAGTAATACTCCTTCTCTTTCCTCTGTAGAGGACAATATTTGGTGGCTGTTTGCTTCAGGTAAATTCTCCTATAAGTCTGCATGGAATTATCTTCATCTCTCGGGCTTTCAGGTTGACTGGTGGTCTCTGATCTGGTATAAAAAGTGCATAATGTGCCAAGCCTTTATCTGTTGGCTTGCCCTATCTGGTGGTTCGATGACTCAGGATAATCTTCAAATAAGAGGCAACTCTCTGCCAAATAGATGCGTTCTTGTGTAGCAGCCTATGAATCAAGAGATCACATTTTCTTTGCATGCAAAACAAGCAAACTGATTTGGCGAGACCTTCTTTACAGATGTCATATTCATCAATTTGTTGGGAATTTTCAGCATGAAATTGGCTGGTTATTATCTTTTTCCAAAAAAAATAAATACTCAGGTTTCTTACTCAAGCAGATTTTCAATGCTTATATTTCTCCGATTTGGTACGAAAGAAATAAAAGTATCTTTGAGGGCTTGTCATCTTCCTCCAGATTCTTTAGTGAAGGCAATTGTTGATCAAGTTAGATTCTCATCAGAAGTGTCTGGTTACAAAAGTTCTATTATCAGTCATTGCGCATTTGCAGTGGATTTCTACGGCTGATCTTGCTACTTCAGATTTAGCTATGGATTTTTAGTTTTTCTTTAGCACTCTGCTGATCTTTTGATGTTCTTTTAGTTTGCCTCTTGTATGAAGCTTTTGGGGATGCTCCTCTTCTTATCTTTGTTAACCTGCTATTTTTGGCTAAGAAAATTTTAATTACCCCCCAAAAAAAACGTACCACAACAGTAACGATAAGCTACTAAATAACAACAATAGAAAACATATAGGAATTCCAGTGTAAAATAAGCATTAGACAAACTGCTCGCATATACCTAAATATCCTGAAATAAGAGAAATTAGACCAATGATAACCACTACAACTGGAAGATTGTTAAACCCTTTTGCCGGTAATGCTGATGGAATTACCCAAAGTATTCCAATTGCCAGACTGACAGCCTGCAGTTACACATTTATACATCAATCATCCATAAACACCAACGAATTACTAAGCTAAAACAAATACTGACGACCCAATTTTCAGCTTAAATATAGCATGCCAGATTGTAGTCTCTAATTTCTTTAGTGAAAAGAAGCAAAATAAAACTTAACCAGACTAACAGAGAACATAAGAGAAAGTAAGTAAACCATTTGTGGTTCTCAAAATCCTGTATCATATTCACACACTTTATACCTAAAAAAAAGCTGCTGATTTTGGCTGCCACTTTATTTCTAAATATTTAAGTCAAATTAGTCTTCATCTTACACCAAAAAATGAAAAAAAATGGCAGTGAAGCAAAGGAGGCTGTCACATAGGTGCCCGAATCACCAGCCACAAGAAAAGTTAAAATTTCTTATACTCCCTACAGTCACTTTTAATTGAGACCATTGCATATTGGTCAATTTTATTGAGATGTGGGGTCCATGGTAAAAGACTAGGTTTTCCAAACTAGCGAGCGAGTGCCTTTCATTGCAGACGATCGCGACTCGACCTAGGGTTGCTGCCGGGTGGCTTTGGTCTCCATCTCTGGCCTAATTTTAAGAATAATTAGGGAATGGTATCATCCAATTTTGGTACGCATGTTTTTCTAATTATCTCGATTAAAAGTGACCGGGGGGAGTATATCACATTTCTTCAAAAATTCTACTCCAAAATTGAAACAGAGGCAGAAAGATGGTACCTGGGCTATTAACAATAAACGCAGTCGAGATTTCCCTTGAGCTACTTTCGTATATCCTACAAAATCATTCAAACCACAGCAATTCAGAATTTCAAAGAAACGGACGACGACCATACAGGATTATACATTGAAAGTGGCAATTTTGAGACCAAAGATGAAGAAATTAAGTTCAAATTAGACGGGAAAAAGAGAAGGAAAAGAAAAGATTACTGGGATCAACGAGCATGCGATAGGAGAAATCGGAACCATCCGTGCCGGAGGGCCTCCCGGCGGCAGCGGATTTCCTCTGCTGCATCTGCGAATCAGAGCCTGGTCCGAGGGGAAGAACCCGATATAGGGACTCGTATCGGAAACCTGCTTCAGGTCCATTATTCCGTCCGATAGAGCCTGGCTGTATTTGTAAATGGCTTAAATTTATTGGCATATAGGGCCCACGGCAGTTCAGGATTCCGCTTAACCTGCGCATGCACGTTCACGAGGAGAGAAATTCAGTCACCTACTTCTGGTTCCTCAATTTTTTAAATACAGCCATGCTTTATGAACGGAGAGCTTCCTACACCTATAATTAAATATACATAAACAACGAGGCTTTCACTGTATTGATTATACCCAAAATTGACCTTCCACCTTATGTATTAACACTATTGATCTTATGTACATGCAAACACGCATATATGTAGAGCAGAAAAGTCTTTAAATACTCTTAGGGTGCGTTTGGGAACGCAGATTTGGATTTGAGGGCCCAAAATCCAAATTCCTTGATTGGATTCTATTTTGTTTTTAAGAATTTGAATTTTTCCAAAATCTTCCGGAATTTTAAAATTAACTAATTTTAACTCTGAGGTACAGATTTGTAAATGACGTCATTTACAAATTCTCGGTTTCGGGATCGGGGTCGGATGGAGTCGAGTCAGATCCTCTTTCCCAACTCCTTCCTTCGATCGTCCCTCCGCCGAACTCCTCCCTCTGAAATCGAGCTTCGCCGGACGTCGGCCTCTCCGGCCACCCCGACCTCTGGCACCGCCACCGAGTAGGTCCCACTTCGCAGCCACCGTCTTCGCCTCCACAGCTTCATCCTCCGCGGCTTCTGCTTCCGGGAAGCCAGGCAACCTCCTCGCCTGGGACTCCTCATCCTCGCGCCTTTACCTATTGGATCTCGAGAAGTCAGGCTTTCACCGCTTCTCCGTTCGATTTGGCGACGGCCTACATGACCCGGACTCCATTCAAGCCGCCGTTCCCTCTAAAGTCAGTGCCTTTTCCATTTGATCTCGAGAAGTTAGCTTTTGATAAAAGCATGCTTCTTCTTCGTCTTCTGTTTTGGGTAATTGAACATATGCTTCACAAGGTATACTTTCATCAACAATAAAGTGGATTAGAAATGCTTGATACTGCCTCCGACCGGAATTAGTAGTAACATTTGGTTTTTTAAAATGAAGTAACATTAGTTCATTTTGGAAAATCAACTGTTACTACTACTTCCGGATGGAGTATTAGTTTGTTAGAGGTAATTAGGTAAAGGATTGGTGAAAGTCTGAGCAATGCCTGTCAAGGGTATTCAGTTCACAATAGAAGGTAGTGGGGAAGTGCTTAGTGAGTTGTTTTTGTGAGAAAGTTTGAGTTTTTTTCTGGCGGCTGGCTACGCGTTGGAAATTGTTTTGTCCATTTGTTCTGTTTGTTGTTGTTGTCTACACAGTGGGAAGACAGTATATTTCTCGATAAAGTTCTCTAAAGGAGTGTGCTTGATCTATTGGTAATTGATATTATGAGAGAGTACATGGATATAAATATAATGAGTGCAGAAATTGCTATTGTTATGACAAATTTGTTGCATGCATGCCGTCTAGCTAAATCGATAATGGTGGTAACTGAATTATTTTTATAGGGATGCTGTCACGTTTAAATGTGCAAAGCAAGAGCGTGATGCACTTGTAGAAAGTAAACTGCTTTTTTTGAGAAAAAACTTTTTGGCGTGTTACAGGGGCTTCTGCTAATGTCCCTTCAAAAAATTTATTTTAGAATTTTAAAAAAATATGTCACTTCCGTTCTATTTAATTTCTTCCTGATTGAAAACTTTAAGACATTTTGATAGAAGTGTGTAAGGAAATTGTATATGTGATGTCATGGCTAATTTCAGATTTCCCTAAGCTTTTGCTGTCATTAGGTTTATTATGAGGCAAAAAATCGACAAAAAGAAAGGGAAATCCAGCGCAATATTTGCTTTGTGTATAGTTTTCTAACCATCTCAATCACAAGGAACTATCATATGTATTTCATCTACTTATTCACAAGGTTTTTTATGTATGGTGATTGGTTGTACTCGTGTCAACTGCCATACAATTTTTGTTCCTTAGTTTCCGTTTCCATGTGTAAGAATGCACTCATGAATTTTGATGCTTATATAGTTTTCTAAGCATTTCAATGACAAGGAACTATTGTAAATTTCATTGACATCTTCATGAGGATTTGCTTTATATGGTGAATGGTTTGTACTCGTTTTTAGGCTATAGAATTTTTGTTCCTTAGATTTCATTTCAAAATGTAGGTTCACTCATGGATTATGATGACAATGATTTCCAAAGCCAGAATTTTGAACTAGTTGGTGAAGACAACATATAAGCTAAAGTGCAGGTAAAAGAAGGATTGCCTGAGTTTATGGTCCCAGAAAATCTGGAGCTGTCACAAAATGATGCTGAAAAGGGTAAAATTATAAGCTTTCATGATCCCCAGATTAAAGATGAGGTGGATAATAGTATGTTCGAGGTAGATAGCGAGATTTCTTGCAGAACAAATGGGGAAAGCAATGATGTTGGTGGAACAACAGAGGAAATGTTAATTACAGCTGCAGGAGTAGTTGCAGCGGTAGCAGAAGATGAAAATGCAGGAATTATGTTTTTTGGGAAGCTTTATAATTCGCTGGAGGATGTTGAGCAAAAAGGAGAAACTAGAGTTTCTCAATCTGGAATGAAAGAGATGCTACACCATAAGAGTGAAATGACTATTTTTTCTTCTGATATGACCTCTGTAATTGGAATAGATGAAGTGGTTGAGAGTGATACTACTGGTAATCCTGAAGCTGCATTGGATGTATCAGTAGGTTGCATTGAGGTACCATGTGAAGCAAGCGAGAAAAAGTTAAGTCATTCAGTTTCTGGGGAAGTTGATAATGATGATCCTGGATCCCAAGACCAAAATGCTGAGAGCTTTACATGGGTGCACCTAAAGTTCAAATCCAAATCCAAATCTGAATCTACCAATATAAGTTCCCAAACAGGAAATTTAACAATCCATGCAGATTTGTAAATCCACAGTTAAATCCCATTAGATGCCAAACAGTGAATACATAAATATAAATCCTTATCTTCATAAATTTAGAAATCTAAGCATTCTTATATCCTTTGGCAAAATCCAAATCCGTGTTCCCAAACGCACCCTTATCCTATTTCTCTTCATTTTTAACTTCATTCGCACTAACCCTCTCCCTGCATCTGCAGGTTTGTTCCTCCGCCCGCTCCGGTGACTCCGCTCGTCCTTCAGTGCCTCTACTTCCGTCATTATTTCCTCCTCACCGCCGCCACCACCCACCTATCACCACCACTACTACCATCACCATCACCACTACCAACTCCTCCTCATCCTTCACCTCCATCACCACCACCTCCTCTTCCTTTGTTGCCACCTTCCCCTCCTCGTGCGGCTGAAACATTCATATTTTAGTAAAATATGAATAGCGACATGTGAATAGTGTTACATGAATAGTGAGAGCATTTGGTCTTGAGGTCAATGTGAATAGCGTTACTTTTAATACACTCATCAAAGGGATGTGCCATGCAGGTCGAGATGGTGTTGTGGTTGTGTTGCTTCATGAAATGTGTTTTCATCCCCGTTAGAAGACCAGAGATATAAAAAAATTCAAGAAATTAATAAAAAGAAAAACACATAACAAACTCAAAGAGCACTTGGGGTGTGGTTTGGCTAATATTGCCTTGCCACCAAAGGATGATTTCCTCCACTATGTCAAAAGTATAAGGAGTTCTCTCTAAATCTCAGATATTACAAGCTCTCAATACCAAAATCATGCTTTTAACCCTTTACATGAACATGCATCATCCTACAAGCCTCTCAACACTCTAATCCTAGAGCTACTCATGAGAGACTACAAAGATAAATGAGGTTTATGCACAGGTTATGCCCACCTTGTGCCTCTGAAACTATAGGCTATTCTCACATAGTGCCTATATATAACTGATTGATTGATTTTTCTACTTTTTTACTCGCAATCGCACGAGACTCAGTATAGTCTAGTGGTAACGAGGTCGAACCCAAAGGACTTGGACTGATTCAACTTAATTCTAATGAAAGATTTGATTTTTTATGAAACTAGTTATAACAGAATGAAAAGTTCTAATTAAACAAAGCAATGAAATTTATGTGAAAATAATATGATGAGAAATATACTAAGACTTCGAATCCACCCAAACCAAATAGCTATCCTCTCCGTTAAACCCGTACAATTCCAAGTGATCAATTACCCGTGCCCCTCTCGAAGTCACGAATAATCGTAATGTGTGCAGCCCTCTCGAACATGCAACTAAACAATTAAATCTAACTTAATTAATCTCCCTCTCTCGAGCAAAGACCAATCATAAAAATGCAATTTTTATTCAAATAACACCTTGGAATTCGCTAAGATCTCTCGAACATTAACAAACCCTTAACTAACAATTACTCTACCCTCTCTCGAGCAACAGAATAATCATAGCAAAATAATAAGCATAGGGAATAAAAATCACAACTTTAGAATTGCAAATAAGTATTGAGAGTCAAACAATCAGCAGGGCTTCATCTAATCTTAGTACAATGAAATTAGCTAGACATGAAAATAAGGGAAGAAAAAGCCTGATTCGTCGAATTGGTCATAGGAATACTGTTCACCGAAGTACTGTAGCAATTTCGAAACACTGTAGCGATTTCACTGTTCACTGTGCACTATTCATCATCTTCTCCGGCGGACTCGTACTGTAGCAGTTCGAAACGGTGTGCAATTCGTCCAAAAGATCAGTTCTTTCTCCCGGCGTTCGACTCCTCCTCCTTCCTTATCTTCTTCCGGCCAAAGACCTGCCGGATTCCGGCCAAAATCCCGACGAAAAGGGCTGTTTTTCCTCTAGTCTTCGCCCGGCGGTCGCTCTGTTTTTCGCTCTGTCGGCGGCCTGTTTTGCTCTGTGTTTTCTGTCTTTTTTTCTATCGTCTGGTCTCTCTCTTTTATATGCCTTCCAATCCAAGATCATTCCCCAATTGCAATCGAATCGATTTCAATCCTTTCCAGATTGAGCACGCCTCGAATTTTCCATTTGGCAAATTTCCAAATCAAGCACCTTCCTTCTCTGCCAATCGAACTCCTCTGCCGTCGAAACCTGCCACCGAGGCCCCGCCGTCCAGAACGAAGCTTCTTCGCCGGCGTTCGCCATGACCCATCGCCGCCGATTTCATTTGCCTCGCCGCCGTCTTCAAATCGATCGAACCTGCAACCTCGCTCCACCGCCCAGCTCGCCGCCGTCAACGCATTTCGGCCTCGCCCAGCTTCAGCAACATCCGCCGTCGAGACCCAGCTCGCCGTCCGCCGCCCCAGCTCGAGCTTTTCCGGCGAGCTCATCCAAAACAGAGCTTCGCTCTTCTGTTCTGAAACAGACGAAGCCCGAGCGCCCGAGCTTCGGCTCGGGCCGGGTTTTTTTTTATATTTTTTTTATTTTAACTGAACCGGCACTGAACCAGCCGGTTCAGCGCTCATTTTCTTTTCTTTTCTTTTTTTCTTTTTCTTCTTTATAACCTGTTGTATTGATCTCAGCCGCCGGATATAATCTGAACGGATCTTCTCTTTAATTGTGTCTCTTTCGCGCGCGATATTTCAAATGATCATAACTTTTTGCTCAGAACTCCGAATTGCGAACAGTCAGTGGCGTTGGAAAGCTGACTTCGTGTACTTGAACATGAAGCTTAAATCAGTCCCATCAGAGATATACAATCGAAGTTGTAAATATCGAAGTTGTAAATATTCAATCATTAGAGTCGCGTTTTAATCCCATTTCTGCGTTTTGCTCTCGTTTCCTACAAAAACCAAAAACTATATTAAAATAACAATAATTCTAAACAAACACTAGCAGAAACATAAGTTTAGGAGATAATAAAATGCATATTTCATGTACAGATCACACCCCCCAAACCTAGATTTTTCTAGTCCCTAGCAAAACAAAACAAAAATAAAATCAAGCAAACTAAGGAACTAATGCATAAAAGTAAACCACCACTTTTCGTAGGGAACACGATTGCATTGAGCGTATACAACAAGCCGTTAAACCTCTAGGTGGCCCTAGTAAGACGAGTGTTGTCTCGTGAGGGTTTGCAGCCATGCTACCCACAAACATGTATTTATGAAATTAACCTAATTAACCTAAATGTAAAAACAAATCAAAACACTGCAAAACAAACAAACCTATTATCCCTTAAAATGCAGACTACAATGCTTAAGAGAATTAACCACGCGTACTTGGTTCATAATCAACAGGAATATAGAAGCCCTCAAGTAAGTGGTTTTATTCCACACTTTCATCTTGGAAATTTCTGCTCAATATGATATAGCATTATAATGTAAATAGTAAAAGTGTAGAACATTGTAGCAATACATTCTAAATTTCTGTCTTACACATATCCAGTGTTACCCATTAACCAAAGAACATCAGAATCTACGTAGTCATCCCAATCTTTAGGTTCATGATAGCACAGATCTGCGCGCCTCATTCGGGTCCAACATTCTAGATTTGAGAGGATAATACACCACAGACTTTTTTTTTCTTTCGCTAGGACTGTGTAAGGCCTGACTTCAAGATGCTTAGGTTTAGCAATGACTCAGGCCAATGACTCCCAGCCAGTTGGCTTAGGGCATTAGGTTTTAAGAGACCGCTTCGGGCCTGAGCATCAGCCTAAGTTAATCCTATAAAGTCAAGCAGCCCCTTTCTTTCATTTTGTTTTCATTTTTTCACATTTTCATTTTTAGCATTCATATTTTCAGCACATCTTTATTTTGTCCAGGTTGTATTATACTCTCAACCTATTTCCGATTCCAGCCCTTGCCATAGCCAAGTAAATGGTCTATCATGATCTTTTAAGCTCAAAGAACAACTACATATCATCCAATTACTCTGACTAAAGACATCCCACTGAAGATTAGTATTCAACAAATCTCTAGAGAGTATTACTTTATGTACTAGTGTGTGTGAGTGAGTTTTCTTAGCTCAAGCACAGGTTCCAAGAGGACTGTAGCAGAAAGATATGCTCAGTTAAGTGTATCTATCCTCCAGTATACTTACGCACACTTCCAATGTAAATTAATCTCTTAAGAATTGTAAAATGCATCATCACGGGATAAACTATCAAAACTTATAAAAATACTAACAAACAACCTAAAAACTAATTTTATTTTTCTTTTTTTTTCGTTTTTTTTTTGTTTTTCAAATTTTTTTTTTTTTTGAAATAAATGAAAATATATGATAAACACTTCTTTTCTACACCCCCAAACCTAAACTAGACATTGTCCTCAATGTTGACCAAAATAATACTACAATGAATAGTAAAAGAAAAGGAGTGAGGAAGGAAGTCACCTGAATGGAGAGCCTCATGGTAGATGTAAAGCATGAAACACATAAGCGAAGAATGAGGAGATAAGATAAATATGGAAAAATTAAATACACCCCCAAACCTCGACTGTAGCATCCCCACACAGGTAATAAATAACCTACAATAAAAATAAAAATAAAATAGAAAAAAAAACAAGAAAATAAAATTTGGGTTGCCTCCCAAGAGCGCTAAGTTTTACGTCTTCAGCCAGACGTAACCCCAACAAGTCAACCTGGATCAATTAAATGATTGCCCCACACACTCCTATCCTTGTTACTTAAGTACGGATCGTATCGTGGAATGAAGGGGTGGAGTGGTGGGTGGGTAAGCTTTGGGAATAGAGCCCCCTTCATTGGCCATGGAAAGAGGTCATTAGAGAATTTTAAAATGAAGGGCTCCTCTTCCACATCACCCAATTTGGCCTTAGTGGCCTCCTCTCTTAACACATTTTGGGGAGGACTCTCAAATGATGGATTGACTGGGCAATCGATAGAACACTCTAAGTCACGTTCAACAATCAAAGGGGAAGGTTGGTCTAGACATTGTATGGGTGGTGCTTCAGGAACAGAAGGTTCCGTTAATATTGTCGTAGACGGTGACTCCCCAAAGATTGAAGATTTAAAAATTGGTTCTAACGACTCATTCATTTCTTCTTCAATTTCTACCCCTCCTTGCTTATTTCCTGCACTGTATCCAACCTCATTGTCAAATTTCTGTGTACTCCGAAGGGTTGTACCATTTTGAACATGGTCAGGGGAAAAACATATCCCCTCTTCAACAAATTGGCCCATCGGGTATTGTGGTCGGATAGGTAAAGTGTTTACTTCATTACTAACGCCCCATGCACTACTATAAATCCCAATTAGAGTATCTAACATTGACAAGATATTATCTTCAAAGCTAGGATTCCATGTGGGTTGGGCATATTGGAGTTGGGGCAGTGGTGGTGGTGGAACAGGGCATGTCATACCTTGTAACGGTGGAGTAGTAGTTGGTTCAAACATTGCCCTTTCATTGAGTGTGTGCCAAGAAAAATTAGATTGATCCTCCCACCTATGAAGACCTTGGGCCGCACGTACATGATCGCGCACCAATTCCGGATACTCATGGGCCGAAGGGCACTCCACTAGGGTATGAGTAGGGCTTAAGCAAATGGCACATGGTTCCAAAATAAAAGGGGTCGTGGGTTGTAGGGAAGATATGCTACTCCCAAAGTTGGATTGATTTTCCCACCCATGGTTATAAGTATCAAGATATGAGTGACATGGAGGGAATGACACTTCACAGGGAGTGGTAGTAGGTGTGTGTGAGGAATAATAATCATTAAAGTACATGTATGGGTTATTATAGCTAAATCCATAGGAAGGTGAAGTCATTTTTTTCTCTTTCACCACACAATCACCAATACCATAACCACACCATCACACATCCACAACACAAAACAACCCTAGGTATCCACCACTAGCAATCAAGAGTCCTAAATATCGACAACAAGCAAACCTAGCTATTGAGAACTAGCACTGTATGCAGTCATAGAAATAAAAATAAAAATATTAAAAAGAAAGGTTGATAGATTACAAACGAGGGGAAGGAGTGTCCTTTCCAACATCGGCGAGTTCCAAGTGTCACTATCTGCCTCTCCAAATTGACTCCTACAAAGACAAGAAAATAAAGTATCAAAATCCTACAAGAAAATATGAACAAAAATAGAATTAAGTCAAACCGTTACCAAGTCCCCGGCAACGGCGCCAATTGATTGATTGATTTTTCTACTTTTTTACTCGCAATCGCACGAGACTCAGTATAGTCTAGTGGTAACGAGGTCGAACCCAAAGGACTTGGACTGATTCAACTTAATTCTAATGAAAGATTTGATTTTTTATGAAACTAGTTATAACAGAATGAAAAGTTCTAATTAAACAAAGCAATGAAATTTATGTGAAAATAATATGATGAGAAATATACTAAGACTTCGAATCCACCCAAACCAAATAGCTATCCTCTCCGTTAAACCTGTACAATTCCAAGTGATCAATTACCCGTGCCCCTCTCGAAGTCACGAATAATCGTAATGTGTGCAGCCCTCTCGGACATGCAACTAAACAATTAAATCTAACTTAATTAATCTCCCTCTCTCGAGCAAAGACCAATCATAAAAATGCAATTTTTATTCAAATAACACCTTGGAATTCGCTAAGATCTCTCGAACATTAACAAACCCTTAACTAACAATTACTCTACCCTCTCTCGAGCAACAGAATAATCATAGCAAAATAATAAGCATAGGGAATAAAAATCACAACTTTAGAATTGCAAATAAGTATTGAGAGTCAAACAATCAGCAGGGCTTCATCTAATCTTAGTACAATGAAATTAGCTAGACATGAAAATAAGGGAAGAAAAAGCCTGATTCGTCGAATTGGTCATAGGAATACTGTTCACCGAAGTACTGTAGCAATTTCGAAACACTGTAGCGATTTCACTGTTCACTGTGCACTATTCATCATCTTCTCCGGCGGACTCGTACTGTAGCAGTTCGAAACGGTGTGCAATTCGTCCAAAAGATCAGTTCTTTCTCCCGGCGTTCGACTCCTCCTCCTTCCTTATCTTCTTCCGGCCAAAGACCTGCCGGATTCCGGCCAAAATCCCGACGAAAAGGGCTGTTTTTCCTCTAGTCTTCGCCCGGCGGTCGCTCTGTTTTTCGCTCTGTCGGCGGCCTGTTTTGCTCTGTGTTTTCTGTCTTTTTTTCTATCGTCTGGTCTCTCTCTTTTATATGCCTTCCAATCCAAGATCATTCCCCAATTGCAATCGAATCGATTTCAATCCTTTCCAGATTGAGCACACCTCGAATTTTCCATTTGGCAAATTTCCAAATCAAGCACCTTCCTTCTCTGCCAATCGAACTCCTCTGCCGTCGAAACCTGCCGCCGAGGCCCCGCCGTCCAGAACGAAGCTTCTTCGCCGGCGTTCGCCATGACCCATCGCCGCCGATTTCATTTGCCTCGCCGCCGTCTTCAAATCGATCGAACCTGCAACCTCGCTCCACCGCCCAGCTCGCCGCCGTCAACGCATTTCGGCCTCGCCCAGCTTCAGCAACATCCGCCGTCGAGACCCAGCTCGCCGTCCGCCGCCCCAGCTCGAGCTTTTCCAGCGAGCTCATCCAAAACAGAGCTTCGCTCTTCTGTTCTGAAACAGACGAAGCCCGAGCGCCCGAGCTTCGGCTCGGGCCGGGTTTTTTTTATATTTTTTTTATTTTAACTGAACCGGCACTGAACCGGCCGGTTCAGCGCTCATTTTCTTTTCTTTTTTTTTCTTTTTCTTCTTTATAACCCGTTGTATTGATCTCAGCCGCCGGATATAATCTGAACGGATCTTCTCTTTAATTGTGTCTCTTTCGCGCGCGATATTTCAAATGATCATAACTTTTTGCTCAGAACTCCGAATTGCGAACAGTCAGTGGTGTTGGAAAGCTGACTTCGTGTACTTTAACATGAAGCTTAAATCAGTCCCATCAGAGATATACAATCGAAGTTGTAAATATTCAATCATTAGAGTCGCGTTTTATCCCATTTCTGCGTTTTGCTCTCGTTTCCTACAAAAACCAAAAACTATATTAAAATAACAATAATTCTAAACAAACACTAGCAGAAACATAAGTTTAGGAGATAATAAAATGCATATTTCATGTACAGATCAACAACCTACCCCAAGCAATCCTCACTTTATAAAACTTTTGTACATACATCATAGGAAGCCCTAGAACCCCCTTATATAGCCCCTAAAGACGTGCAAAAATCCTTAGCCTATTAGGAGAAAGAGTAGTCAAGAAGAAACACCAAAAATAGGACTTTTCCTAACTTTGTTACAATATTGCTACAGTAACCAGTCTGCCGCTACTACGTCTATCCACTTCGTGCAAGTTTAGGAGACCATTCAGTTGACCGGTCACCTTTCTGCTCGGTCATTTTCTTTTCATCTTCCTCTCTCATCTAGTTCCTCTTCTTCCACCGTGCCTCCTCTCCTCCATAGGAGTTCAAGGCATAAACCTCAACAATCTCCACCTTGATTTGAACTCCCAAGTCACATAGAAGTCTTCGTTGGAATAACCTCTACCTCCAACTATCTCACCTTGACTAGAACACCCAAGTCACCTAGGAGCTTCATCTGACACATCCACTAGAGGTCCTGTGGAAAACTAAGCGGAGACTAGATTCCGGAGAGTAAGCTTGATGAGTGATAATGGTGACCCCAGAGGTTAACCTCTTACTTTCTTGTGTAGTCCATAATGAGAAATCATTAAAGATGTGGACCAACTAGCAACATATAAAGCTCGAGGCCCAGATGGTTGCGAAGTGTCTTCCAGATTTCTCCTTGCATTACATGAAAATAGTGGGTCTACAAGTCTGTGCGACAGTGAAAAGCTTCCTTACCAATAATGTTTCCCTATGAATACAGACCTATTTGCATGTGCAGTTCTGTATATAAATAATTAAAAAAAATGGTATACGAGATACAATAGTTTCATCTTGTCAAACTGCATTTCTTCCTAATAGGCTAAGTCATGATAACCTTCTTATTGCTTAGGAAATAGCATACTATCTTAAGAAAAATACGAAAAAGGGAGCGTAACAATTAAACTTGATTCTATAAATTCTTTTGACATGATGAATGGAGTTTTCTTTTCTTGAGGCTAGACTTGTGAAACTTCCTGGTAAATGGTCAACCAACTGCGAAGATTGTACTATAACCACCTCACCTATTTTTAATTTCCTAACATGTTATGATGATCTAGCTTTAAACACTGCTGAAGAGAATCAATATATACAATGTATAAGTTAAGTCCTGCTCTTACTGTGACCCATTTTATGCATGCATGTGATGTTTTGTTGTTCGGTAGGGCCAAGCTTAGGGAATGCAGGAATTTACTAACTTCTTTACAAGTTTTGGGCTTGACATTAATCTACATGAATCCTCAGTCACATTTAGTAGGAACGTCAGATAGAAATTCCACCGGTACAGTTTGTGAAAGACCAACATAAGCAAATATCTAGGCAGGGGCGGACCTACGTGTAATGCATGGGGTCGGTTTCATCCATTTCACTAAGATTACATATACATTTCATCCATTTTTTTATAAATTGGCTTAATTCCCCTACTTGACCCATCTCAAAATGACCTGACCCCATCTTTGAAAATCTTGCGTCCGCCGCTGTATCTAGGTGTAACTATTCTTACAGGGGTGCCTAGGAAACATAATGATGTGGATATCCTCAAATCTGTGCAATAAAGTTTGCTTCATGAAAAAGTAAATTATTAACTCATGCTGGTAAGTGTGTTTTAAACAATGCGAGACCCTCAGCGAAACTGTCACATCTGATTGTGTCTAAAATTGCAAAAGACTGTAGCTAGGCAACTTGATAAAATATCTCCGACTTCTTTTGGGCAAAAAATGAAAAAGCATAGGAATAATACATGACTACATACAATTTCCTGGGATGAAGTCTTTAGATAAAGAAGTGGAGGGCTTAATTTCTTATGATCACATGAATTATTTTGGCAGCTTGCGCAAAGAACATGATTCTTCATGGTACAAATCAAGGAAACAAAAAAAAGGCTTCCATTGTTTGGCAAATGCTCATGGAGACCTAAAAAGAAGAGAAATCTCAGGAAGGCATGGGATGGACAGATCGAACAGAATAGTAATCTTGCAACTCGAGAGGACAATTGGTATTCTTTTATCTAAGATATGATGAACTTTAACTCACAAAATATGCAGAATTACCTAAAAAAATTGATATACATCATGATTCCAACTCGCATGAAAAGAAAATCAAACCTATTTCTATTGACTTGCTAGCTCAGAACCAAAAGATTTAGCTGCCTACTTCTATGGCATCTGCGAACATACTGATGAATAAAGGCTATGAACGTCCAGGAAGCCTTGGTTATGGCTATAGAATATGGCCACCATGGGGGAAATCAATATGTTTGCATGGACAATGATGGTAGATGTGGTTACTTCTTCTGATCTAATTGCCAAATTAAAGATCGGGGAAGTTTACTCAATCGTGTGTCTCTGAATTCTCTCTCTCTTTCTCTCTCTCTTACGCACACACAGAGGGATAACATGCATGCTGATTATTTAGTAGTAAAATGAAGGAAAGTCTTGTAGAGAAAAATGGTTGAGTTGTGATGCTGGTTTAGCTAACAAATATAAGAAAATAAATAGTATGCGAAAAAGACATTACATTTGTAATCGATGGAAATGAAATTTGATACCATAAGAAGCTTGCATTTGATTCATTCCAAGTTGTGGAGACTGACAATGAGAATAATGACTATATAGTATACCGGTCCTAAAACTTGACACATAAATGGATGTATATGACGAGGATTGAAGGCTTTGGTCGCAAAGGAAGAACATCGTAATTAGACCTGAAGATGCCCACACAAACGAGATGACAAACAACAGCACTCCACAGTTGCAATGGATGCAATGTGAGACAAAAAGAGGGGTTCAGAATCCGTAGTTAGCCGCAAGTAAATCATGAAAAAGTAAACCATCAACTATGGCATAAACTCTACTCACAAATCTTATTATTTCATCCTACGCCAGGGTTGTAAGCTAATAGCATTACTGAATACCATAAAGGTTGTTGCAATGTCCACCTTCATACTTGTTGGGCTCCGGCCAATGAGTTTGTGCTCCACATTTTTTTTAGCAAGTTGAAAAATTATTAGAAACACAAGACAGTCAATCCGAATATTAGTGATTCTGCCATCAACTTTGCAGGAAAAATATGATGGCTATCATGTATTTTCTCAAAATTTCAATCATAAAAAATGTGTTTTCTAAGTTTTAACAATGAAATGAAGCTGGTTGATCAGAGCATGGGTCCGTTATTTATATAGTGACAAACCAAGAAGGCTGCATGAGGAAATGGATGGTTATGATCCGATCTGCGCCAAAACTTAATCAAGAAGATGGGCTGCCTAACGGGCATAGAGATTTCTGATCCGGGCCTACGTTAGGTTTAACCATGACGATGCTACCTCAGAATGGAGGATCAGGGTCCAAACAGCCTCGCCAAGAGGGTGGAGAGGGAGTGGAAGTGATTAGAGGTGTTCATTGACGTCCGTGTCCGTTGATCCGTATGTGTTCGTGTTCGTCTGTTATTTAACGGACGGTCAGTATGGACCACGGACCGGACACAGACGGGAGCTTTATGTCCATTCTAGTGGGGTGCTATGGACACGGACACCTGCGGACTTCCGTGTCCGTAGTTCTTGTTTAGAAGACATGAAGACTAGGGGTGTTTATGGATCTTAGTGCTTTTGTTTGGTAGATTAGTATAAGTATCCACGGACAACCACGGACGGACACAAACAACTACGGACGGACACAATAAATTTTATAATGGATAACTACGGACACGGACGAACTGGATGACACCCCCTTATTATAGATGGACGGTTGTCCGTGTCCGTTAACACCCCTAGAAGTGATAGGTGGGTCGCATGGACATCGTGGGGCCTATAAGTCCTTGTACCAAAAATGAGGCTTTCTTGTGTCTGCTCGTCCTAGTAACAAATGAAGATTTAACGTGAATTCGTATTTAGCAAATAAAAAAATAATAACTTGGGAATGTATATATTCCCTCTGGGAACTTTTAATAGCTATTAAAAGTGTTTGGAGTGAGTAGTTCACTTGAAAATCAACTGTATCTATTAAAAGTGCCTGAAGGGAGTAATTACAAAATTATTTTTTTAAAAACAATAAGAAAAATTAACAAAAACATCCCTCTTTTTATTTGCGCAAAGAAAAATGGAAAAACAAACTAATAATAAAGATCTCAAAGCTATTCTTTTAAGCTAAAAACGAACATATTTTTCTTTGGTTTTTTTAACCTGAAACTGGAAGCAAAGAGTTACATCTCTTGACCCTGGTCAAACTTATTTTTGAAAAAAATGAAGAAAAGACACTAGTTAACTCGTTATCATGCTTTTACAATTTTTTGTTCCTATTGATTTTATTCCTTCAATTTCATTTTTTTTTGTGTGATGAAAAGGGGCATTCAATTTCTTTATTAAATACATATGCAGCTTGGACCAAGTTTATTATTGGACGAGTAGTTCATCGACCGTGTACTTTCACATGCACCGTCGCTGTATGGGATTGGGCTGGCTAGACCATGGGGTTGTGAACTACATCCTTAAATACTTTAACCTCTATATTTCTTTTTATTTCAACAATTTTCTGTTTGTTACTACTAGAAATTCAATATTGCCGGACTGATCATTATTCTATGAAGAATTACTAGAAAATTTTACTAATTACAATCTAATATCTAGATTCCAAAAGAGTATAATTTCTAACTAGATTTCCCTGTCATTCTAGCTTTTTTATACCAAAGATATACCTCAATGATTGTGCTCCCTTATCGAAGAGAACAATCTAAAGCTACCATAACAGCCCAATCATCTAGGTAGGCATGTCCACGGGAACAGTGTAGCTTGAAAGTAATTCCTAAGGTTTAGGAATTGCCAATGAAGAACCAATTATTATTTACAATTGTTTACTGTTTTTAACATATACAAGGCGAGGCTACAAACCTCAACTACATGAAGGAGTGAAGTCTCCACTCTCTATCTACCTCAAGACTGCCCTGAGGAGTTCGTCGCCTGCAAATTTCCTTCTTTTTCAACTGTTTGTTTTGCTACATTCTTTTTTCAACTTGGAGGCACCATAAATCCACAGAATTTTTCAATTGAGAATAGCTTCATATCAGCCCAGATATATATATCCAAAAGGATGTCAAATGCCACACCAAAGACTAACCAAATCTTTAATTCTGTCATCAATGCAGCTTGGCGTTCCCAATTACATGGGGGAACCATGTTGGAGGATCTTCAAGACGCCCTTCTTAAGTTGAGGTTTGGAGTCATTCCAGCTCTTCAATTTTATCTTAACAGGTTTTAGAGTCTCGCTGCAATGCTGATTTATCTCAGCCAGGGTGGTTGTAAATTCAGAAGTAGATCCTGTTTTAGCAATTATGACTGGATCATTGACAGGCTCAATCTTTTTGCATGCTTTTCTTCGCTTGTAGGTGATTTGGAATGCACCTGTATCTCGTGGGCTCAGCGAAATTCCGGAATCCTCACACAACGGTTTATTGAGTTCTAATTTGCTGCTATCTCTATCCCTTGCCTTTCTTTGATCAAAAGAAGCTGAAAATTTTTGGTGGTGGTTGCTATTGACATTGCTTGACAATATAGCTTCTGAGACAGGCATTTGCATCACTTTATGATTTCCATAATAATAGTGATCCATATTATGTACAGCACAATCTTCCCAAGGACTTTTCTCCCTTGACCTTTTCCCTCCAAACTCAACGGCTTTAGTTCTTTGGTAGAAATGACTTTCTCTCTCCAGTTCTCTGAAACCAGAGTCCTTTGCGTGGTCTGTCTTTCTCATATATCTAGGCAGATTTTGACCTGAACTTGTCAAGGACAGCCCCATATTGTCTTCAGAACTGCTAGCTACTTCTGCGCCTTTGTATTTGCTTGAGCATCTAAATGTTCGGTTGATAAATGAATCCCTAAGGCAGTAACTAGTATGATCAGGTTCTAAACCATGATTTATCTGTGGCATTGGATGCCCCATACACATCTGCAGGCCTGACGTGGCAGTTGAAGTTTTTTGGGCAATGGAAGGCAGGGAAAATGTAGGTATTATCTTTAACACACCCTTCGGTGGTGGCCGATATGTAACACCCACCTGAATAGAATCAATTCCAGTTGTCCTCTTAAGAACTCCTTTCGCATTTATCTTAGCACTTTCTGAAATATTTCCACCTGAAAGAGGAGCTATCATCTCCTTTCCAAGAAGCGGGCTAGTCAACAGATCATTGTTTTCTAGTAAACAGGTACTTTTCCGAAACCTCTTTTCGCAATGTGCTTCACCTGGAAATGAATTTAGATCAATACAATCCACGGAATTAGGATTTTTCCTCAGTTTCCACACTCGGATCTTCTCCTCAACAGTAGCATCAAACCGGCAGTTGCTCCAAACCACTTTCATATCTGAAAATGTCCTATGCAGATTCTCATGGTAAGCCCTTAATGTATGATAGAAAAATTTCCTCTGTAAAAAGTTATAACCTTTCCTAAATTTGGTGACCCTACTCGCATAAAATCCTCCTTTGAGCCTATCAAAAAATTCCTTCAAGGGACTGCCAAAATAAATTTCCTGGCCATCAAGCAGCTCATTCATAATTAGCCAAAAAGCCTCCTGGTCCATATCCGGCAAATAAGCTGACAAAGAGAATTTTTCTTCTTCTGTTAAGCATGAGTTCCAAGTTTTGATAGATAATACCTCCTTTAAGTCTGGCAGACAATACAGATCATATGGAATAATGCAGATTTGATCTCCAAGCAAGCAGTATTCGCAGCCAACTTCAACAATTTCATCAAGGTACAAATCATCAGCAAAGTCAGGTCCACTGGCATTCTCTTTCTGGTTAAGCTCATTTATATCACTGAAGTTAAAACTGCTTCTTTTCAAACGACGCCTACCATCCCTCGATGTTTGATGACCAATCTTTACCACGCCCATTAGTACAGGAAGGACTAAAATTCATTGATGCTTTCACATTGTAACAATATGAACATCTTTGTGCAGCATCTTATAATCTTCAAGATGAATTCCCTGTAGCAAAAAGAATTTCTTACAAGACAGTAACAGTAAACATCTAAAACATAAACTTAAAAAACATTGATTAGGAAAAAAAATGTTTCCAGACAGTAAAAAAGGTTTACAGAGGATAGACACAGGAAGCCTTTTGGCTTTTGCAGATGTTTTTTTCCTAGGTAATCATTTTCCTGTTTAGATTCTTATCCTCTTTAGCACTTTAACAAACCAAGGTTTTTTTCCTTTTTCTTCAAATCTGAAAAGCAAAGCTTTTATAAGACAGGGTTATAGAGCTATTCAAGAAAATGAGAACATTTCTTTTACCTATTTAAGATTTTCCTGACAGGGGAACTCTTACCATATATGCCTGTTGTTGTTTTTTTTATCAGTATCATATTCCTAATTATTTGAACAAAGAGAAGGTATTTACAGAGACAAATTATCCTCCTATGTTTTCAGAAATAACATACAAGATACACGAGCAACAAAGATTAACTGACAACTTCTACTTTGTTGAAATAATTTCAGTTTCAGCAGAGGGAGATGGGAACTGCCAAAACTATGCTTTGGTGCAAAAAGAACAAACAAAAGAAATGCTGCAAAATAATTTAACACTTGAATCCATTGAAATCGTTTAAGAAAAATAATGAAATGAAAAATTTCCATGAAGTTTTAATTTTGAAAGCAGAAGAAATCCCATATACCTGTACAAATACAGAATGAGCATCTATTTCATGTTCGCATAATGGAATACAAAAGGGGATCTGAATCCTCCAAAAAGAACATGTAGTCGAAAATCATGATTATGCAAATGATGAGAGGAAATTGGTAATCCGAAACAATTTATTCAGTCTGAGAGTAAGAAACAGTTTCACGGGCCAATATTCCTCAGTTCTTCTGCTTACATGCGGAATCTAATCTTGGCGCCATGTTGTGTCAGACAAGAACAAACAAGAATCAGATTCCAGACAAATACAAGTAGTAAAAATCGTTATAACGAAAGAGACAGACCTTAACTGTGTCAGGGGACAGATGCTACATCAGAAACAGACAGTGCATTCATGACACACTACTTTCCGCTATAACAGTCTAATAGTCTCCATCAAAGATACAACAATACTATCTAAACATGCATCTACCAAATTCTACTAGTCCTTTCAGATGCGATTATCTCTTGTTTTGTCCCTTCACACTTTGCTGATCACTCTTTACACCACTGTCTTTGCGCTTCTTAAGTCTTTATCACATTATTAATATAATAACAAAAGATATTACAAAATTTCCAGATAACGGTATCATCACGCTTTTTGTAATTAACATCCCTTCGACTTGGTCCTCATAGATTGCACAACCAGATAATGCATAAGAAAATTCATGCACAGTCAGAATGAAGCACTCAAAATATGAAATCATAAGGTGTGACGGACGGTAGAAAGACATAATAGTCCAAACTTATGGAACAATACCCCTTCTACACATCTTTGAATCTATTGAACATAAATTTGTTATTAACTTCAGTAGGAAAAAGGGTGTATAAACCTGTTCAAGGCAATCCCATTTTTGGATTAACTTCTTTCATTAATCCCTTGGAATTTTTAGTTAAAATGACAGAAAAAAAAACAGCTGAACCAGTCCAAGAACAAACTCATCAAACCACAGTAAACAAATGGATTGCATCAACGGAGACACTGACATATTGTTATGATGACTTGAGGAATCACAGAACGGGTGATCACCTCCAAGACCCATCAGGAATCTGCACTGAACTCGTTTCCCCACATACCCACAAATCCAAAATGCACAGGTTGCAAAAGAGATACATCAAACAGCAGGAAGAAGAAGAAGAAGTATAAACAACAAGCTAACCCAGTCCAAGAACCAACTCATCAAACCACAAGAAACAAACGGATTGCATTACAGAGACACTGACATATTGTCATCATCACTTAAGGAATCTGCACTGAACTCGTTTTCCACATACTCACAAACCCAAATCCACAAGTTCCAAAAAGGACACATCAAACAGCAGATAAACAAAGCATCATGACACCAATCACTTATTTCTTCACAAGTAATTGATCATAGACAAAGAAGTACAAGAAAAGTAGTGGCAACAAAGAATAAGAAGAAGGTACCTTGAGCTGATGAATGGATCAGAGGAGGGGAAGAAGAAGGGGATGGAAACGGGTGGGGAGACTCGGGGGAGCACTGTCTGTCTCACTCCCATCCATTTCTTTCCTGTTTTTGACAGCAAAATGCCAGGAAACACCACAAGGCTTTCCTTTCCTTGATTGGAGGGAGAGGGATCCCTCCAGTCCAAGCTGAATATCATCATTTGTATAAAATGGGCTTCTAGTATCGGCAGAGACTATTGTTCCACATGTTCGAAGTGTGCGAAAGTAGGCTCATGATGTAGCTGGGCTTTGAGAGACTGAAGGGTACCCGCCATCATTTTTGCTCAGGTGCAAATAGACTAGATGATTCATCTTCTAATGAAGGGTTATAAAAAGAAAATAAAAACTTCTAGTGAAGGAGCTATATATGTAGAGAAGAAGTTACGTGATTAATGTGATATAACTATAAGATAGCCAAGTTTTCGGAAAGGTTGAGCTATTAGGAAATAAAAATCTTTATTCATTTATTATGTATTATAACATCCCCCTCATGTACAAGTGTCCACCATGCGTGGCACATGGAATATAATTAGGGTAGAAATGCCTCCAGTGATAGTTTAACTTAGAACCTTATATAACAACCTAGATACCATGTAAAATAACTAAGTTTACTAAAAGCTCTGAGTTGCTAGGAAATAGAAATCTTTATTCATTTATTGTATATTCTAACAATAACAACTAGAGCATGAAGTTGCCATCTATATGTTTGTATTATGCAACACACATCAACCAGACATTACTAAGTTCATAAAATCCTCTACTATAAAGTTAAATTAAGAACTTAATAGCTAGACATTATTTTGTGAACATGCATCACTCACACACTATTAAGGTCTTGAAGTCAAATATACAAAGCTAAATAAGGTGGTTAATAACAAAAGTGCATAGGTAAGGACATCAATATCAGCTCTAGAGTTGCCAAAAAAACACAAAATTATATTTTACTTCCCATATTCGTAATTTCCAAATTGTGAGGTTTCTTAAAATATGCCAAAAGAACAATTTTTCCCTGATAAAGTTGACATTGGCTCCCAGTGACCATGGAAGCTGAAGCTAATTCAAATATCTTCTCACTGAAGCTAAATGTGAAGCTAAGTATAGTTATGATCTTGTTTCTGAAGCCGAAAGAAAAGGATAAATTTTGGTGAAGTAGCTCCCTACTGCTTCAGGCAAAGCCTGAATCAAGCTTCAGCTTGAATTTTGCTTCACAAGGCATCAAAGTCAGGGGCCATTTGGGGCGTAAAAAAGCCATTTCATCCACTCTTTGGGATAATCTACTAACCAGCTGAAATACCTTTTATCTCAAAAATCCTAACCATTTCAACTGGATGGTGCTAATTTTTTACGCCCCAAACGGCCCCTCAACTTGATGTTATGGCTCGTATGCGCTGTCGTTCCCGCTGGACTGGACATGTGGTAGCGGTAGGAAGTATGGTTTTGAAAGTGATGTCACTTCGCCAATTCAGGATCAACTCCTCTCTTTACATTAGAGGACCTACAAGTTGGGCCGGGGTTCCACACTCTTTGGGAATGTTAAGTTTTGGGTAGTGGGCCTAAATGTTGGGTTTGGGTAGTGTACCTCTCAAACCTACTACCTGTGGTTTTGATACCGACCCATATTTTCAAAACCCATGGGGTGATTGAATTTAGATATGGAGGGAAACATTTTACTCTCTTTTATCCCATTCTATATTGGAGGGAAAATGAAATTGGATTCTCTAAATTGGGAGATTTCATTAGTTTCTCATAGAAAAAAAAACTATGGTGAAAGAAAGACATATTACTTATCATATGCCTTTTAGGTGTGGACACTCTCTCTAAACTATATGGATACATCCGTGGAAGCGCGGAAAGTGTATTCATATGCACGTGCGTGGCATCGGTGAATGGGCGCATTGTAACATTTTAGTGGCACCCTTTACACTTTATGTGTACGCATCGTTACTAGGGGCAGTTACATCTATTCATCTCTCCTGTGAAAGGGTGTGGAGGTCCATTGGGTCCATATCCATGAAGGGCTCCTCCAGCAAGAAGCAATACGCACTCTTATCTCCTTGATTCTCTTCTTCTCAAAGCAACATAATACTTTGTCTCTGAGTTCAAGGTCTGACTTGTTGAAGTGCACCACTCGTCGACCAATAGTCCGTTGTATATGTGGAAAAAATCGCCAGTAAAAGCCAGTGCACTAGAGCAACAATATTTGTTTAGAAGTTAGCAATGTTTACTGTGAGTCAAGCTTTCTACACAATTGATTGTTTCTCTTCAGGTAATAGATTTGAGGAAAAATTACATTTTAGTCTAACTTACTAAAGTTTATCCACTTTACTCCCCAGGACTAAAGTGGTTAAACTTTAGCAAGTTACCCTGGTCAATGACCAAAATGGGCATAACAGAAGGGCTAACAGCCCCTCACTTTCCTTCCAGTTGAAGGAGATGGAGCAGTTGGGGGCCTTGGGCAGTCAAGGTGCATGAAACTCTATGACTGCCCCTTCTTCCCCAACAGCTTTCTGCCCCCTTCTTCTCAGTACGCCATGAAAGCTCCATAACCAAGCTCCAAAGACTTTCATCATGTGGTTTTTCCAATGCCATTGAAGTTCCAAACCCAAGAAAGCTCTTGCGGCGAGCCCAGATATCCACTTCTCCTTGTATCTGAGATGACGGAAATAATGGCAATGGCGGCAGCCACCTGCAGTAGCAACACTCTGGGCATCCAAAACGAAGACGATGATGGTGAACAAATCGGCATAACCCAAATAGCGGTTGCAGATGAAGGTAGCGGACAAACCGGTGCAACTCATACGATGGAAAAATTGAAAGTAAGTAGGACTGTAGGAAAGCTACTATTTTTCTTCCCATTTGATCTGTCTGGTCATTGCTTGAATGTCTAAGTAGCGATGATAGGTCGAGTAGCTTAAGTTATAAACTATAAAAGAGGTTGTGATAATATATAGATATGTTGTGATGACAAAGTTATGATTTATAAAAAGGCAGTGACAATCCTACAGTAGATTCCTACACATTTCCATACACAGCTGATGTGTATGGAAATGAGTGGGTGAACTGACGTGGGTTCACATCAGCTGACCCACTCATTTCCATACACATCAGCTATGTCTGGAAAATGTGTAGGAATATGCTGTACAAATATCATTTCCCTTTATAAAATAGGTTGTGGTCATGTATAGATAGGTTGTGATGACTTGTAGATGTGTTGTGATGGAATGTTGTATTATCGCTTTGTTGTGTTAGAGTTATAGATATGTTGTGATGGCATGTAACTTCGGTTGTGATGTCTATTAGCTTCAGTTGCGATGAATGTTGTGATTCAATTGTGTTGGCTTAGAATTTGGTTGTGATTGTTGTAATTAATGTTGTAATGACTGTTGGCATGAGTTGTGATGCTATGTTGTGATAGTGCTGCTATGTAAGTTTATGTTGTATTCTTCTGATTTATTTTGTAACTCCAGGATGAAGCAGGCAAGCTTAAAATTTTGGTCTGCTACTGTGGGAGTATTGAATCTAGCCCCGGTGGAACTGTGAAGATAGTCGGAGGTAAAAGCACGGCATTGTCTCTAGAAAAGGATGAAGTTTTGAGTTCATTTGTGGAAAAAATTGTTGATGCCTTCAACGTTCCTCCCAACAATTTGAGTATTGCATACTTATACCCTGATGTGTATGAGCTGACTTTCTTGATATCTGATAAGGAAATGGCTGACTTTAGAGAGTTATTCCGTGGAAGATTTTGTAAGGTGTTGGTGACCCATGATGGAGATCAACGACTATTCATGAGTTCTCAGGACAGTATGTACGAGTGTAAGGTTAATCCTCTTCCCACCAGTGGTAGTAGTCAGCCAACACCACTACGTTCGAGAGTCTGGGAAAACAACTTGGTGGGGGTTGGGCAACATTTTAAAGACTAAGTTGAAGTGAGGAAAGCATTGAAATAGCTCTCTATTGCCAAGGACTTCTCTTTCAAGTATTTGAAGAGCACGAAGTGTCGGGTTATGGCGTCATGCAGGGTTGAAAGTTGCCAGTGGAAAGTGAATGTGAGCTTGGAGCAAGCTTCATGTTTGTTTGTGGTGAATGAGTATGAAAAACTTCATACATGTGCTGGAGGGGTAAGGAAAAAGTATCACCCTCATGCTTCACAAAACTTGGTGTCAGAGCTCATTTCCAACAAGATAAAGGATTCACCCTCGTATTCCACATCTGAATTGGTAAAAGATTTGCGAAATACTATGGGTTGAGCATCTCATATCAGAAGGCATGTCATTCTAAGGAGGTAGACCTTAATTCTTTGTTTGGTGATTATAAGGACTCTTAAAACGACATCCCTTGGTATTGCAACAAAGTAGTGGAGACAAACCTGGGGAGTGTAGTGAAGTATGAAGTTAATCGAAGAAACAGTAAGTTTTTACGTTGCTTCATCACGTTGAACGCATGCATTCAAGGGTTCCAACATTGTCGGCCATTGCTTTTTTTTATGGGACTCATCTTTATGGGAAGGTAAAGGGGACTCTTCTAGCAGTCACTGCAATTGATGGAGGTAACCACATCTTCCCCTTAGCCTATGAAGTTGTTGATAATGAAACTAAGGATAATTGGTTGTGGTTCTTACAACATGTGTGGCATGTTGTTGGCTTTGCGAGGGTATTTATATTGGAGTCCGATAGGGACAAAGGGCTGCTCGAAACGGTTGCAAAGGTGTTTGGGGACAGATTCCATGGCTATTGCGTGTGACACTTGGAGTGCAACTTATTGAAGACAGGTTTGAAAGAGCACAAGGTTAAATGAACAAAAAAGGTAACGAAAAAATAAATTGCGTACATGATTAATGATGTTATAAAAGCAAGTGATATTCATGGCTATCAGGTTGCATTAACTCACCTCCACAAGCATTCTAAAGTAGCATATGATTGGGTCATGACAAATCAACCTGAGAATTGGTGCAACGCCCTCTTCCAAGGTGAGAGATATAACCACCTTTTAAATAACACTGCCGAGACTTTCAATAAATGGGTCAAGCCAGAGCGCGACATGCCAATTCTTGCTTTGCTTGATGGCATTCGGATGAAGTTAATGATCAAGATGAACGAAGCAAGAAGGGTGAGTAAGAACTAGGATTCTTACCTGATTCTAGAGGTCAATGACTGGCTCAATGAACTGACCAACCAATCTCGGGGGCTATTGGTTGCGGAGTGTAATGAGAATGTGGTGGAGGTGGTTTCAGAGGATGGACATTTAAGAATGAATCTCAGTGACCTCACTTGTACTTGCAGGATGTGGAAAATTGAAGGTATGCCGTGTATCCACGCATGCGCAACCATATTTGCCAATGGAGGATCACTAGCCTATGCTTGTCGAGGGGATTATTGGACTAGTCAGTGCTATAAGGACACATACAGTGAAACAGTTTTCCCGATCACCCATGATGACAAGCCGGTACGTGCAGAGCCACATGTAGGAGAGCATCTCATCCTTCCACCAAAAACCAAGAGGCCGAGGGGGAGACCGAAGACAAAGCCCTATCTGTCACAACCATTAAAACGGAAACGTCAATTTAGATGCAGTCGTTGCAACGATCTTGGGCACAATCAGACTTCGTGCATACAACCAATCAACGTGGATTGAGAGTGCCGATGAATTTTATTTATGTGATGAACTTAATCCCTATGATGACATTCGTAGAACTTGATTTTTTATGGCTTGTAATTATAATGTTTATATTACTTTGTAGTTTGTAGAATGATTCATATCGTAAATGCATATTGCAATGCAATCACAACCTCAACGCAACCTGCTATCACAACATGCATAAGTCACCACAGCTCAATCACAACGAATAAAGAAGCTACTGGAAGTTACTGTATGTGGCATCAGCAAGCCTGTCACAATACAATCACAACATGCTATCACAACATGTATAAGTCCCACAATTCAATCACAACGAATTAAGAAGATGTTGGAAGTTAGTGTATGTGGCAAGCCTATCCCAATGCAATCACAACCTCAAGGTAACCTACTATCACAGCATGCATAAGTCACCACAATCACTAACACAACGAATTAAGAAGGTGTTGGAAGTTAGTTTATGTGGCAAGTCTATCCTAGTGCAATCACAACCTCAAGGTAACCTACTATCACAACATGCATAAGTCACCACAACCACTAACACAATGAATTAAGAAGGTATTGGAAGTTAGTATATGTGGCAATCCTATCCCAATGCAATCACAACCTCTATCGCAACTCAATATGAGATCTATCACAACTTACAAATATAGCATCACAACTCAATGTCCGACTCTGTAAATAAGATATCACAACCTACATTTACATGACAAAGATCATAACCGAAAGATATATCATCCCAACCTATGTCACAACCTCCAGTTACACCATCACAACCTATCATCAACCTAGAGAGATATCATCACAACCTCAAGGCAACCTCCTATCACAATATGCATAAGTCACCACAACTCAAAGTCTATCCTAAGTCAACCACAACATCATGTGTCATCAAACCCAAATGCTATGACAACCTAAAACATCAATCTAATACAACCTCATAAGTCCATCACAAGTTACTTACATCACCAGCTACTTACATCACCAGCTTAATGTCAAATGTAACCTTGTTATACTAACACCGCATAGTCATATAAAACCGAATCAAGTCTATCACATAATTGGTACATAGCCCTCGATCTTCAAGACTATGTACCACACCAACTATTTTCTAAACTTTTTGACGTTGAACCTTTGAAGCTCATTGTCGAGCGCCTTCTTCAACAAGTAGTAGCATATAAAAACCCCACAATCATCACCGTTGCCCTGCGTCTTTGGAACCTCCACTACTTTTGTCTTCCATGTATCCAATGATCCATCCCCAAAATCAAATTGCATAATATATTTTGAATGCCGCCTCATAGCCTTGAAGAATAAGTTGATTTCATCTGCCACATTAGGTCTACTATTCATAAAGGGTCCACATTAGTTCAGGTTGTGACCATTTTTTTTGCTTCAACATGAGTGAAATTGAGGGAGATGACTGAGAGGACCCTGTTATGAGGGACTTGTGAGTCTTTCAACTGGGCTGCAAGGAGATCATCTATTGTGTGACCAGGTGCAACATTATCGGCCTTATTGGTCGGAATAGCATTAGGCGAGGAGGCACAGTCTTCCTCATCATTATCATCCCCAAATGGAAGTTTCTGTGGTTTGAATGGTGATGTCTTTTTAGCTTGTGCTTTGAACCTCTTTGAAGCAGGGATTACGGGGGACTCTAGGTCCTCAACAGGGCTCCATGCAAGGGAGACTTTGCCTCGTGTAGACTTGTCTGCCACATCATGTGCATCTTCTCCTACCATGACTACCACTTCATGGGCCTCTTCTTGTTGGTCTTCTCCTCGAGGCACTTGTTGTTGTGCCTCTTCAGTTCGACCCTTTTCCTCTTCACCTGCACAACCCACAATTATTCACAAGGTTAGACAAGCTTTCAAGAGTGGCAAGCCTGTTCTCCAGTAGCCTGCGAACTTCTACAATGAAGACAACACGACTAAGATCACAACTTAATTTCGACATAGATCACAACCGAAATAAATATCATCACAACTTAATCCCAACCTCTATCACAACCTACATTTACACTATCACAATACAATATACGATATCTAACAACCATATAAGCTTATTCACATAGTGGACACAACCACTATCACAACCTAGATAGATATCATCACAACTCAATATTAAATCTAACACAACCTTCAAATATAACATCATAACTCAATGTCCGACTCTGCATATAATCCATCACAATATTATAAGGTTTATTACAACCTACATATACACCATCACAACGCAATATACGATATCTAACACAACCTATGTATAAAAAAGCACAACCGATTCACAATCAAGTACCTTTGACATATGCATCACCAGCTTCCTCATTGTAGCTTGTCGTCTGCATTTGCTATCAAGCTGTTGGATGCCTTCTGATTCAGTATCTGAGCTACTGTTGGGCCCCTCATTCGAAAGCTTCACTCCGGCACGGCTCCTAAGAGCCTCCTCCACTGATGCTTCAGCTACCCTTTTCGCCTTGCCCTTCTTTCTTTGCCACCTGATCTATACATAAAATATGCATTTTATTATCTTTTAAACTTATGTTTATGCTAGTATTAGATTAGAATTACTACTACTTTAATATAGTTTTTAGTTTTTGTAGGAAATAAGAGTAATACACAGAAATGAGGAAAAAAGTAACTCAAATGGTTAAATCATCATAACTTTGTGTACAAATATCGGATTAGACTGATTCAAGCTTCATGTTAAATTCAAGAAGTCAACTTTCCAACGCCACCAACCACGCACAATTCAGAGTTCAGGACAGAAAGTTATAGTCATTTGAATTTCATGAACAGTAACTACGATCGATTGGCTATCAATGCGATCGATCGCCACAACCGCAAAAGCACTGTATTAAAGGAAACGATCGATCGGACCTCAAAACGATCGATCGTATCTACTGGAATTTTTCAATCGTGCAAGACAGTAACTACGATCGATCGGTATCGTACGGCATCGATCGGCAAAGCGATCGATCGTATGAAAATAATGAAGGAATTGCGATCGATCGGTAGGCGAACGATCGGCAATACGGAGCGATCGATTGCCGTGTGCGACAAACCGAAATAAGACCTATTTCGACTCGGATTTGGAAGGGGACTTCGTGGTTTCTCTTCACTCTTATAAATAGGCCTTATGGGAGAACGTTTTAGGCAATCTTGGAGAAACCAGAGAAGAGAATTTTGAGCTTTATTGGAGGCTAGAGTAAAGGAGATGAAGAACATGAAGAACACGATGGTGATTTCTCTTCCGATGCGAGGCTAAACACTTTTCCAAGGCGTAGATGAAGCCCAATAATCTGGTTGTGTAGTTTCTTTTCTCTCATCTTATGTTTTTACTCTAGTTGGTGTATGGATTTTATTGTGTAATCATTGTTAATTTAATAAAGGTTTGTTCTTTGTACTCGAGAGAGACAAGAGTGAATTCTTGTGAGTTTCAATTCGAAGAATACTTGCGTATCCGAGAGGAACGTAAGTAGACTGAAGTGTTGTATATCAATAAAATTTAATTGGTTTATACTCGAGAGAGATAGATCACAATTTCATATTTTAATTGTTTTATATGTTACATCCGAGAGGAGAGCACTATATTTTGAGTTGACAAGTATATGTCTGAGAGGAATATGCTAGCCAATTGGAAATCTTTATTCAAAAGAGAGAGAGAAACGATACACTAGTTTATTGTAGTGGATTCGAAGCCTTGGTCTTCTCCATATTGATTAAATCTCACTTAGTTTAGTTAAAAGTTCATTGCTTTCTTAGTCTAGAATCAACATTGCTATTTTCTTTTGAATTTGGTAAAAGATTAATCCGTCCCTGAGGTTCGACAACCCTTATTGATACTCGTCGTAGTACAAGTGCCTTGTGCACTTGCAAGGGTTTTAATTTTAAACGATCACTGCCTCTTGCGAGGTAGCTGATCAGCCTTGTGGCATCCTTCCTCAATGCCCCCTGCCACATCCTGCCCCATGATGAACAAGTCTGATGCTTATTCATCCTCGGTGAAGACAATCTCTAAAGCCAGGCCCTCTGTATCCAAGGCCGTACCGACCTCGTATGTGTCTGGGGCAACGTTGACACTCCACCTCTTTAACCTGGGTGATTGATCCTCCTCCTTATCTGACTGTATCAACAACCCAAAGTCTCAGACTTGTTCATCCTCGGTGAAGACAATCTCTAAAGCCAGGCCCTCTGTATCCAAGGCCGTACCGACCTCGTATGTGTCTGGGGCAACGTTGACACTCCACCTCTTTAACCTGGGTGATTGATCCTCCTCCTTATCTGACTGTATCAACAACCCAAAGTCTCTGAACTTGGCCTCAGCCAATTCGAAGAACCAACCTGTACACGTCAAACATTCAAGTCAATTGTAATAGCAACTGTTAGTGTACATCACAACCCAATATAAGTAACACAACTTATAATGGTGAATATAAACATGCATCACATAACTACAATATAATTAACCACAATTTATAATTGTGAACACAAGGCATAAGATACAACGTATCTGTAAGACAGCTCCACAACCAAACAAATTATATCGATCTTTCCTCTCCTCCATATTCACGCAGGCGTTATTAATGCCATTCCACATCGCATTGTAGACATCCCTAGCCCAGGGATATGCATCAAAGGTGGCAAGGTTAGACTCATCCTTCATTGTCCAAAACTTGCCGTCAACCACATCCCCTAGCCTGGGTAGGAGGAAGACAGCAATGCAGTATAGCAAGGCCAACCTTGCCCTATCATTTACCTTCAACTTCTTGTTGTCAAACTTTTCTTTTATCATCTTTGCGGTAATCTTACTTACTCTCACCTCAGGGAACATCCTCTCCTGGAAGGTGGGGCCCTTTGTGCGTTGCGATGATTTCCTTCCAACTAGAAAATCATCATGCAGTGGCAACTGCAGTATCATACAGACATCTATCGGCTTCAGAGTGGCTAACCGCCTACCGATTCTGAAAGTCAAGCCACTTATCCTCCTGGCCAGCATGTGGCTAATTAGACGATGATAGACCATTGTGTCTGTCATCTCGAAGAAGACTTTGAAACAAATTTTCATTACTTGCTCATGGACCCCTCCTTTCAAATCCGGGATGAGGTTTAACACTTTTGAAGTTAAGCATCTGCACTCAACTCTACCAATCTGCAAAATGTAATGCAATGCAATATTAAGTACACATGAAGCACAACCAAATGCATTTAGGGAATAAACACAACTTCATCGCAACCATAACACAACTACAGTACAATATCAACACAACCATCATATAACCGATGCATTCCAACCCTACAAAAACACTATTACAATGTCATTAGAATCCATCACAGGTCACAGCTCATGACCAACACAAGGCTCTCAACTTTCCCATCACAAGTTCTACACAACTATTACACGTTTCCATCCCAACCATAAATGCATTCATGAAAGCAATTGAACATACAAACACCTTGCAAGCTATCACAACATATTAAACATCATAAAACAAACATATGCAACTCAACACAACCCATTAAATATATTATATAATACATGAAACCCTCGACATGCACAAGCCAAGAGCAAGAAAAAACATCAAACAATCATGAAAGGAAGTATCTTTTACTTAAAACAAGGTCTTTGTACTTACTTCGTCTTGCCGGCCAGAAGTAGAAGCTTCTGCCATTGAGGGCGCTGTTGCGAGGGGAGAGCTACTCCGCTAGGGAGAAAACGAGGGAAGAGCGCTACTGGTAGGGGAGACCATGAAGGACAGCGTCGCCGCGAGGGGAGAGCTCACGGGGACACTGATCATTTAAATATAAAACCCTTGGAAGTGCACAAGGCAATTGTACTACGGCGAGTATTAATAAGGGTTGTCGAACCTCAGGGATGGTAAATACTTTACCAAATTCAAGAGAAGAAAGTTGAAGTTTTTGTTTAATCTAAATAAAGGTATGAACTTTAACTAAACTAAGTGAGATTTAATCAATATGGAGAAGACCAAGGCTTCGAATCCACCACAATAAACTAGTGTATCGTTTCTCTCTCTCTTTTGAATAAAGATTTCCAATTGGCTAGCATATTCCTCTCGGACATACATTTGTCAACTCAAAATATAGTGCTCTCCTCTCGGATGTAACACATAAAACATGGAATTGTGATCTATCTCTCTCGAGTATAAACCAATGAAATTTTATTGATATATAACAAACCTCAGTCTACTTATGTTCCTCTCAGATACGCCAGTATTCTTTGGATTGAAACTCATAAAAATTCACTCTTGTCTCTCTCGAGTACAAAGAACAAACCTTTATTAAATTAACAATGATTACACAATAAAATCCATACACCAACTAGAGTAAAAACATAAGATAAGAGAAAAGAAATTGCACAACCAGATTATTGGGCTTCATCTACGCCTTGGAAAAGTGTTTAGCCTCGCATCGGAAGAGAAATCACCATCATGTTCTTCATGTTCTTCATCTTCTTCTCTCCTTTGCTCTAGCCTCCAATAAAACTCAAAAGTCTATTCTCTGGTTTCTCCAAGATTGCCCAAAATGTTCTCCCATAAGGCCTATTTATAAGAGTAAAGAGAAACCACGAAGTCCCCTTCCAAATCCAAGTCAAAATAGGTCTTATTTCGGTTTTCCGCGCAAAGCGATCGATCGCTCCGTATTGCCGATCGTTCGCTATCCGATCGATCGTAATTCCTTTGTTATTTTCCTCCGATCGATCGCTTTGCCGTTTGATGCCGTATGATACCGATCGATCGTAGTTACTGTCTTGCGTGATTGAAAAATTCCAGTAGATACAATCGATCGTTTTGAGGTCCGATCGATCGTTTCCTTTAAGACACTGCTTTTGTGGCTCCGGCGATCGATCGCATTGATAGCCGATCGATCGTAGTTACTATTCATAAAATTCAAATGGCTATAACTTTCTACTCCGAACTCCGAATTGCACGTGGTTGGTGGCATTGGAAAGCTGACTTCTTAATCTTTAATATGAACTTGAATCAGTCCAATCCGACATTTATACACGAAGTTATGATGATTAAACCATTCGAGTTACTTTTCTCCTCATTTCTGTGTATTACTCTTGTTTCCTATAAAAACCAAAAACTATATTAAAGTAGTAGTTATTCTAATCAAACACTAGCATAATCATAAGTTTAGGAGATAATAAAATGCATATTTCATGTGTAGATCAGACACCGCCATCGCGAGGGGTGAGTGCCGCCACGACACGAAGGTCGCGGCCGTGAAACGGGTGCTCTGGGGAGGGTTGCGGTGTGAAGGGGAGCACCGCCGGCACTAAGGGACATCACCGCCGTGAGACGAGGGAGGGTCGCAGCGAGAAGGCGGTCTAGAGTTGCGAGATTGTTGGGATGCGAAAGGGAAGAAGTAATTTAAGGTTGTGATGGAGAAACATGAGGTTGTGACTTTAAATACCCATGTGGACATATTTTTATTTTTGAAAGCACATGGGTCAAGCCGTGGAAAAGGACGTTGACACCGTTTGGTGGGCAGTTTCGTTGTTCCATGCACTGAAGGGTAATTTTGTTATTTTTAAAAATTTTGAGTGTGTGGGAGCTCGTGCGGGACTAAAGTGGATATCAAATTTTAGGTACTTTGTACCAAAGTAAATACCATATTTCTCCCTTTGTAGTATTTTGGTTAAAATTCACCTACTTAGACTAAAATGTAAACCACCCTAGATTTGATATTTCCTTGACATCACAGTGGGTAAAGTACAATCAGTCTCATTATTTCCAACATGAGAAACACCACAATTATCTATCAATCCATGCCATTCCTCTTGTGTAGGAAAAAACCACAATTATCTAATGTCTTTCTCTCTCACTAGCCCTCCCCTCCCACGATGTTGTTGTCGCCGTCATTGTCCCCTCTTTCTCGATTCTACCACCTCTTCCTCTTTTGCCACTGCCTCCCCGTCCTCCTCCTCATGGTGCATTGTGGGCTGCCGCTACCACTCTACCACCATTACTGCCGCCACCACCACTGTTGCCGCCGCCAACACCACCACCATTATTCCCGCCTCCACCATCGTCTCCTCCTTCTTGACACTACCACCTCCTCCTCTTTTGCCGCTGCCTCCCAGCCCTCCTCTTCTTCCTCGTTGTGGTGCATTGTTGCCCCCACCCATGATTTTCAAAACCGGACCAGACCGGCCAGTCCAATCGCGAAAAAATGGAAGTGGCTAGAAAACCAGTTCGGTCCAGGTCACATTTTTTTTTGAAAATTTTTTTGTGAGCCTTAACCACTTGGGATACTGGTGTTTTGATGCTAATGTTATACAAAATATATATTTATTAATCCTCCTACCTAAACCGGGTCATTCCGGTTTGACCGTGGTCCAACTGGACCGGCCATCAATCTGAGTCGATGGCCAGTCCGATTTTGAAAACCTTGCCCCCACCACTGCCACTTTCGCCACTGCCACCACCGCCGCCACTACCTCCGCTGTTGCCAATACCACCACCACCTCTCCTCCTACACTACCGCCACCATCACCTCCTCCTCGTATACTACGGCCACTTCCACCTCCTCCACGTTATGGGTCATATATCAAATGTCACGCCCCGAAATCCCATACCTCGATCGGAGTGCGGAAGCCAATCAAAGAGATACAAATGGAGGTAGAGATCCCGGGCGCGAGACCGAACAGTCGATTTCCAAACCGATTACAATCATCTCAAAAGGACGTGTAACCGATTATGCCCGCAATCAGTGTAATACAATAATAGACATCAATGAATACTATGAAATGAAATTTACTAAATAGCAATAATAATCCATTTAAGAAAGTCAATAAAATAAACCTAAAAGTCTATGGCACACAATTGCCAAAAATGTCATAAGCATCAATAAAAAGCAAAGCAAATAACTAAAGCGTTTTTAAACTCTTCTCGGCGCCTGCAATCAGCCATTCCACTACTGCACTTCCTGATCTCAATTTCCATTTGCGCCTGCATCAGAGGATGCATGAGTATTTCATAGAAACACTCAGTAGGATGTAAAAACCCACTGAATTAAAACAAGCAGTATGAAGAGAATATGAATAACAAGGAATGGTGAACATCTCACAACAACTAAACTAAACCGAGGTCTATACACCTGCAAGGTTAGTCAACAACAGTTCCAACTCGCAAGTAAGGAAAACATCAATAAGGCTCCTACTACACATATGAGTAAGGAGAGAATAATAATCATATCAAAGGCTCCAGACATCGAAAGTGAAAGGAGTTACAATTTCTGCTTGCTGAACCAGTCGCTCGCAAGTGACTAAACATACCAGAACCACCCTAGGGGTTCTCTCTTTGGAACCCTGCCATGCGTCTAGGATGCTGGCCCCACCAGTGCTTACAGACATGATGGGCGGAGACTGAGGACCATCCGTAATGTCCACAATCTAACGTACGTATAGTGCCTCCTTTCGGGCAGTATGGAATCGCAATTTCATAATTATAAGTGACCTCGCAAGATCTAGCAATGGCTTAATTGAGCATACTATGAAACCACCATAGGGAGAGTCTCGCAAGGTCTCCAGTGGAAGAAATAATCATGTAATCAATATGAGCAATATCTCAAAGGAATAGAGGTCTCAACACTCTAAGAACATAGGGTATCTCTTACCAGAATAGACTCTCTAAAGGAATATGGATAGAACATCAAAGTCTTTGGTCAACACATAACTCACTCATTGGAGTAGCATAGAACAACAAGACAACTCACACAAGGTGTAACATATAATCAATACGTACCTTTCATGCTCAGCCCTAGATAGGAATTCTTCATTCGCATTAGAGTGTTATAATACCAATATAAAAGCTAAGAAATCAAGGAATTATCCTTCATAAATGAATTATATCTAACCCAATTCTTATTGTGATATTCCATAAGTATATAGTTTGATTTCTGTTATTAGCATATTAATCGTTATCATATCATATTACATGATGTTATTTATATACTTAGTATTTTTTCTCAACTCTGCTCACTGTCTCCTGCACAATAGTCCTCTTCCGACGGCTACCGTGCTCTGTACATTAAGACTTAACCTCTGAAATTTTTACTGATAATACCCTCGTGAGTCTAGTTTCTAACCCTACTGATTTTATATTTTTCCGATTTAATTTGAATTAGTTATGAATTATTTACCACCGACTGTCAGCACAGAAACAGTTCTGGCTGAGATTATGACTCTTAATTAAACTTGATTATCTTACTTAATAACACATTATAAATGATAATACATTAATAACAGAACATATACTCCCCTCCTAGGTCAATTACAGAACCTAGAATCATCTGTAATTACTAAAGTTCACTCCTTTCTTGCATTCTTTTAAAGATAACATAGTTTATAAGCATTAATAACCCCAAATGAGACAATTAATGTAAGACACACCTTAAAAGCACAAACTCAACGTGGAACATCATCAGCTAATCAATAACAGAACCTTTAATCCTCTGGAAAATTAATAAAGCATTCAACTTTATATGCGAATTCCTATCTAGAAGTGAAACATGAATGCACACATGATTTAAGATGCACTACGCATAGAAATAGGAACATAACTCAATCATCTCACAAGAATCCAAACAATGACGAAGGTGTTGAATCAAAACACTCATCAAAAACAGATATAGTCAAAGGAGAGAAGAAGGGAAAAATCATCCTACTTAATTCTCCAAAGAATTTGCCTTTATACGCGCCTCACGTCTCTTCCGCTTCTTCCAAAGCTCCCGCTCCAAGCTCTCGCAAACTCCCACAAGAACAAGCCTCCAAGGGGATGGGTGAACGTGGGAAGGAGAAGGGAAAGCTCTCTGGACGTTCTAGGGTTAGAATAAGCCAATACTCTAGGGTTTATATAGAGTTGGGAGAGAATCTATTCTCAAACCAATCTTCCAAATCATAGACACTTCCAACCAATGGGAAGGCCTCAAAATCTTATAGGAGATGTGCAAATCAAGTTCCAATGGGATATGGTATCTTTCCTAAACAAATCCACCCAAAGATAAGCTTGAAAACACAAAACTGCAACCGGCGATCGACCAGCAATACGGCGATCGATCGTCGTATGCCCTGTTTTAACACTATACGCTACTGCCGATCGATCGCTATTACAGCCGATCGATCGCTTTACGCGAAACACAAAATTCACAAATTCCAGTAACTACGATCGATCGGTTTGGTAAGGCGTCGATCGGCTCAGCTTGCCGATCGATCGGCTCTTATGGCGATCGATCGCTGTCACGTTTAATCAAATTCAATTTCTCATATCTTTTTACCCCGAACTCCAAATCGCACATAATAGGTGGCGTTGGAAAGCTCTTCTCACCAACTTTAATTTGCACAAGGCACAACACAGTCGATTCAAACGTTAAGAGGGTCAAATTTCGGTTTTAAGATACTTACTAATTTTCCGGATGTTACATCAAATATCACATATCACATGTCACAGTTCATTGTACCAAATTCACTATGAACTGTGATATGTGAAAGAGTGATTTTAAAATTAGATTTTTGACCCCTAACGTGGAGGTGGTGGTGGCCGTGGAGGACAAAGAGGAGTTGATGGTAGTGGTGGAAGAGGCCTTGAATGAAGAGGAGGTTGAGTTGGTGGTGGTGTTAGCGGCGGCAACAGTGGTGGTGGTGTTGGTAGCAGCGACCGTAATAGTGGTTGTGATGCACCTTGAGGAAGAGGGGGAGGCGGCTGCAAAAGAGGAGGAGGTGGTGTGGTGGAGATGGAGGAGGTGGTGAAGTCGGGAAGGATGAGACCGTGGCGGAGGTGGAAGCACTGGATGAAGAACAGAGGTAGAAGCAGGTGGAGGAGTAGATCTGAAGATGTAGAAGGGGAGCAAAAGAGGAAAGGGATAATGGGTCTTTTATTGCTACATGTGTGATGCTTAGCATGTTTTACAGTATTGACCCTCCACAAGATCTGTTTTTGTTAGGAGACATTGTGATGAGATAGACAAGAGTACAGATCACCGCAGTAAGGTAGAGAAAACACAAAATACTAGCACTTGAGTAGTACAGTATTGTAATTCTTCGTCACCACACAAACTTTTATCCTCACTCAAGTTCTTTGACAACCTTAATTCCCATGGAATTAGCTGTGCCAATGATGGACGTGCAAATGGACTCCAACGGCATGCACTGGCAATAGGGAACAGACTGCTTGACCTTCATAATCTCATATACATGCTGGAGACTTATCGAAGATGCAACCGTATGGCCAGGCCAGCTAGAACCAGAGTCGATCCCAGCTGCCTTCTTCAGGTACCAAGTCACAGATGGAGATTTAACAGTGAACCCGACGGTGTTGTGTTGTCCACTAAAGGCTGTGATAGTGATAGCCATGGGATTATCAGGTGTATACTTTTGAGTCCATGCATTGAAGTCCTTGCAGAAGGCCATGAGGTTGAGCCAATACTGTCCCAGGGCTGGTCCCACTGGAGGAGCTGGGCGGGCAGGACCATCTGGGACTGTAAGCCTGATTGTGGCAGCAACTAAGCGCCGGGTTAAGATCTCTTTCAGAGTAGACATTCCAGGTAAACTTTCACTGTCAAGAAAATCTCAAGAAAGCTTCTCTTGTTCGAATATTGCAGTTATATTTTAGCAATGAATCAACTTATCGTCGCCTGTCATGGAATGAGTACTGTCCATCAGAATAACAAAGTAGATATATACTTTGCAGCAATATGCTTTACAATAACATGTTACATGTCAACAAGGGCATTCAAGTATTTACTTTCCCAATATAGAATGCTCCATCAAGTGCGCTATGTATACACACATAAATCACATACCACAAAACTGAAGATATGGGTACAAAAGAAACTGGCATCTTAATCATCGATTCTGTGGGTACTTAATTTTTCGAACTATCAAACCAGGCAAACAATCAAGCATGACTAGGCAATATAGTAAATCTTCTTCAGATGAAGCAAACAAAAACCAAGTTTGTACATTATTTTTCTATTGAGCACAATTTGATCACCTTTGCCACAAGAAATTGAAGCTACAAGCTACATGTAACAGCTGAGATAAAATGAGCAATACAATCCTTGCTAGTTCCCTATTTGACGAGGCAAGAAAATCAACCAAAGATGATTATTTTCTGAGGAAAAACAAAAGACAATCAATAAGAATATACATTAGCAGACGTAGTCGAGGAAAATATACTCGACAAACTAAAGAAGGGAAAATTAAACACAGAATAGGACACAATACATGACAGCTTATCACATCAGGCCTCAACGGAGAAATAGGTTTGGACTTCGGAGGACAAGTAGCATTTTTCTCAAACACTGGCTACATGCAATAATTACAAACCTCAAAAAGATATTACTCCTAGGGCTGGACAGGCTGCCCGTGTCCGTGTCTGTCAAAATGCTGTCCGTCATTTTGCTGGTTGTGTCTATGTCCGGCTGTCCAGTAGACACGGACACAGATACGGACAGAACACAACTTTTTTTTTCCTCTCTCCTCCTTCCTCCTCCTCCACCCCCACCGCCCTCTTCTCTCCTCTCCGCCCCCCTCCCCAGCCGCGTTCCTCTCTCCCCCGTCGCCCTCGCTAGTCCTCGAACAGACGGCTGTTTGGCCGTGCCTGTGGCCGAATACCACGGTCAGCTCATCCTCGGTTCGGACATGGCCACGGACACCTCGGACACAGACGACTTCGCGGACACGGCCCTAACTCCCTCTTTCCAAATATTAATATTAAGGACCACATTTGAAAATGGGTCACCCTGTAGAGTCCACAAGTCTGTGGCTACACAAGATACCTTTCGCATCCACTCTTTAAGCTAAATTCTAAGGTTGTGCCACTTATTTCATGATTTCCATTATATTCACACCTAATCGACCATACAATATGCATCAATATCAATCAAAATCTACCTGGCAATTTACATAATCTAGCCTAGCCGAACAAGGCTGCCACAGTATGAATCAAAACTACCAGACATTAATACTCCTTTGTCCGCAAAAATAAGGTATAGTGTGGAGAATTGAATTCTGCAAGCCACAGTGAACCCCCACAAATGGAAAACTCTCTGTCTATTTTTCCCGGACATAAAAAAGAAAGGAAACTGTATTCCACACAGAACTCAGTTACCATGTACGGTACCGCAACACTTGTTGCAAGTGTGTCGCCGTCGGAGTTTTGCCGGCCGGAAATTGCCACCGCCGGCGCTGTCAAGCCAGTATTCTCATGTGATGACGCCTTCTTCTGTTTTATGGAATCGGACAACAGGATTGTGCAATAGATTCGGAATCGGGCAACACGGTTCACATTCATGCGGGTCCACCCAATAGACCCGATTACAGTTAAAAGTGGTGATGCCTCGTTGTCTTGTGACTCTTGTGTCCTCGTGCCAGGTGAGCTCTCTATTGTGATGCCTTTTGTCTTTTGAGTTCCAGGTGAGCTCTCTTGTTTGCTTACATTTTTTCAATCACTCTTAGCTTTTTTTGTTCACTATATAAGTCATCTTGGATTGGATTAAGAGCTACCCATTTGAAAATCATGCACAATGAAATGTCACAAGTTTGCTTCAACTTAAATAGATTTTTGTTTTAAAAAAATATTATTTGGAATGGATGTTTCAGGTTTGAATTTATATCTTGCTAGGTTTTTTAATTACTATAAGTAATTTGGATTGGTTTAAAAGCTACCCATGTGAAAATAATGCAAAAAATAGGTAACAAATTTGCTTCAACTTCGATTGATTTTTAAAAAAGTTTTTAAGATGGATGATGTTTCAGGTTTGAATTTTTAGCTTGCCAGTTTGATTATGATGGGTTCTTCTTTAATATCTGGCATTTTTTTTGTAATTTTGATTTTGTCGGTCCACTATCTTGGATGTGTCGCATTTGAGAGCAAAAGCAAAATGTTTGTTCAATTAGTTTTACCATTTGTTTACTATCTGTCATTTTGAAATTGATTAAGAACTACCCATGTGAGAATAATGTGGAAAGATGTCACAAATTTGCTTGAACTTACATAGGTCTTTTTTTATGAAAAACATAATTGAAATGGATGTTTCAGGCTTGAATTTGTAGCTGGCGAGTTTTCTTCTTGTGGGTTTTTCTTCAATCACCGGTATTTTTTGCTAGCATGGTTATTTCTGTCCACTATCTTGGTTGTGTAGCCTTTAAGAGCAAAAATAAAATGTTTTTCAATTACTTTTAGCTTTTTGTTTACAAAATAAGTCATCTTGGATTGGATTAAGAGCTACCCATGTCAAAATAATGCAAAAACCTCCCACAAATTTGCTTCAACTTAGATTTAAAAAAAAATTGGAGTGGATGTTTCATGTTAAAATTCGTAGCTTTCCAGTTTTCTTCTTATGAGTTCTTCTTTACTCTCCGGAATATTTGTAGTTATGGTTATATTGGTCTAGTATCTTGATTATGTGGCCTTTGAGAGCAGAAACGGAATGCTTCTTTTGATGAAACCTCAGTGAATGATTCTTCTTTTTCTTTTTCATTAAGTATGCAATCTTATATCTGAAGTGCCCATTGTTTAATTAGCATCATTCTTAAGCGTCAAATTTAGTGTCCTATCTCAATTGAAGGAACAAGATACCAAAACTGAAAATTTCATCAACATAATTGTTTAATTTATCAGTTTCTTGTGAGACATCAATACAATGGGAACTGTATTAAGCTTACTTTATGAAATAAGGACGAGCTATGTGAAGTTAGATGCTGACGAAGAGCTTCCCTATATGAACATGTTAGATTACACTTTTCAAGTTCTGGATGGGAAACTTCTTTTTTAGGTATGGTACAATATAAATTGGGGCCATATATATATGCATGTATATCTCTTGGGTTAAGTCTGCCTTTTGTATCTGAAATGGGAGGCTTGATTATTGAAGTAGTTACTGCTGATTTGGCTAGTCTTACGATTTTCTGCCTATTCCAAATTAATTATGCAAGTAGAATTATTCTTGACAGTTCGTTAATCACATTTTCTTGCTTACTCGTCATGTTTGGAGAGTTGCCAAATGGGTTTTCCTGTTTTATGTTTCATGGTCTTACTCATTTCTTGTGCTATGTTTGTCTAAGATTTTTTTATGGTACTGCCCATCCGTTCCTGAAAGTTGAGTGGCATAATACAAATTTTGAACTTCTAAATATTATTGTCCAACTTTAATTGCAAAGAATGCTCATTATTATTTACAGAATGCTTGAGGATGTTTACGTTGATTAGGGCCACTATAGGAAATCTCCATCTTTTTAACTAGTGTATAAAAAGTGCCTAAGTAAACATGGAATTTGGTAGTGAATAATGTGTTGTTTATTGTGACTTCCATGCTAAGGTTTCTTATGAGAATGTTTCTGTGGCTCTGTGCAATCTGAAACATTTATCAGTGGATGTGTAGAGGTATTCAAAACATAAGTTGTTGATCACTCTATATGTATTCCAATTCGTATTTTAACTTTACTGTTTCAACTGCCATGGAATTGAGGGAGAATATATTATGATCAGACGGGTTCAACTTTATTGGAAACCATTTATGCTGTTATGGAGTTGCTGAACATGTCTATAAGTTTAGAGACTGACATTTTTTTATAACAACCCATCATTTTTTTTGCATAAAATTGCTCACTTTCTTTATGAACTCTAGTGATACATGTAAATTCCAGTTTGAAGTTAAATTATGTGATTCAACATGTCATGTAATGTTCTGATGCGGCACTTGGACTTGTATAGGCTACACCAAAGCTAATGGCTTCAGATGATGAAGCTGGTGATAATATATCTATTGCTGTCAACAATGCTGATGCTGACGCTTCACTTATTGGAACTACCAACATTTTGTCGCCAGAAGTGTTATCTCCGATTACTGAGAAAATGAGAGACCTTGGAAACGTTGGAACTCTAACAAGAATTGAACTTGATCTTGCATATGCTGCAGAGAAATTGCTTAACCTGGAAGTACTTTTGATGCATGTGGCTACTAGAGCAACTGACTTTGAAGTTTTATCTCTAGTTAATGAAGACATCTCCTTGGAATTTTTTGATGAGCTATTAGAGTTTGATCTTTTGTCAGCAATTTTGGATTCTGAAGTAAAACAGATAGATGACTTTATGACCTCTGTTCAAATGGATATTGTGGATGCTCATGAGAAAATATCGTACTGTACAAACTTGGAGGAACCTCTTCTGGAATTGAAGGAAAAGTTGCACGACTCTGCGGAATCTCTAAAGAAGCTACAAGATCAAGTGTCTGAGATGCGGATGCAATCAACTAAAAGTTCCAAAGTACAATTGCTTTCTATATACAAGGATCAGGTAACTTAAAAGTTGTCCTCTGACATGGAAACTCGCTTTTTGAGTCAATAAAACAATTTCATTTAGGGCTTCTATATGTGTCTCTTTCTGATTAGATGATACATTTTTTCATTTACTTCCTAGAAACAAATGCTTTTGAATTTTTTTCTGATGGATGTAGGCAATGATGAAGGAAATGGTATTTCAGAAGATTCCCAGATTCTGTCAATGGATACAAAGTTAAAAATGCAAACTACAGAACAAAAAAGACATATCTTGAGAATGCTGGAGAAGTCGTTGGCTAGAGAGATGGATCTCGAAAACAAACTATCAGATTTAGTAAATAATGAAGAAGAGCTTCTTATGAATATGAGCTGTGCAGAAAGAGAAATATCTTGTGTCAAAGAAATGGCAGAGGCATCAACTGAAAAATTATTTGAGGCTGAAAATTTAGCAGAAATACTTTTAGGTGTTACGAAAGAACTGATGGGTAAGCTCCAGATTTCTCTTTTTAATTTAAATAGTTCAACAAAAAGGGAAGATCAGATGAGACCGAGAGTTCATTGCCTTGAGAAGCAAATAGAAGATTCTAACATTGAGCTAGATAGAGTTAAGGCCTCTGCAGAAGCAAGTCAGAGCCAGCAAGTTTCACTGCAGTCTAAAATTGGTGAGTTGGAAAGTGTAATTAAGGAGCTGAAGGCAGATCTTCATAATGCAGAAGGTAATGCTGAGAGTGCTGAACGAAGGTGCAAATTGTTGGATGAAACTACTTTGAAACTTACACAAGAAATCGGGTGTCTGAAAAATAGTGTGGAAAAAGTGGTTTTACTTGAGAAACAACTTAAACAATCAGAATTGCAGTTACAACATGCGAAAGCAATGACCGAAGCAAATCAAGAGAAGGAAACAATGCTATATTCTGCACTAGGTGATATGGAAAACTTAATTACTGATTTGAAGGCAAAAGTAGTGAAAGCAGAAAGAAGGGCTGAGACTGCAGAAAGTAATTGTATCATATTAACAGAAACAAACTCAAAACTTAATGACACATTGGGTTTTCTTAATAAAAGAATTGAATGCTTGGAGGAATCTATACATCAAGCTGATGAGGCAAAGGAGATCACTGCAAGAGATCTTGGTATACATACCAAAGTAATCACAGATCTTGTAATGCAATTAGGCATGGAAAGAGAGCGGCTTCAAATACAGGTTTTGTTCTCTTACTTTCCTTCCTTCTTAAATTATCTCTTTCTTTCTCCCTTCCACTCTCTTCTTCTCTATATCCGCTTTTCTCCTTTTTGTAGTGTTTCAAGAAGTAGGCGAAGAGTGGATCTGGTACCTTGTTTGTTGGGCCGATCTGGGTTTGATATACATTGTTTAATATCTCGATCTTTTCTGGCAACTTGATGTTAACACTTATAATGAGAGTGATAACTCAAAACTTTAAGCAGAATCTTAGAAATTTTAAAAGTTGTCCCATTTAAAACTATTTTATTAGAATCTTACTTTCTTTGCTTAGGAGTTCCAACCGTTTAGTTGAAGCTCCGGCTGCAGTGGTTAAAGTCGTTCAGCTGAATCACAGTAAATAGTAGTGTTACTTCAGCTTGTCAATATAACCCATTGTTTCCCATACATGTCAAAGACAAACAAGAGAAATAAATAAAAAGTAACAAAAAGAAAGAAATAACATCTCTCATTTAGTAGTTGACAACTTGTTAAAAAAGCCTTAGCATTCTTAGGAGAAATAAATGACTCACGACATAAACGAGAGGTGGATCAGTAAGTTTGGAACCAACTGCACATTAGAGAGACGTTTTCCTTGAATCTTTTTTTTTGGGTTCACAATTCCTCTTAGTGTTTATATGAAAAAACTTTTGTAAAATGGTCCACTATTCACTTAGTTCAGATATCTTCGCTTACAAATGAGGATAGCTTTTTGGTAGGGAAGTAGTCCAGAATTAATGCATCTGAAGCTGCTGGCCGACAAGAAAATAGATATAAAAGAGAATCATTCAAGAATGATACATCAAAAACACATTTTCCCAAATTATTAATAGAAACAGGAACAGAGGCTTCAACTACTAGTTGTGAGGTGTGTTCTTTTTCGATGCTTAAGAGTGTAAAATTGTTATCTCTTGAATTAGTAGAAATGATAGGATGCACCTTCACGTGTTATATGACTGGAGAGGGACAACGTCATGAAATCCAGATTGGTCTCTAAGGGAAAAATCTTCCTAGTTCTTGTTCGTTTTGGTTTGCTTGGCAACAATAAAAAACAGGAAGAAAGAATGGTCAGAACAAGGTTTTAAGTGTCATATTAAATTCAATGAACATCTGATGATTGATGAAAATCTAGAGGCCATGCTTATGGCCCATATTCAACAAGATTAAATTGATGTATAGTATTTATATGGCCTTTTCCACACCTTTCTTTAATCATAGTAATTACTGATACTGAAATGAAATCCCAAACATAGTGTTGGTGGGATGGTCAAGACCACGCCTTAGGAAGCGTAGGTCCTGTACGCTTCTAAGTTTGAAACTCCTTTCCATCATTTACCCACAGGACTTACAGGATGCACTTTATTGGGGTGGGTTTTGGGTGGTGTGGGTGTTGTGGGGGGGGGGGGGGGAGGGGGGGGGGAGGAATTAATAATGCACGCACCCGAGGGGATAGGCAGCAGGATATGGTGCTCTAGGAGGTTGGTTGGCCTGCTGCTTTTATCGGTCTAGAAGGATTCTGGACACCCATTGTAATCAGAAAATAATGGTCATAAAGATAACCATGATAGTACTTATAATAAACACAATACGGAGTAATAAGTACAATTCTACTGAATCTTATTCCTGAATTGCCGAAAGGATGTCGATATTCAAATGAGTCTCCTTGACCAGAATAAGGGTCAAACACATGGTCAGACTGGATTGTACATTCCGGTGTTTTAGAGTTTTAACAAGTGTATGATGCTCTCATAATGAAGAGAAAATCCAAAAATAAAAACTAAAGTACCAATATCTTGGTCATAGATCTTTCTTGTGTATTGATTGCCAAAAAAAAAATAGTATTGGCCTTCATTTAGCAGCTTCATGAAGCTGAATGTATACTTGATGTTCCAGTGATAGACAAGTCTGGCACAATGAGCAGAAGAACAGTTCAGTTACTTTCTGCACGTCCTTCTATAGTTTCGATATACTTTACCCTAGTTGCTAAGAGTGAGTTTTTGTGTTTGGTTTAGCGAAAAAAGAAGAAATGTTTTTGTATCTCTATGTTAGGATAGAAACTAAAGACGACCTTCACACTACCATTTGTTTGATATGAGGCAGTGCTATTGCTGTTGTCTCTGCTTTACGTTCATGCTGTATTATATTTCATGTTTATCTCCATCTTCATCGAAATTAATGTTCCCATTATGACAGATATCCTTTGTTTTTTCTTTCCAATTAGGTAATCAACTCTGCGACAGATCTATCTAGGAACAAACCCTTTAGTGAGGATGAAATGGGATTTTCTGTTTCAGCAGAGAATGAGAAAGATTTGTCAAAGTTTGAGGCTGTAAGGACAATCGAGGCATCACAATTGAGCCTAAAATATGTCATCACAGCTATAATTATCTTAATAAGTTCAGTGCTGGGGGTGTACTTCTTTCAAGATGAAGGTGGCACGCTTTGATGTTCGATCTGGGTTCTGCCATGTCCACACAGGTGGGAGCACATTTCAACATGCACTGGCATGATATGAATATGTGAATGCAAGCGTTTTCCGGTCCCTTGAGTTCTGTACATCCCTGTATAATTATCTTTGAATTGAACCTTACTAGAATGTAGGATCAGGGTAAGTCCTTTTGTCCGAATTTTGTACATCTTTTCACCGAGTTTGTGTTAAGTAGCAAAATTTTGGAGAACTACAAAGCGCCTAATCCTACTTAGAAGATGAAAAACAAGTTCAAAGAATTGAAGGAATGATAAAAGTCACCTGAGCGAACAAAGGAACGTAAGTATCCCTTTTCAATAAAATTATGCTTTTGTGACATTGAGTTGCATAACCCTTGGTTCAGGAAAACTTTTAAGGTCCGCCTTGAGGACATCTGCCAGAATATCCTCCATTAATAGGAGTCGTCGATCATCTAACTGTCATTGTTTGCTGCACACAGAGAAAGCCGATGTGCCGTCTAACATCATGATCACGGCTGCCACCAGATGGAGGATACACTGGCAGATTTACTCGAGGTGGATAAAAAATGTTTCCCATATTATGGGCATCAGCCTTATTATCATTTTTAATTGCACTCTTGCATAATATCGTTTTGTCTTACAAGCGTCCCTTGTTCCTATCCCATCCATCTTATGGTGCCATAAAAAATTCATCTTATTGTACAAAATTTTAAGTAAATCACACCAACTAGTTTATATGTTTTTCTCCACGAATTGTTCAATCAATGTGGTGCGAAAATGATCAACAATTAACAATTCTGTAGAAAGTTGAAATGACAAATAAGTTATAGTAGCTAGTGAGTATTACATAACGAAGTAAAATCTAGATAAAAATTACAATGAACAAGTACAATTGTTTTAAAAAATAAAAAGAAATTCAGTTCTACTAAACAAGGCACTCTACTTTTCGAAACTAAGCTCTATGTTACTTTCTATTTTGTCCAGTCATGTTTAATAGATACTATTTTTTCAAAAAGAACTAAAAAATTAGTTCATTCGAAAAAAATGGTACCAATTAAAAGTGACCGGAGGGAGTATATATTTAATATGTATATTTCTCCAAAGTAATTGCAAGTAATTAAAATATGAGTGATAGTTTTCTGGGATCCTTGATAATATAATTCACAATTGATAAGTCTTTTCTTTTTAAAATCTCCAGCTGAGTGGCCATAAGACATCAGTAAGAGGCATTTTTAATTTAAGAGGGAGATGTTTGGCTGATTTTCTTGAAGGGATATGTCAACCAACATAAAAGACACACGAGTTTGAGGCGGCACTCAAATGCACAGGAGCCACGTGTGGGCATGGAGACTATGTACGTGCGAAGATACCATAGTATGCATTTTCCTCAATTTCAAGAAAAAAGGAAAATAAAAATAAAAAATTCTCCATAAAAAGAAGAAAAGGGCAAATAAACCAACTATTATTATTTTTCAATGAAGCTGCCAAGCTGTTAGGCTCAGGTTCATAGCTAACATAACTTGATATCATAGTTTGCACATTAACATATGAATGTGCACTTGCAGAGGGAATCATTGACACATTGCCAATTCACAAAGTTGTCAAAGCTCTCCCTGCACAAGGCAAGGCATGGTCTGCTCTTGGCATTGCAACTGTTGATTGGGTAGGTCTGAGCACACTGTGCTGCATCCACCATTAGCCCACCACCTGCGAACAATAACAAGCCAAGATTATAACAACCTTTTGGACTTGGGCTAGAATTGATTCAAATGTTACTGCAAAATACAATATGGTTTAATTTACCGATGGAGAGGATGACAAGAGACACCAACAAGATGGAGGCAAGGGTCAGCTTCATCTTTCTATTACTTGTATGCTGCTTTGGAAGACTGTAAAGGCTACCTTCAATATGCGAAGGGCTGTTTTCCTCCCCTATTTATAATGATCATTTGTTAACTTGCATTTTGGTAAATTGGGTATATTTGGAACGAGAAGATCTTTTAATGAATGACATAATCCAAATTAGCGATATTGTTAGCTGTGCAAGCCAGGTAAGTACAGTTTTTTTTAGCCATACATAAAATTATGTGAGAATTGAAGTACAATAATTAAGAATTATTGAGACTAAAATTCTTTTTTTTTTCTTGGGATTTTTGTTGAAATAATGAACCTTTAAAGATGGTTGAATTAGATTTCAATCATATTTCAATATTAAAAAAAGTTTATCTTATTTTGTAAAAATAAAGGCTCCTTTATTTGATTGATTTATTTCCCAAAAAGTTGGAAAATCAAGCCATGCATGGTCACACCAAAAAGTTAGTTAGGATATAACTTTTCAGGATTGAGGTAATTTCTCCATACTCTTACTAATTTTGAAAGTCCATTGAACCCATTAGAGATTTCGCCGACAGTATATATATGTATGTAAGTAGGGGTGTAAACGAGCCGAGCTGAGCCGAGCTTAAGCATGGCTCGGCTCGAGCTTGAAATTTTAAATTCGAGCTCGGCTTGGCTAGTTCTATTGCAAGCTTGAAGAAACTCGCGAGCTTGCTCAAGTACGGCTCGTTATTATATATATATATATATTTATATAAATATAGATATACTATTTTATATTTTATTATTTTTTAAATTTTAACAAGCCAAGCTCTAGAATTTTTAATGAGCCGAGCTCAAGTTGGGAGGCTACGAGCCGAGCTGAGCTCGAGCTCAAATTTAAAATATTGAGCTCGAGCTGAGCCATGCTTAAACTCGGCTCAGCTCGGCTCGTTTACACCCATACTTACATACATATATGTACTCTCGGCAAAATCTCTAATAGGTTCAATCAATGGACTTTCACAACTAGTAAGAGTATGGAGAAATTACCTCAATCCTGAAAAGTTATATCCAGACTAACTTTTTGGTGTGAACATGCATGGCTTGATTTTCCAACTTTTTGGGAAATAAATCAATCAAATAAAGGAGCCTTTATTTTTACAAAATAAGACAAACTTTTTCTAATATTGAAATCTAATTCAACCATCTTTAAAGGTTCATTATTTCAACAAAAATCCCAAGATATACTTTTGTACTTCAATTCTCACATAATTTTATGTATGGCTAAAAAAAACTGTACTTACCTGGCTTGCACAGCTACCAATATCGTTAATTTGGATTATGTCATTCATTAAAAGATCTTCTCGTTTCAAATATACCCAATTTACCAAAATGCAAGTTAACAAATGATCATTATAAATAGGGGAGGAAAACAGCCCTTCGCATATTGAAGGTAGCCTTTACAGTCTTCCAAAGCATCATACAAGTAATAAGAAGATGAAGCTGACCCTTGCCTCCATCTTGTTGGTGTCCTTGTCATCCTCTCCATCGGTAAATAAAACCATATTGTATTTTGCAGTAACATTTGAATCAATTCTAGCACAAGTCCAAAAGGTTGTTATAATCTTGGCTTGTCATTGTTCGCAGGTGGTGGGCTAATGGTGGATGCAGCAAAGTGTGCTCAGACCTACCCAATCAACAGTTGCAATGCCAAGAGCAGACCATGCCTTGCCTTGTGCAGGCAGAGCTTTGACAACTTTGTGAATTGGCAATGTATCAATGATTCCCTCTGCAAGTGCACATTCATATGTTAATGTGCAAACTATGATATCAAGTTATGTTAGCTATGACCCTGAGCCTAACAGCTTGGCAGCTTCATTGAAAAATAATAATAGTTGGTTTATTTGCCCTTTTCTTCTTTTTATGGAGAATTTTTTCTTTTTCTTTTCCTTTTTTCTTGAAATTGAGGAAAATGCATACTATGGTATCTTCGCACGTACATAGTCTCCATGCCCACACGTGGCTCCTGTGCATTTGAGTGCCGCCTCGAACTCGTGTATCTTTTATGTTGGTTGACATATCCCTTCAAGAAAATCAGCCAAACATCTCCCTCTTAAATTAAAAATGCCTCTTACTAATGTCTTATGGCCACTCAGCTGGAGGTTTTAAAAAGAAAGACTTATCAATTGTGAATTATATTATCAAGGATCCCAGAAAACTATCACTCATATTTTAATTACTTGCAATTACTTTTGAGAAATATGCATATTAAGGCCCTGTTTGGTTGGGCTTAAAAGAAGCTGGATTCGGGAAAGAATTCACTTCTTCCTGTAGTGGCAAAATCTGTAATTTCATAGTACGAAATTGCATTTTTTTTTTTACAAAAGGCCCTCACTTTTCCCTTAAATTATGGATTTTGCCACTGGAAGAAGCTAGAGTAACTTCTTTTCCCAAAAGAAGGTGGATACTAAAATGCCTATAACTTTTCCGTTTTGGGCAACCAAACGGACCCTAAATATATAGTCCCTCCTGTCACTAAAATGGGACCGAGCTGATTTAGCTCGCAAGCCAGTTCGGCCCATTTATACCCTTATATATAAGTTGTACCCAAGTGTAAGAGGGTGTGGACGGGCAATTCGAAAACCTGCCTGCCCCATGATTTGACGCCCTTCTGATCAAAATTGGCTGGCCTGAAAGTGTCACCATGCACATAAACAGATTTCCTTGCTCGTTTTACTTGGATGAGCTATATACACCCTATAACTTCACTTTTTTTGGGTATAAATACACTTTTTATCTCATCAATTTATAATGACCATTTACTATCTTCATATGGATTGAGTGATATATGGGGCTGACTAAACTAAAATATGATCATTAATAAAAAAAACTAAAATATGGTGGTGATCATTCTAGAATTAAGCCTGCAGACTATATTGTCGCGCCAAGCAATTAAAAGAAACATCACTCTATCGATTGGAGGTCACGCGGTGTGTGCACTACATCTGCCTAGAACTGAGCGAGAGTGATACTAGGATTGGTGACCTTTTGGGAAGTTCTCATTTTCGAGCGCTTTTATATACCAAAAGACCAAGGGAAAAGTTAAGATGTGTCCAGGCTCACGTGCGTCAGCCAGAGCCGAGACAATCCGAACCGTCAATATATCCGACAGCGGGCAGTCATTCAATTCTGCCTGCATTTAAGGCCCGCCGTTGAGCAAAATCCGATGGCGTACATGTTGGGTAGTGATTCATACTTGCCTGCCCCTGGCCCCTGCCATAATGAATTCATTTTGAAATCAATTGCATCAATTAAATGTATTTATTTTGAAAATCAATTGCATCTATTAAAATTGCCCGGAGGGAGGACTGCTTTTTTTCGTGTATCAAAAAGAAATTCCCACAAAGGCCTCGGCCTCATTTTCCGTTTTGAGTTGCTCCCTCTACGTGTCTTCTTTATCACGTGTCATCCGTCTGAGTCCCCATCATTCCATGCATTTTATTGTTTTATTTGATCTTGCAGAAAAACAAAACACAAGGTCCACAACCAAAACACATTTAAAATGGTTTAGAGATTCTTCTCCATGAGGTGCGTTATCAACATAGAGGACGGCAAAAGAAATCTGTACAATATTATACATCTAAACATTTCCGCAAAAAGTTGGAATAAACCACAATCCAAAGTTGCTAGTGAAGGGGATTTGACAAACTAAATTGCTAGCCAAAAAGTACAGTTAAAAGTTTAGTTTAAGGGGCTGTTTGTTTACACTTATTCAGATCTGAACTGAATAAGTGGTTGAAAAGCCCAACTTCAGCACATTTGTTTGGGTCTCTGATTTCCGTCCTGAATTCAGCCCATTAATGGAAAAGGGCCTGAAAATTCAGATTAGTTTTTCCATCTAAATTTTCTGAAAATTTAGGTGGCTGCTGCTTCTCTTCTTCTTCTCCATCCAACTCCTTTGACTACTCTCCCCTTGAAATCTAGGGGTTCTTCTGACTGAACTCCGACAAGGACGCCGGCCCTCGGTGCGGCCACACTCTCACTGCAGTCGCCGCCACCAAAAATCGCGGCCCCCGCCTCATCCTCTTCAGTGGTGCCACTGCCATCGAAACTGGCTCCTCCTCATCGGCGGGGGAGTCGTTCTCTTTGTTGACGTCGTCATATTCGGCGGCGGCTTCATCATCATCCTCCTCCTCCTCGTCCTCCTCATCGGCGTAGTGCTTCTGCTTCTTGGAGGGGTTTTTGAGGGCGGAATCCCTCTTGTGCTTCTTCCATTTGAGCCGCGAATCTGCACATAGAGTGAGAAGAGGGTTGGTTGGAGGCAAGAGAGAAAAGGCAAGAGAGGGAGATGAGTTCACCTGAACAAGGCAAAGAAGCGGATGGGGACATTGAGAGGGAAGAGCAGGGTCTCGACTCGGGCGAGTCTGGGAAGCCTCCACCCTTCTTTCTTGCTGGCTTTCTCTTTCCTTTTTGCAGACTCTGTCAAAACTCGAAATGGGAAGAGGAAAACAGGTGAAGTGGATTCTGCCGGAGCCGGAGAAGAAGGTTATCTCTTGTTTATATACAATAGAAGGGTAAGTCAAAGAAGGGCGACCCGACTATTGCTCTGGTCCAGCGATTTCCAAGTCGACTCAATCCGCAACAGATGGAGCTTTTCGATGAAGGGCTCCAGCACCTCCGCCTCCTCAACCGACGCGAACGCCATGTAGATGCTCAGCTCCTACACCGCCTCGCCGAACCTCCCACTATAGAACAGCAGCATGCTGTGATCCCTCCTCCGGGCCCAATCGTGAGGCTGCAGAATTAGCAGCCTATCCGATGCCATTACCGCCAGCCTCAGGTCATGCAGCCTTGGCAGGGGAGGAGCCTTGCTGGGACCATCACCCATCTTCCCCAAGAGCTTGCCCTTGACGGCGTTGTCAGTGGTGAGAGGCCTCAGCGGCCAGCTCAGCCTCAGCCCGAGCTATCAAAATTTCAGATTTAGGATTTCAGATAAGATATCAAAATTTCATATTAATGGCTTTTTAGAATTTTTAGATGGCTTTTCATATTCAGGTTCAGATCAAACAAACGGACCCTAAGTTTAAGGCCAAAATCTCTCCCAATGCATATAATATTACTGCAATAGGCAGCATATTCAATGCAAAAAAAAATGATCTTAGTCTTTATGCATTAATATTCTATCGCAATGAGTAGTGAAGCAGAATGCTTAAAATTTAAACCCCTGATAGAAACAGATCCAAATTCTGCTTAACCATATATCTGTAACTCTCTCAGCTCGCCCATCATTCACTGCTCGAAACTATTTAGTGGAATCAATAGAAGCCTCGGCTGTAGAAACTTCCCTAGGACATTGTGCCACATGGTTTCAGCTGTTTATGAACAAGGAGAAGATTACTTCAGGTTCTAAGCACAAACCATCATAAAATGATTTTCGCAGCATAGTTTATAAATGGACATGTCCAACCGTTCAGAAAAAAAGATACATGAAATTAGAGGGAAAAACACTCCTTGAACCACATCAACCCAACTAAAGCTCCCAATATGAAGAGGTTAGATCAAATTCTACTAGTTTTAAGCGGAATGATGAAATACTACATGCTTAAACCTTTTTCTATTGTCTCAGGCAAATGACTAAAGGGACTCATCCTAAATAATAACGATTTATGTGCAGTCGAAGCAATCATATAAAAGGCGCATAGATGAAGAACTTCAAACTCCAAATATATTCTTTTTGATACATCAAAATCCTATCTGCAAAAATCTGTAGTCAAATCTCGATATCTAGATATAGTATAAAGAACATTGCATTCAATATGAACCGTCAATATATCCAACAGCAGGCAGTCATTCAATTCTGCCGCATTTAGGCCCGCCGTTGAGCAAAATCTGATGGCGTACATGGTGGTCAGTGATTCAAACTTGCCTGCCCCTGCCATAATGAATTCATTTTGAAAATCAATTGCATTTATTAAAAGTGCCACTGTAAAGAAGTAATGTGCATACATTTTTGTACGGGTCAATACTTCCTATACACAGTCCCTTCTAAAAACATTTGTATGACAAGTTATGAATTCATTTTGAAAATCAATTGCATATCTATTAAAGGGAGTACTGCCTTTTCTCTTGTGTATCAAAAAAAAATAGACAGTGATAGCCCTACATCACTTTTCCTACACATTTCCATACACAGCTGATGTGTATGGAAATGTGTAGAAAAAGTGATGTACAAATATTATTTTCCAAAAGAAATTCCCACAAAGGCCTCCGCCTCATTTTCCGCTACGTATCTTCTTTATCACGTGTCGTCTGTCTTAGTCCCCGTCATCCCATGCATTTTATTGTTTTATCTGATCTTGCAGAAAACAAAACACAAGGTCCACACTCCACAACCGAAACACATTTAAAATGTTTAGAGGTTATTTCACCATGAGGTGCGTTATCAACATAGAGGACGGCAAAAGAAATCTGTACAATATTATACATCTAAATATTTCCACAAAAAGTTGGAATAAACCACAATCCAAAGTTGCTAGTGAGGGGGATTTGACAAACGAAATTGTTAGCCAAAAAGTACAGTTAAAAGTTTGGTTTAAGTTTAAGGCCAAAATCTCTCTCAATGCATATAATATTACTGCAATAGGCAGCATATTCAATGCAAATAATATGATCTTAGTCTTTATGCATCAATATTCCATTGCAATGAGTAGTGAAGCTGATGGCGTTGGTTGAGGCTGGCTATCTGGTAAAAGAAGATGTCAGCTGAAAATTAATTGAATTAATTTATTGCTCTTGTCAGTTGTTAGTTAGTCAGTTAAGACACAGGTTTTCTATCGAAGTAACCATACTTCTTTAGAATTTTCTCCACATAGTGTGATTGACTCACAATTATTCCTTGAGAAGTCCTATCAATCTTCAAGCCTGGTATGACCTTAGCAAGACCCAAATCTTTTATATCAAAATTCTCGTTAAGGAAATCCTTAACCTTAATGATATGATCCATATTATCACCAAACAACAAGATATCATCAACATACAAACAAAGCATTACAAAAGAATTATTAAACGACTTCCAATATAAGCATTTATCAGAAGTACACACAATAAAATTATTTGAAAGAAGAACATCATCAAACTTTTGATGCTATTGTTTAGGAGCCTGTTTTAACCCATAGAGAGATTTCACTAACTTACATACTTTTCTTTCTTGACCAGGAACTACAAAAAACCTTCAGGCTGCTCTATATAAATTTTCTCATCCAATTCACCATTTAAAAATACTGTTTTGACATCTATTTGATGGATCTCGAGGTTATAATGAGCTGCCAATGCTATAAGCACTCGAATCGTACTTATCCTGGTCACAGGAGAATACGTGTCAAAGAAATCTTGACCTTCCTTTGACTATAACCTTTAGCCACTAATCTAGCTTTGTACTTTTCAATAGATCCATCAGGGTAATATTTTCTTTTAAATATCCACTTGCACCCAATTGGTTTAAACCCTGGAGGTAGATTCGTTAAAGCCCACGTCCCATGTGCAAGGATAGAATCCATCTCACTTTGTATTGCCTCCTTCCATAAAGGAGCTTCGCTAGGTGACATGGCTTCACTAAAAGTCAAAGGATCCTCATTCCTCACCATGAAAGTATGAAAGTCATTTCCATAATTCTTCTCTATTCTGGATCTCTTAGATCTCATAACCTCTACATTGGTATCAGAATCTTCAATTCTAGGGATAGAAGACCATGAATCATCTTCTTTATGCACTACAGCTTTACTCTTTTCCTTCATAGGAAATACATTATCAAAGAATGTTGCATCATCGGACTCCTTAATAGTATTAGGGGCATAATCCTGCCGATCAGACTCAATTACTAAAAACCGATATGCTCTACTATTTTGTGCATAGCCAATGAATACTGCATCATAAGTTTTAGAACCTAGCTTATCCATTTTCACGTTAGGGATTTTCACTTTTGCAAGACATCCCCAAACCTTAATAGACTTTAAGCTTGGTTTTCTTCATTTCATTAATTCATAAGGGGTTGTATTTTGTCCTTTATGAGGCATACGGTTTAAGATCATACATGCAGAAAGAATTGTTTCTCCCCATAAATTCTTCGGCAGACCCGAAGATGAAAGCATAGAATTTATCATGTCCATGAAAGTTCTATTTTTTCTTTCTGCCACACCATTAGATTGAGGAGAGTAAGACGTTGTGGTCTCTTGTATTATTCTTTGATCTTCACAAAACTTGCAAAATTCAAGGGAACAATACTCCCCACCACGATCAGACCAAGTCTTTTGATCCGCCTCTCAGTTTGATTTTCAACCTCCATCTTATAGATCTTAAACTTCTCAAAAGCCTCATCTTTAAACTTTAGCAAGTACACGTGACAAAATTTTGAATAATCATCAATAAAAGTAATGAAGTATCTCATATTACCCCTAATAATTAATCCATTCAACTCACATATATCAAAATGAACTAATTCAAGCAAACATGTAGACCTATCAATAGACCTATAAGGTTTCCTAGGTTGTTTCGCTTGAAAACATATTTCACATTTATCAAGAGATTCATCATGCAATTTCGGAATCAAATCAAGATTCATCATTCTTCTAATAGTATTTGAATTCACACGTCATGGCCTCATATATCATATATCAAATGATTCAACATAGTAAACCAAAGAGTCATCTACTTGAAATAAAGAGTTATTACAAGAAACTAAATTAAGTTTAAAAAGGCCATCACACATAGCCTTTACCAATAAAAGTACCATGTCTAGTTATTACAACTTTATTTGACTCAAACACTAATTTATATCCTTTTCGACTAAGAAGTACTCCACTAACTAGGTTCTTCCTCACACTAGGCATGTGCAACACATTATGAAGAGTCAAAGTGTTCCCCGATGTAAACTGGATGTCCACATTTCCAACTCCATAAACTTTAGCCTCAGAGGAGTTCCCCATCGTCACAGTCCTATCCTTTTGTAACACCCGAAAAATTGATACGTTAACTAAAGGTTTCTATTTTAGGAAACTGCTCTAACAGATTTGTTATCGACCATCTTGTAGTCAAAATACTCACCTACGACGTATTTCTCTTCCCCTTCATGCTCCTTTCCAAATTTTCTCTCAAGAGTATCCCATAATTCTTTAGCAGATTTAGTGTTCACATGCAAATCATACAATTCATTGCTCAACACACTCAATATTTGTCGATGGCACAGTTCATCATCTTGTTTGAATTTATCACTATCAACAGGCTTAGCAATTCCAACATCAGACGAAATAGCAGTCTTATCAGATTCAGAAGACACAGTTTTATCCACAAGAGCATCAGAAATCACATAGAATATGTTCAATTAAGTCAACCAAAATTTCATCTATGTCTGCCATCGCATGAAATTCTTGCCATCAAATTTCTCAGGTTTCAATGATTTATCAACACCCATAATTGCAGTAGTATTCAATCAACAAGAACAAAGTATTATCTATTTCAAGATTGTTTGGATTGTCACATAAAAGAGGGCTAGAATACTACCAAATTATACTCAACCAATTGACAAAATATTAAATTAAATACCAGAGAAAGTAAAGAAATTAGAACCTGGTTCGAGGCACGCTATACATTGTCCTTGAAATAGATACGCCGCCCTCTGTGCATATGCAATCAAAGGCGTTCAGTTCCCGAGATACAACGAACCATACCATCAGTTTAAAGGTGCACACAAATCAAACTGACTTCAGCGGAGATTCTATTGCTCAATGATGGACTTGAATTGAGAGAGAAGAACAATAAGTTCTTTTTGTGTTTATGTCACCCTTTTTTATCAAAAATCGTTCTCAATATATAGAAGGGCTCTGATAGGCTTTTTCTGGAAGAAGAGACGCAATTTTTCGTAGAGAAACGGCCATTTTCCTGATTGTAATCGTATAGCCGATCATAAGCCAATCGATCGCTTTGCGATCGATCGCATCATTTTGCTTGTTACAAGCCGATCGATCGGTTCCATCGAGAAACAAATCCTAAAAATTCCAGTAGATACGATCGATCAGTTTCAACATGATCGATCGGTTCCAATGCGAAGCAACTTTCAGAAAATCACAGTAGATACGATCGATCGGTTTAAGAACGATCGATCACAGTTACTTACGCGATCGATCGTATCATTATAGCCGTATCATTACGCGACATTTTAATTATTTTAGTTTAATTTCAAGTCAAATTTTAACATTTCATTCACATTACACTTCAAAGGAGGGTACTCAAACAGATTACACTCATAGTCGGGCTCAGAATTCTCGACCATATTGCTTCTTCTGCTGGGCGTGCGACCCTTAGCATCCTCAAACTCGGCCTCCACCTACCCACCATACCCAAAGCTCAAAAGCATGTGCCTGTAGGCCTGAATCTCACAATTCAAAGCCTGGATGAGATGTTCCCTCTTGTACAACACTTCCGCCAACCCCATTGGCTCCTGCAGGTCATGCGCCATTTTCTCCTCCGCATACCGCTTGAACTGCCTAGACTTCATCTGGAGCTCAACCTCACGATCATCGACATGGCCTCATTAGCCGCCAAGGCAGCTGCATTCCTTTCCTCCTCCAACTCTGTATACAGCTCCTGTATTGTCTGCTGGTGACTGCTGAGCGCCTCCCTCAGTGCTGCACATTCATTCTCAATCTCCACCCGGGCGACCGAGAGGAATGGCGCCTCAGGGGCACCCGCCGGACGGGTTTGGTACTCATTAAAAATCTTTTCAATCTTCCTTTTCACGCAGCGAGGCGGAGGCGCTCAGCAAATTGCAGCCACAGCTGCAACTACAACACTTCATTGATACAATTGACGGGGAAGTCGGTTCCGAATCCATTACCAGCCAACAACAAATGCATTAAAATGCTACCTAGATAGATCTGTTGAAAATTTGTAAAGGTGAGGGATTCAACTTTACCCGAATGTGCTGAATTATTTTCAATTAAACCTGAAATTATAGATCATTCGGAATTGGAACCGACTTCCTGTCAACAATCTATCCCTAAAATACAACGGACCACTGGTCGACGAATGGTGCACTCCAACCAATCTGACCCGAACTTAGAGAGAAAGCAACTGTTGTTTGCTTCTTAGGGGGGAGTTGGTTGCAATAAAGAAAATTTGGGGATTGGGAATCCGGCTTCCGAGGTGTAATGGAAAGCATGTCTAGATGTGTTTGTCGGACACGGCTGGCTGGCTGCGCTAGACTGGGCTAGCCGGCCCAGGTTGTCCCTAAAGGATAATCGAGCTACAGCGGAAGCGGATCTTTCGTCCGTTTAGGTGTTAAATTCTCCAAATTTTGATTGTCCTTGGAATTCTGTTGCACTCACAAACACAAATACAATGGAGTACAAGATTTTTAGTAAGATATAGGAATGAGAATTTATATCATTCAATCAAATTAAAACCAAGAACATGTACTACTATCCTGCAACCTTTGTGCCCAAGATTACACCGTTCTTCGTAGAGAAATTGAATATGTTAGAGATCACCCTTTTGCAACTGTTCGTGTGTGAATATGTGACTTGCTATTCTCCACGAGTTAGCAATATCACCTATCTTGTATTTCTCTCAATGCGTAGCTTTGATCCAATCTCAAAGATGAATCACACTAGCCAATTGCCAAAGAGGAGGAACACCCAACCAAGAGAGAGACAATGGAGATGAGAGAGAGAATAAGGCAAAACCGAACCAGCCAAAAACGTGGGTAGAGGGCGTCCCCTCATAAGCCCTTTTTTAATGCTTTTCCGTTACAATTCCCCAAATCACTTTCTCTCTCTCTTCACGTCCTATTCCAAATAGGATTCCTTAAATTTCTCTCTCTCTTAATATGGTAAATTCTAATCCTATTTGGATAAGATCTAACGGTTACAATTAAAGATGTCTCTTCCATCTAGGTGAGCCCCACCTTGGGCCCACGAGAGCCTCTCATCTTCACATGTGCACACACTTTACATGAGAGGGACGACTCCTCTAAACATGACAAGTAATATCGGACAAGAACCCATATTTACTTACATCCCCCACTACGGGCCCTCAAAAAAGGCTTGACAATTTTTTTTATTAATTTGCTACAATTTTTTTATGTTGAGATGAAAAATGATTTTGTGATATTAGATTAAAAATGTTGATGTGTTGGAATGTACAATACCCCTATGTTTTTCAAACAACAAAAATGAGAGTCCACACGTCTGCGTCAAGACATTGGGTCAATTTTCTTTACACGGCGCCCATAATGCAGGTGGACATTCACCTAAAATGTTCGAGCTAATAGATCTCAATTTGACAGATTTTTTGCATACAAAAGATGATAAAAATATAATTTCATAAACATAATAGCCACCCCACCCCACCTATAAATAAACAGACAGTGGATTTTTCACTGTCGGTATTAAGGGGCAGAGGGGGTGGTGAACTACCCATCCTTTACCAATTAAAAAGAAAAACTAATTTTGCTTTAAAGATATACATCAACCCTTATGCAAATGCCTTACACTCCCTCCATCCAAAATATCTGATTATATTTGGAAAATTATGGATCCATAATTAAATGACTAACCCTCTAGGGCAATAGATCTTCATAAACATGCATGTGCAGAGGTAAGTAGAGGCTTGAAATGTTATGGATCCGGACGCGATACTAAACTTAACTCATTTTCAAATACTTGTGCCCATCAAAGCCAGCTTGTGATCAAAGAAACAATCAAGTATATCCAACCACAGTTCAATATTATAGTCTTTTGGTCTTATCTTTCCCAATTATGTGGAGCCATTCAAAAGGAAAATGATATTTTTACATCACTTCCCATACAGCACTGACATACATAGCCTATGTCCCTACATCACTTCCCCCAATCACTGACATACACATAGATGCTGTAGGGATATCACTCCCCCATTCAAAAAATGTAGCACACTTTAGCCATGGATGAGGTACAATGCACCGAGTTAATGCTTCCTTCGCTATCAATGCCGAAAGCATGCGACCTTTATAACATTGAGTATTGGGGGGGGGGGAATAAATACAAAATATTACTTCCCAATTGGAATTATCAATTTATTAGTGTTCCTTGTGATTAGCAGCTGTAATCAGACATCTTTTTTTTGTTTCAATCCGTAAATCAGACTTCTACTAGAACATAGTCCCTCCATCTTGTTTTAGGGCAAGGTTTTCAAAACTGGACCGGCCATCTACCCGGATTGATGGCCGGTCCGGTTGGACCGCGGTCAAACCGGATTGACCCGGTTTAGAAGTGATAAGTGATAAATATAAAATATTATATATATATTTTGTAAAATTATGACATAAGAGAACTGGTAGCCCAGGTGGTTATGGCTTAGTATCCTGTTAGAGAGGGGGGATTTTTTCCAAAAAAAAGTGACCATGACCGGTCCGGTTTAGGAGAAAACCGGACTGGCCGGTTTACCGAACCGGGGTAAACTGGGTAAACTGAACCTGTTATCCGACCGGTTCTGGTTCTCCACGGTCGGACCGGCCGGTTCAGTCCGGTTTTGAAAACCATGTTTTAGGGGTTGCTTGGTGATTATAGGAAAGGTAGATTTTATTATTTTCCTTTCCTTAAATAAAGTGAACTGATAGTTTGTTTAAGGAGGCCCATTTTTACATTTTCCTCCATGCCATTAAAGGGTTGTTTTTAAGAGGTTCATTTAGGAAGCCCATTTAAGGATATAAAATATTTCTTAACCCTTAGAGTGGGTTTTTGCCATATTACCTGGTGCCAATTTTCATTTTTCCATATTACCTGATTTTTTCCGTACAATCTCAGATGGCCTGGAATCGACACCTAAAGTACCAAAAATGCCCTTCTTTTAGCTGGGTCATGTCTTTGCTATCCAAAAGCTCGTGTTGTAGACGACACGAAAGCATCGGTTCAGTTTTAGGAAACAAAGACGGCGATTTCGAGCGGCCCCTTGCAGCGACCACCCCATTTTCACAGAATGCCCCTCTTCCTAGAATGTCCTTCTTCCCAAAATGCTTCATTCTTCCCAAAATTAGCGATTTACGGGAGCATCCAGTTGGGGAAGAAGATATTCCGATGAAACTCCGTCCAACATCACGGTTCAAATCATCGCCGGCATCGTCCAACCCGGAAAAAATAAAATTTCATTCCGAAAATAGCAAAATCAGTGGGAAAAACGAGAAAAAATCTATTATTAAGGGATTTTGATGTAAGAACAGTGAGGAAACATGCCCAACTACAAAAATTGAGATTTACATGTAAAGAAACACATATAAAGGCCACCCATTGGTGCTCGACCGCTCGTGGACATCAAATAAGAGGATAAAAATAGGCAAAATCGTGAAATACTCATCGGCAAGTGACAAGTTCAATTTATATATATTTTTTTTATCCTAATGAGGTGGAAGAGAGGAAAAATAAGGAAGAGCGCAAAAAAATGGCAAAAAACGGATAAAATTGAGCGATTTATGATATTTTGAAGATTGCCGAAAAATCGTATTTTCGTATACACGACCCCATTTGAGGTCGTGTCTTCAGGTCGTATTCTCGAAGACACGACCTCAAATGGGGTTGTGTACACGAAAATAAGATTTTACGGCAATATTCAAAATGTCATAACTCGCTTATTTTTTATCCATTTTTTGCCTTTTTTTTGCGTTCTTCCTTATTTTTCCTCATCTTCCACCTCATTAGGATAAAAAAAGATATATAAATTGAACTTGTCGCTTGCCAACGAGTATTTCACAATTTTGCCCATTTTTATTCTCTTATTTGATGTCCATGAGCGGTCAAGCACCAATGGGTGGCCTTTATATGTGTTTCTTTACATGTAAATCTCAATTTTTATAGTAGAGCGGCCTTCCCCGCTGCTCTTACATCAAAATCTCTTGATTATAGCTTTTTTTTGGCATGGGCGGTTGTCGGCTTTGGTCTAGATTGCTGTGATGTTCGGAGCTTCACCGGAAAGCTTCCACTTTCTCCTTATTTCTTCTTTTTTCATCCTAATATATCTTAATGAGTTTGAAGAAGAGGAAAAATAAGGAAGAACAAAAAAAAGAACCAAAACGGATAAAAAATGAGCGAGTTATGAAATTTTGAAGATTGCTGTAAAATCGTGTTTTCGTATACACGACTCCATTTGAGGTTGTCTTCGAGAACACGACCTGAATAGAGTTGTGTTTTGTCTTACATGACTTTATTCAAGTCGTGTTCTCGAAGACACGACCTCAAATGGGATCGTGCATACGAAAACACAATTTTACGGCAATCTTCAAAATGTCATAACTCGCTTATTTTTTATCTGTTTTGCCATTTTTTTTGCATTATTCCTTATTTTTCCTCCTCTTCCACCTCATTAGAATCACAGAAAGATATATAAATTGAGCTTGTCATTCGCCAACGAGTATTTCACGTTTTTGCCCATTTTTATCCTCTTATTTGATGTTCACAAGCGGTCGAACACTAATGGGTGGCCTTTATATATGATTTTTTACATGTAGATCTTAATTTTTGTAGTTGGACGGGCTTGCCCATTGCCCTTACATCAAAATCCCTTAATCATAGATTTTTTCTCGTTTTTCCAGTTGAGTTTGCTATTTTTTAGCATGAAATTTTATTTTTTTCGGGTTAGACGGTGCCGGAGGTGATTTGAACCGTGATGGACGAAACTTCGTCGGAATGTCTTCTTCCCCAACCGGATGCTCTAAAAAATCGCTAATTTTGAGAAAAGGAAGACTTAGGTTACATTTTGGGAGAAAACATGCTCCTTGGGGTATTTTCGGTAGTTTTCAAGTCATGTGGAAGAATCGAAGATATTCGAGATAATATAGAAAATGAAAAATGGTGCCACGTAATATGGAAAAAGCTCCCCTTGAGTACTATTTTCTTTCGTAGGCCCGGTAATATGCAACCGACCGGAGAGAGCTATGTATGGTCGGTTTTATAATTGACCATATGACCCTCCTATTTAACCCTATTTAACTCCTTATCCACTCGCCCCAGATCAGGTCCATCTGCCCCCGTCCTCCCTCGCCTCATCATCTCCCCCCGTCCTCCCTCCCCTGCCGCCCCTCCATGCCACCTCCTGTCGTCAAGGAGCCTCCCTCCTTGTCTCCCTGCCTGCAAGGGCTGCCTTTACCACTCCTCCATCCTCAAGTCCGACTCCAAGAACCCCTTTGCCTCAGCGTCTCCCGAACCCTCAAGCAAGGTCTACCTTATTGTTCAGCCCTCTTCTCCCTTCTTGATGGTTATGGTATTGTTTCTTAGAAGATTTTGATTGATTATTTTGGACGAAATGTTAAATTTAGAATCTTTGATTTTGACAAAATGAATTAGATGTGCCGTCTCTCTTGATGTGGAAAAGTTTGGATATTCTTGGCATGTGATGATTCAATCGAGGTTGTGTATGTAGGATGTTCTCTTGGGAACCTAAAAAGGTTCCGACTTTTTATTTCCTGTCAAGGTTTTGCCCGTGTTCATTATCTATAGATGAATATCGATTCTATAGAATGTGTAGTATAGTGTACAAGTGCGAGAAACTAGGAAACTCTGTTTGGGTTTGCTTATTTTGTTCTTGTTACAAAGAACAACTTTTGTTGGAAGAAGTTTTTTCAAGATGTTATGGTATTTGACATTCCTGATTGTCCATCTGCTTGCCGTAACAATGGGTGACTTCATGCTGATTAATTATATGATAAGAAATCTTGGAGTTGTATTACATTTAACTTATTAAACTTCGTTGAACCAGTCATGGCTTCACATTTGATTTGCAATATGCTTTGTTGTCTCTTCACTTGCTTTTCCATGTTGATTTTGCAATAGTAGCATGTTTTATTGATTGATACGAAAGTCATGCTTTGCCATTTTTTAGAAGAAACACGGAAAGCACCAATTCATAATATTTATAGTGTGAATTATTACATTGACTTCGACATCTTTCTGAGCAGTTCCTAGACACCTTATTGGAGAATCTGAGGGAGAGGCTAATAAAGAGGGTCGCCACTTTGCAGATTTTAGATACGTTTGTGGTGGCTACTCTGTGTTCCTTGAAAACAAAGAGAAATCAGCAGATCATGTAGAGAAGCAAGCGGAATTACCTTTCTGTGTTGGAGTGGAGGTAAGCCTTTAGTTTAGCTCAAATTAGGTCATGGGAAGGGGAAGAAAATGGTTGCTGCGGAGGACTCTCCTGTGAACAGGTTGCTGGAAATCTAGACTGCACGAATTTGATTTACTGATGACTTTGTATTGCCTGCGTCCCACATTAATAGTGGGCTACTTTTTTTGAATAAAAAATGAACAACAATATTTGGTATATGCATGTAACAACAAACTTGATACCTCTTAATTCAAGCAGAGTGGAGGTCAGATTTGATACATCTAAAATATTTGGTTTGGTGAGTTGATTCTGACATTATTTGGTGGTGAACTATGTTGTTTTAGTGCAAAACTATGTGGTGCTTTGTTAGAACCAAAGTTGATAATTTTTTCCTCAATCCACAAGTAATCATGTATTGAGGTGCTAAAATTCAGGTTTCTTGTCTACTAGGCATGCATGTTAGTGGATCTTTAGCTTAAATAGAAAAAGCGCTCAATATTGTGTGTTAGTGATCTTGAGATATGGTGTTTTAAATCCACTAAGGTCCGATTCAAATTTCTGGGCACACATGTTCCTCAAGTTTTTGCTCAAACCAAAGCCAAATGTAAGCCACTAATCCATTTTTTTACCAGTGTCACGTATTGCTAAAAAAACTGTCAAATGCTCATGTGCTTTTTATATCTCAAAAAAACTGTCAAATGCTCATGTGCATTTTATATCTCCACTTTTTTTTATTATTGTGTGTTCTTTATGGACAATAGTTTACCTAATAAATTGTTTTTAAGAAGATGGACCATGGACATAGCAAATTTAAAGACTGAAGAAGAAAAATCCAAATCAATTGAGGATATGATGGAAGATTTGAAACAACTTATGTATGGCTACAACTTAAATGGCTACTTGTACACTGTTACCTCAGCATTGTGAGTAAGTTCTTACAAAAATATGGTTGCAAAATCACAACAATCGTGAAGAATGCTGGCAGGCAAACTATAGGCAGCCTTAGTGTTGCCAACTATTAGTTTTGGACCTAATAAATCACAAGTAACTGGCACTGTGAACATAAGTTTTGGACCTGATAAATGACAAACCAGTTTGTTTACCAGACCACTGTGAGACATAACGAGTGCGTATTGACAAACTAATTACAGATAAAAAGGAACCATTTATTAGGAAATCACAGATAATAAGTCATTGCTTTGATAAACATTATCAAAGACACATCATATTCATATTATAATGAATGAAAGCTCATAATCTGTTATCTGTGTATAAAATTGAATGAACATCTAAAGAAGATATCATCAAAGACATGAGCCTATCTTGAATGCCAAATGAATCGAAAACAGATTGCATGTGTCATAGTCATAACAGGAATTTCATCAAACAGTTGGAGTTCCCACTCTAATTTTATCATTTCTACCTCAATTCAAGCCACATATGATTCTACCAAAAAATGAAATTTCGTAAGTCTAATATCCATAATCCTTTGGGTCATGGGAAGCTGAGTTGATAGTGAGCTTCTGGAGACACTGAGCAGTATTGGAGGTGACTCAGCCAGCACAACTATTTTCCCAGGTGACTGTCACTTAGTGGGCTCGCCCCATAGTGGTCCGATTTGGTTTATAAAAATTAAAGTGATTCAAGTTCATTTCAGAAACTAAATCAGATTATTAATGTGGGATGGAAGCAATACATTTGAAGCTCAACCACCACAATTTAAAGAGATATTACACTACACTCGGCCACAATCAATACCGAAAAATTCTTAAAAGGAAGGCAAAAATCAACTATTTATGAAAATGAGCTCATCGACAATGGAATTGTCGTTGGAAGTGCTCTCGAGCTCCTCAATTACAATTCAAGAAGTGGAGAGATACAGGGCGGGCGGTGAAGCTTCTGATCCTGGAATCGGGAGGATTGGGAACGAGCAGACGAGCTCAGATTGATAGCTCGCGGAGATTGAAAATGCAAACACAAATGGATGGGGATTAAACAAGAGAAGGAGACCAAGTTCTGAGCATGGAATTCTAGTACGGTGAGCAATGGCGAAAGGGAGGGGAGTTGGGAGTCAGTGTATTTCGGTGGGGTTCGAAAAGGTTGAACCTTTTAGGAGCCGGTTAATTTCATACTTGAGCATGAGGGAGGATGGGGGCAGGGGCGGGGGGATTTTGTTGAGGCAAGGGAGGATGGAGGGGCGGTGCCGGGTGGCGAGGGGGGGGGGGGGGGGGGGGGATGTTGAGGGAGGACAGGGTTTTTGCCTAGGCCTCACCAAGGAACATGAGGAGGGTGAGGAGGAGGTGACACGGAGGGGCGGCGAGGGAGGGAGGATGTTGAGGACGGGAGAGGGGAGGGCTAAGGAGTGAAGAAGTCCACTAACAAAACCGACCGGAGAGACCTCTCTCCCGTTGGAGACTACCTTTTTCCTTTCAACTAAGCATCTCAACTGTCAATTTGTTATAAAATATTTCAACTTAGCAAATGTATTCCCACCATCTTATAGAAAAACTTGTCCTGTAGTAATAGGCTTTATTTGTAAGTTCTCACTAGTCCTCTATAAATTGCCCATATTTGAGTGATAGTCCCTAGTCAGAGTGGAATAATAACGGTACTCACGGTCTTTTTCACCAGATTCCTATTTTAAAAGCCATTTGAGATGTAAATGTGCTCCTGAGATTATTCACATAGTAAATGAAAAGTATCCCCTAAATGGCCTTAAATGATACGTAACGATTTACTTATAATTTACTTCCTAAAAGTGCCTGTCCAAACACGTTTTTGTGGGAAATGACCTCACAAACAGCCCCTTAATGGCAAAATTACATGTGATATTTGCAAAAACTTATATTTCTGATTCTACTAACTTATTTCACTCGTCCACTAACCGGGAAGCATTTTTGGTCTGCTTCAAGGCCATCCGCCTGACGACACGCACAGTTCAGTTGTGCGTTCTAGCAAAAATCAGTTTTTTGCTGGAGCGTACAATTAAAGAAGTGTGTGCCGTCGATCATCAGGCTCTTATTACCGGAGTATATCCTAGCGGACACTCTTTAGGCGGACCATAAAGCCATTTTTACTGACCATAACTCACTGGCATAGTAGTCAAAGGTGATCCGCCTACACGCCTAAGGCTGAATTCACTTGGCTCATATGACTGCCTAACATGTAGTCTAGTTCAGTTATGTTTTATACTTCTTTAATTTAGTTATGCCTAAAATCTTCCGTGTCAGCAATTTTAGTTATGGACCTTCATCAAGCTTAATAGATGTTTTAAGCTTCCATTGAATTATCTGCCGTGTGCTTTTGCTCATTGCATGGGTACACATAAAATTCTCAGATCAAAGTAACCTGTACAGAGGTTAATAAGCATGAATACAACTTGAACCCACATTGCATTATTCTACACGATCAAAATAATTAAAGGAAAATTATATAAAAAAACATTAAAAAAAAATTTACCAAATTGGCGCACTGTAGCAAATATTTCATAAACTGGTGTTCTGACAAGCCACGCAGGCGCCAGCGCGGCCGCTGGCGCCTGCGTGGCCTTTTTTTTTTAACCGGCCCGAAAGGCGTCGGTTGAACCGACGCCTTTCTCTTATTACAGATAAAATAAAGGCGTCCGTTGAACCGACGCCTTTCTTTACAACAGAAAGGCGTCGGTTCAACCGGCGCCTTTCTCTTATAACAGAAAGGCGTCAGTTAAACCGACGCCTTTCCGTAAGTTTTTTTTTGAAAGGCGTCGGTTGAACCGACGCCTTTTCGACACTTAATTCAAATCACTTTATCCTTTGGACGAAATCTACAATTTTTCACAACCTAATAATACACACACATCACAACCTGACAATACAACATCACAACATGATAACAAGATAAATTTTTTCTGATAATTCAACAGACATGACACAAAATATATACAAAATATATTACACCACATCAAACTATTACAAATGTATTTATAAAATTACAAGAAGTGTTTATTCAATTCTCCTCAACCTATTCCTACCCCGTCCTCGTTCTCGAACTGGAATATCCTCAGGCTCAACGTCATGTAAAGCATCTGAAGACGAAGCTGCCTGACGTTGAGCAGGAAGTGCACGCTGTCGCCGAATATATACTTTCGAAGAAAGAGGCCTCTCAACTTGCTCCAGCGGGGCATCTGGAACAACAGGTGATGGGGTAAAACTTCTCGTGTCAGCTGATGATGTCAGAATGTCGGGTTCTGGAACAACCTCCAATCCTGGAATCTCAGTAACAACTGGGCGAAGCAATGGCAAACTCGCAAGAACATGTCCAGAGCGATCGTGTAGCGTCTGACAGGCCGCTAGCAAGCTCTCATATGATCGGTCCACCAAAGCTCCTTCCGTCTGATCAAATGTCTGTCGTGCAAGAGTAAGCTAGAAAGAAAAACACAGGTATGTTATCTACTCACTACAAAACACTAGTGAATAAAATCAAATATGAAGTTAATGATACTCACCAACGCCCGCTCAGTGTCGCCTCTTGGTTGATATAACATCTCCGGCTCATGCATGGGTGGCATGATAAGTCTCCTAGTGATGCTCAAATACCATCTCATGTATGCATCTCGCTCAGTCATAGCAGGCTCCCCTTGAACGAGAGTGATCGTCCGGTCGTCCCATCTAGTAATGTAGGCCGCATGATGCGACCTCCAATCAAAACTACCTCGGCCTCGGCGCGATACTCGTTCAATGAACTCAACCAGAAGAGGGGGGAAAACTTGTTCTAATCCAAATTGTAACATGACCCGATCCGGAACATGCATCTCGACGATGTCCACACATATAAGCGGCGTCCTAGATAGCCACACATGCGCTCCATCCGTACAAATTCCAGGTAACTGTGCTAACACATCATCATGATATGGTTGCCGTATTACCTACACAACATATGAATATGATACTTTACTTTTTGGTGAAATGTACATTTGTCATATTCATAACGCATGCAATATAAAGGAGTAATACCTGGCCGGATCGTTGATAGTCCAATTCCGATCTATACAACGCCAAGACACTGTGAGGATTCACAGTTCTTGTCTTCTTCGCATTCCACCTAACATAACGAGGATGAGGAATAAATTATCTAAAATATAACATCATCAAATACCTTTAATAAATAACACATACCGAACTCCTAACGGTGATAAACCATCTAGTGGAGTGCTCCTAATGTTTGGACGACCGACATGCAATCTCTCCCACGACCATAACTGTTTGCCACATACACACCCAACATGAATCAAATGTTATACTTATGAAAAATATACTAGTCAAAGATAATTGATGGTTTACCTGGACAAGGGTGACGCACCCGACAATCCCTGATGTGCTTGATTGACAAGCTTTTCCCAACTCTCTGTACAGGTAAGCGAGGGTGGCACTGCCCCATGCATACTGTCCCACACTGTACAAATCCTCTAACAAGAGGAGATACATGGGGTGTACATGACTGCTGCTGCTATCGGCAAATATAGTGCTACCAAGTAAATAGAGTAAATACGCCCTTGCATGTTGCTCGACCTCAATTTCGGTGGCATCCTCCGGTAGCGGACTGAACCGCTCTCTCAACCACAATAAACTGACCCTAGTTAGTCCTTTCAATGATTCGCGTGGAGGTACCCGTCCAAGAAGGTGCAAGTACACTTCATTCCAATCAATTCCCACAGTCGAGCAACACACAGCAATGCCATCAACTCGGAGTCCGAGAAGTACTGCAACATCCTGTAATGTGATCGTCATCTCCCCCAAATGCAAGTGAAATGTCTGTGTCTCCCTCTGCCATCTCTCAACTAGGGCGGTGATGAGAGCCCTATCAATCCTGATGTACTGTAATCGTATGAAGTGCTCAAATCCAGCCATCTCAATGTACGGCAAAATGCGCGCATCAACTAGCCAGTGATGCACATTTTGCCAGTGCTCGGTGCATTCAATGCACCCGAGATCCTATACAATTTACATGGATGGAAAATTGTTAAATATATGTAATATCTAAAACTAAGGAGATAATGATTATGCACATACCTCTCCCCTCCAGATGCCATCAGATCTGTGCGTGCTCTGCTCTGTCAGGACGGTGGGATCAATCGGTCCTGGATCCATAATATCTACAAAGAAACGAACAATTAATCATAACTTCAAAGAATGTGTAAAACAAGTTAAGTTACATATTAAGATCATTGTATGCAAGTACCAATCAGCAGAAGGTGTGTTTTGGCAATGACGCCTGTTATGACCAACTTGGTTGCAATTCCCACAATGGTAGTGAGCTCGACCATCTGCTCTCATGCCCGCACTATCCATCGCATTATGTATTCTCCTACTGCGTGGACGACCGGGATTTCGTGTTACCCTTGGGGCTTCACCACATACTCAGGTGACTTTTCCTCCCAAGATCGTCGATCTGGAGGCGGATAGAATTCGGCTGCATATACCTTTCTATATGCATCAGATGTATACCAATATCCAACTAAATCGCTGATGGGTCTTCTTCGCCTCGATTGGACAACAATTAGATGACGACATGGGTGTTTGTACACTTGAGGGTAATTGCAAGAACATGTATGATCGCTTACATCCACCGCATATTTTCTACCACGCATTGTTTTCACTTCATACAAGTGAGAATTGATTTGGTCAGCCCACATGCTGCCAATCAGGCGCGTTTGTTCTTTAATCGTCCATTCAATAGTAGGGGTGTATGGGGTTGTCATAGCCAACCCGGCCGAATGTCGCTTCACAAAGAATTTGACAATCCTATAGAATGTGGCCGACACTAAGGCTTGCACAGGTAATGATCGAGCCCCCTTCAACACGCTATTTAGACTTTCAGCCATATTTGTTGTGGTCATTCCAAATCTTCTAAAACCATCATGAGCAAGCGACCACAATTGAGGTGATAATCCACCTTCCTCACTGAGTAGCCATTTTGCCTCTTGACTTTCTGCACCGATAAGTTTCATCTTTTCATCAAACTCGTCTACAGTAAGCACATATGCAGCTTCCCCTATCAACCTCGTCAATACATCATTTTTAAACTTCTTATGAAAATTTGCCTTGATGTGTCGGATACAATATCGGTGACAAAAATGCGGCTGTGGAAACACCTCTGGCACAGCCTTTTGCAACCCTTTATGTCGATCGGATATGATAGTGATACATATCCTATCAAGGATAACATGCTCCTTCAACATACGTAAAAACCATCTCCAGTTAGGATAATCCTCACCCGAAACAAGGGCAAATGCAAGAGGGAACAAACCCTTGTGCCCGTTGTTTGCAGTCGCCGCCAAAAGAGCTCCTCCATACTTACCAGATAGGAAAGTAGCATCAACACTTATGACGGGGAGACATTGTTTAAAACCCTCGATACATGGCCCAAATGACCAAAACGCCTTCTCAAACCGTCGATATGTAGCATCTTCCATTTCGGTCGTCACCAACCTACACACGGTTCTCGGATTGGCATTAACTATTGCCTCCATGTACATTAGCAACAATCGATAGGACTCAACCCAATCACCATACATTGCTTTAATGGCCATATTCCTTGCTGCCCATGCTTTTTTGTATGAAATATCAACATGAAAAATCTCCTTAATCCTCTCTTGAATAAGCACTGGTGGGATATCTACTTCTGCTCTAATAGAGGGTAATATATGCCGACAGACAAACGCCGCAGTACATTGTCTATGACCTGTGTCTAGCTCGGCATTTCTACAAGTGTGTTCGCCAGCATATGTCTTCACTTTAAAATCATTACTCCCCTTCCTCAATGATGCATGTACTCTCCATGGGCAGTCAGGGTATTGACATCTTGCTGTGTACTGCGTCGGATTTGTACGCAACACTTTATAGCGAACATTATGCGCTATTGAAAACTCCCTCAATGCGTGTACAAATTCATCTTTATTGTGGAATATTTGCCCCACATATATTGCTTCCTCATGATATGTCTCTTCATGCAAACCCCGATTTATTGCCCCATCTATTTCTTCATCAGTTAGTCGCGCCCACGTGGGCTCCTCCTCGTAAGGCAATTCCTCCTCAAAATCATCCAAGTTATCCGTAGCAATTGCGATATCCACCAAATCATCTCCCTCATTTTTAACCATCTCTTGCACACTATCCTCTCCTCGTACATCTTCAACATTAACCTCAGGTGAATTAGGCACCCACTCATCATTTTCCCCATCCTCTTCCTCATTAATATTTCCCTCTTGCCAACCACTTGAACCAGGGTAAGTATAGGGGTTACGAAATGATGTTTGTGTGTCAAACCATTCACCACCTCGTGCCATGCCAAGATTCATCGCTTCATGAGCTTGAGATGTGTGCCTAAATTATTCAAAACAAAACTTATATCATAAATAAACAATTCACTTAATCGTAAGTTGAATGGTGAAACTACATTTTGTAAATAAACTTACCTCCAACTCGGCGAAAGTTGAGGTTCGTTGCACGCTAGTGATATAGACAAATCATCTTCTTCATTATCTTCCACACGCCTTCCTCTAGAATTTTCACTCGACCTATTTCTGCGAGCACTCCTACTTCTGCCTTCGCCGTCATTTGCAAACCTAGGCATGCGCGCCTCTTTTTCTATAAATAGCTCGAAGCTAAACACACGAGGCGCAAAATAGAGCATGACATGCATAGAATTATCATCATCAATTGGTATTACGGTAGTCCTTGTTCCCAAAACAGGCATCTTGTACTTCATACGAATTTTCCACAATCTTTGATCCCATCCCAATTTATTGACCACTTGCATCTCTAGTTCATCGTAAGTACTTGGCTTATTAATCAATAATCCTACGCTTTCACCGCCTTCGTATTCACCTCTATCAATTCTACCACCATACATTAACACAAACGGAACCATTTCTCCCGCCATCTTTTCTCACAAAACAATTAACAAACACTAGCTAATTATTTTCAAACCATACAAAAGCTAAATCAATACATCAATATGTATTTTAAACGGATATTAAACGTATATTACCGGTGAGACGGAGCGACGAGACAGTGGCGAGGCGGGGTGACGACTGGCCGAGGCGTTGGTGGAGAGAACGGCGTCGGCGGCGTCGGTGGGGCGAGAACGGCGGCGGCGGCGAGAGAGGGGAGGAGAACGACGGAGGCCGAGGCGAGCGAGGGGAGGAGAACGACGGCGACGGCGACCAACGGCGGTAGCGGCGGCGGAGAGCAAGGGGAGGCAACCAACGGCGGCGGCGGCGTTAGGGATGGGTGGGGAGGAGACCGAGCCCGCGCGGGCGAGCCCGAGCAGGCTATATACGAAATGAAAGGCGTCGGTTCAACCGACGCCTTTCCATTATAAACGATGGCGTCGGTTCAGCCGACGCCTTTCCGTTATAAACGAAGACGTCGGTTTAACCGACGCCTTTACGTTATAAACGAAAAACCGACGCCTTTCAAACACGGTGAAAAAAAAAAACTGCCTTTCGGTTATAAGAGAAAGGCGCCGGTTCAACCGACGCCTTTCTGTTATAAAGAAAGGCGCCAGTTCAACCGACGCCTTCCGGTTCAACTGACGCCTTTCTCTTATAACCAAAGGCGTCGGTTCAACCGACGCCTTTCGGGCCGGTTAAAAAAAAAAGGCCACGCAGGCGCCAGCGGCCGCGCTGGCGCCTGCGTGGCTTGTCAGAACACCAGTTTGGGAAATATTTGCTACAGTGCGCCAATTTTGTAATTTTTTTTTTATGTTTTTTTATATAAATTTCCCAATAATTAAAGTCTCCATATTGTAATTGTAGAAAATGATTCGTCCAGCTCAACTAAAGCTTTTCTCGGCTACTGTTTAGTTGTCTAGATGATTGGCATTTGTAACCACCAATCACCTCTACATTAAAGAAGGATTGGTGATTAAAGCTCCAACGTTTATTCCCCTATAAGGTTTACAGGTTAGAAAACCAGTTAAAATGCTGCAGAACACTGGTATTCATACTTGTATACGCACATATTTATGGACCCCAAGGCAATGTTTCAGATAGCAATTATCCATGTAAATCAATTGCAACATAGGTTCAAGATGTTTTCAGTCTCGCCTACGACGTACATGTTTGTCACAATGTGTCGGCTGACTATATATGGCAAGAAGTCTTCAAGCGATATTAATGATTTATGATTTATATTGCAAACTGGAGAAAAGAAAGCGCGAAAGGATGAGTGACAAGCTAGACAGAATTGACTTGCGACGGTCTTTCACAAAAGGCAATAAAATGTGCACGCTCAGGCAAACCTTTGTGTGACATTGTTAATTTTGGTTCAAAGGAAGCCGAAAAATCATTGCATAATATGTCCACATAAGTTTTGAATCAAAAGAATAGTACATTCCCAGAATCCGGAAAAAATTCGGGTTGATTATGGTCTGTCTCATGGTTTTCACGTTATGCATGACAACTATATACTTCTGTTTATATATAACTCAATGAAACTGAACTTAAAATTGCTTTACTTCTTAACTTCAATACATAGTTCTGCCGTCTTACCTCGATAATACAAACAACCTGCACTATCAGGTCAAAATAGGGAAAAAAACTCGGTCACTTAATATCTTTGTGTTCAGATACACACACGTGGAATAAGTTGCCCAGATTCATTATATTTTTTGGATCCAATGCAACCTTTATTTTCTTCATTGTCTTCAGTGCTTCCATTCCATGTTCTCGCTCAAGGTACTAAAAACAAAATTTTCAAAGAGTCCGAGAAAGCAACTTTCGTGCAAGAACAGTGACCTTGACTCAAATAAAAGTATTTTTTTAACTGTGTACTCTGAAAAGAATGCAGGTGGAAGGGGTAAGAGTTTCCTTGTTGCAAACGTTCCTACTACAGCAATCCTCCCCTCCACGTTTTGACAATGATATTGTCTTAAACAATCACAAGGGTGGTGAAGACTGGATTAAGTGGCCGGATCCAGTTCTTAATAACAATGGCAATTAAATTTCACCAAATTTTAGAATGAGAGAGAGAGTGTTGCAGGAAGTCATCTGCCTCTAGCAGAAACAATGATGAAAGATTCTAAAAAAATACTTGGCAGGCATATTGCTAATGATGGCAGTTTTGAATTATCTTTCATTTCTTTCATTTCTCATTTACCTTCATTTTTCCAGTCCCAACACCATGTTCACCTGTGCATGTCCCTGAAAAGGCATATAATATTAGAAGCAATCAATTGTGGAGCGTATTAATTATGAAATAAGAGAATCTTCGAATCAAAAACAATAAAAAGGTTGTAGCTAATCAAATCAGTTTGGGCAATAAATAATTGTTTTATTGGAACTGTCTGAAGCAACTAATAGAACTCCAAACATCACAAACTTTTTGCCTAACACATTTCTGTCAATAGGCAAAGACATGAAGTGTGTACATGTCTGTGTTTTCTTTTATTATTAGTCTTAGGGAGCGAGGGGGCAGAAATATTTCTGTCTAGAATATACTCCCTCCATCCCATTTTACTAGTTTGATTTGGGTTTGAAATTCCGAATCAAACTATTAAAGTGAGAAGGAATGAGCGGAAAAGAGAGGATTTCAAATTGGGAATCATTTTAAAATTTCACGGCAATTGCCTAGAAGTTAGTTATTTTGAAATTTGCGATCCACTACCTTGACAAGTTTCATAATACGCTAAGCCTCCAGCATCAGAAGTTGGTTTCTGATTATATGCCTTACACTCTTACTTGTATTAAGCATACTGCAAGCTTAATGAATTTCCAAACAGCAAGCCTAAGTTTTTAGACTATATTACTACCTTTTCTGCAAAATTGTGATGATCTTATTATGCTAATCTCGTTAATGATTCTTTATTTACTTCTTCCATCTTTCAGTCAAGACAATAGCTTTGTGTTGTTTAATTGTCTTGAGTTTCCATAAAATAGTAAATTGCAGTTATATTGTTAGAGTAGTATTGCTCGTATATTTGTTTACGTGTTTACTATAGTGGTTTTATTAATAAGGAGTAGTTTAATCTTTCTTTATGAAGCCATGCTCCCATGTAAAAGTAGACCGATTTTCATTGTTACTAGCTTTGTGATCGAAGATGGCTATATTAATATTTTATGTGCAACCATCATGTCATGAAGCCAATCCATATATTTGGAAAGGTGTATGATGAATATGATAATGTTGAATCTTCTTATCATTGTCCCCTCTTTGGAGGGTTGTGTCCTCAGGAAGGGCATCCGACATAAAAACTTTTCATTATGTTTCTTTGTATGTATTTTGTACTATTTTGATTCCGATAAGAGTCAAATGCGGTGTATAATCTATGCCGCCGACCCCAAATAGCTGGGAGAAGGAGTATGATGACGATGATGATGATGAGTTTAATCTTTCTTTATAAGCTTATTTTTTCTATTGGTTTATCTTTCACATAAGAGAGCATATTATGGTCTTTTTTATTAATGACGGCTTCCTCATCTATTAGAGGTTTGATCACAGAACTCTTATGTATTTTTCAAGTAAGATCCTGAAGTTAACTCCACTCCAAAACCCCTAGCTAACATAGTATCAAGAGCTCAGGGTTTTTTTACCCTGCCTGCAAAACTTATGTATTTCATTCACGTAAGATTCTGAAATAAACTTCTTCTCCTCTACAAATACCCTAGGTTTTGTTATTCTAAAAATGATTAATGGGATCTAATTTTCAAACAAATCTTTAGCTTCTGTATCTTTGTCAAAAAGAGAGGTAGAAAGAGAGAGAACACAGAAAAAAAGAAGTTCAAAGCAGATCTAAAGATTTTTGTTTAAAGCGCGTAGAAAACTTTGTTAGAAGCAGTGCAAACAGTACTATTTTTGGAAATGTTAATCAATATACCTAATTCTTTGTCTTTTCACAAAATTCTATCTTTATAACTACAAAGGTGGTCAAGTGTTGTATGCAAAATAAAGTTTAGAAGAAATCCCCCTTCAAGAAAGGACCAGATTTACCTTCATGGCCAAGGCTATGTCAACCACGAAATGGCTGTCTTGAGGCATCACGGCAATGTCCATCATTGTTTGGATCAAACATAATTACTGTATGGAAATTCCCGTCACCAGCATGAGCAATTACTGCACTGTAGTTAAATACAACATTATAATCGCCAAAACAATTTCCATAACTCAGTAAACAGACATGGCAACAATTGACCACAAAAGATGAAAATGGAATGGGTTCAAAGGATCAATTTCAGCAAGGAATTACTTCGGGTTAGGATATAAGTAGAGTTTCAAGAAGAAGCTCATGATATGAACGCACAATTACAGCTTTTAGTATGTTTAACGTAATCGGCCAAGTTCATTCTTCAGGTAGTCCATGAGTGAAGTATTTTAAAAGCCTACCTTAGTGATAAGTCATTAAATTTGAAAGATCTTAATGGGCCAAGGAAATTTTAATTCAGAGAAGTAGTAGCTGTTTGATTTAGTTTGGAATAAAGCTTATTTGCAAATGAGCAATCCTAACTTCAATAGGGATGGTGATAAAATTATTTTTCATTGAAAAATCCGGCTGATATGGAACATGTGGGGAAGGCTGCTATGTTTTAATTATGAAAGATCATGTCAAAGTTGAGTATATACTACATGTGCAATCCGGCTTCATGGAAGAGAAACGCAAATCAGAAAGTTGTTTACTAGATAAGAGTTCTAAAAATATCTGAGGACAGTTTATAGGGTAGAGTTGGCCAATCAATTAAGCATATATGGAGCAGCTTCTAAAGTATGGAATTTTATCTTTTTCAACTCGAAGTTAATTTACTTTGTCTTTTTCAACCAGTAAATTTTATACTTCAGAATCAAGATTAGCACAATTATAAGTTATTTTCTCTCAAGCCAAGTCAGCTATAAAAGCCCAACCGAGCACTAGGTTACTGGTCCTTTCATGGGCCTTGGTCCTTTAATCTGGTATTGAAAATGAGTCACCAAAACATTTCCCATTAAAAAGCCGAGAGAACAACTCTGCGTTATCTCTCATCTCAAGTTAAACAATGAAATTCTGCGTTACTCTAGAAAAATTTTGTAGTCAATCCACACTTTGCATGGCAATTTTAAGTTCAAGGTAAAAATGAAATTCTGTGTCACTTTTAGAAGGTTCAAGACCTTGAAAATTGTAGTCAGATCCACATAGGCAAGGAAAGATGTGGATTAGACCCAGCCCAAATCCACAGTACTTTCCTAGCAAAAAAAAACAAAAAACAAAAATCAACCAGCACAAATTTCATGTAGCAAACAAAGTAAGCATGCAGATTTCCAAAACCGTACCTCAAAATGATGAAAGAATTTCTTCATTTTTTGGTGGGCTGCTGCTGTCCTCCTCTCGCATCCAGTAGTTCTTGCATGATAAAGGCCGCCCCAGGTGTTCTGCAAATAATACATAAGTACTCTTCTCTGTTTCCATGAAAAGAGGGACTGGACTGCAACAACTGTATTCTTAACTCAGAATATCAAGCCAATCTCTTCTGTATTCCTCTTCCAACTGCTGCTTCAGTTTGGAACAGTCACCAAATAAATACAGCTTTTTAAGGTTGGGAGGCAATCGATCGTCTGGCCGGAGCTCTAGTTGAGGACAGTTTTCAAGCGATAGCTTATGGAGAGAGGCGAGGTTGTAGAGGTGTTTGGGTAGGTACTCCAGATTTCGGCAATTTGTTATCCGAAGCTCTTGAAGCATGGGTGGAAGCCCCTCCTCCCGCAAGGACACAAGTTGAGGACAATCGGAAACACCCAGAGTAGTTATCGTGGATGGAAGCACCTCCTCCTTCCTTTCCGGGAAGGACACAAGTTGAGGACACTCGATAAGCCGCAGGCCAGTAATGGAAGGAAGGTGGTTGTGCAAAGCCTTGGGTAAGCAAGTCAGGTCAGTGCATCTTCTTATGATATAATCCGTAAGAGACGGTGGAAAGGCATCATGATGATCCAATACAAAGGAAGCAGCACTGGGCAGATCGCTAATTTGCAACCCCCGTAAAGATGTAAGGTTGCGTAGAAGCACTTGACCACCTGCTACTAAGAGCTGTTGTTGAGCATAAGAGTAGTCAACCCCCAGATATGCCAGTCCACAGGGAATAAAAATGGAGGAGGACAATTGCTCACAATTCTCAATCCACAGCCTCTGCAATTTCGGCAACTCTTGCCCATCCTCGCTCTTGAATAAGGACCTCAATTGTTCACAATTCTCAATCCACAGCCTCTGCAATTTCGGCAACTCTTGCCCATCCTCGAATAGGTACTCTAGTTGTTGGCAATTCCTTATTACGAGATATTCAAGGGTCAGAGGCAGCAGTAGCCCATTCATCAAATTGAGGAGCGATCTCATGTTGCAATCTACCACTTTTAAAGTTTTCAAATTGGGAACAGCCGCCGTGGAAACTTCTCTCAAACTGGGGCATTGCTCAATCGACAGCTCTTCTAGTTCGGGGAGGTCTATCCGGGATAAGCAACTGGAGTTGGAATCTTCTACGAGAAACGGTTTGATAAACTCTTGATGATCATACACTTCTAATTGCCTCATAGGAAGAATTGTGTTCAATTCCCTGCAATCCTTCAATGTTAAGTACTTCAACTTCGGAACTGCCATGGAAACCTGCCTCAAATTGGTGCACTTACAAATTTCAACACGCGATAGTTGGGAGAGGTCTATCCTCCATGAGAAATTGGAGTTGTAATCATCATCGTGGAGAAATGGAAGTAGAGAAAGTTCAGTCAACTCTTGGCAATCTACCACCTCTAACTCTTCAAGCTTTGGAACCGCCATGGAAACATCCCTCAAATTGGGGCACTTACTGATCTCTAGTTCCGTTAATGATGGGAGCTCGAGGCCAACCACTCTGCTGATCCTCTCCAGCCCTTCCATGTGTAGTCGCCAGAGAGATGAAAACCTGAGAAGAAACATCCACTTTGGCAAATCATCCCCACTATACCTTATGATGGATAAAGAAGTGAGGTGAGTTGGATGAGGCTCAAGAGCTTCCAGCACCTTCGCCTCCGCTTCTATATCTCGCGCCACCAAAGAAGATTCACAACCCTCATTATTTTTAGGGCTCCACTCCAGTGTCAGCCATTCAATATGTTTCTTCCTCTTCAAATCAGCCATCAATGCCTCCTCCATGCTCTCAACATTCTCTAGATGTGAGATGACAAGTTTACCTCTCATCTTATTCATGTCCTTGAGCTCATCAATTCCTCGTCCCGTTTCTTTACCAACATTGTACACATTCAAAGAAGATTCAAGGTTGGCCAACTTTCCAATGTGCGGGGGCAGTTTAACTTGACGGCCTTCTATAGTACACTTAATGTTGAGTTCCTGTAGACAACTGATTTTTACAATGGAATCTGGCAATCTCAATTTAGTTTCGTTGAGATTGAGTCGCTTCAAACTTCCAAGGTTCCCCACGTCTTTTGGTAAGTGGGTAACTCTTATGCAATTGCCAAGGTCTAATACCTCTACCTTGTGAAGCATGCATATTGATTCCGGTAGACTTGATATTTTAGTTCTTTTGAGGAGGAGTTCCCTTATGTTTTGGAGGTCTCCTATATCTTCCGGTAAGTAGCAAAGCAACGTGCAATCTTTAAGATCTAACACCTCCAAATTGTGAAGCATGCATATTGATTCTGGTAGACTCGATATTTTAGTACTTTTGAGGAGGAGTTCCCTTATGTTTTGGAGGCCTCCTATATCTTCCGGTAAGTAGCAAAGCGACTCACAATTTATAAGATTTAACACCTTCAAATTGTGAAGTTTGCAAATGGAATCCGGTAGGTGCTGAAGTCTCCCACAGTAATATAGGACAAACTTGCGTAGGCCCAAGAGATTCCCTATGTCCTTTGGGATTTCTACGAGACGGCGACAACCAGAGAGGTTCAATGTTAAAAGATCCCCAAGCTTGCAAATTGAACTCGGCAACGTTGATAATGAAGTATGTGAGAGGTTTAGATGCCGTAACCTTTGGAGGTTTCCCATATCTTTTGGTAATTCATTGAGACTCCAACAATATTGAAGGCCCAACGTTTGCAAATTATAAAGCTCACACATTGAATCCGGGAGATTTTGAATTTCCCCAAAGTGAGAAAGATTGAGGTAGCGAAGATGCTTCAAATTACTGAAACAATTTGGTAGTTCAGCCGTGTCAGCCCTTTGTATACTGAAAACACGTAAGAGACTCAACTTTGGCAACCTCTCCCACAATGCATAGGAATCCTTGTCATTATATGTGCCTTGAAGTGTGCGAAGGCTTTTAGCTTGAAGAAGCAAGTCAAGATCTGTTGACTTCGCTGGTTCATTAAAAAAAGATGCATGTCGAATACTACCCATTTTGCATGATACGGTATTCTTTGGCAATCGACAATAGAATTTTCTTGAGACAAGGCATGCTAGACCATGCACAAGGTCATGCATCCTATTGTCGTTTTGAATGAGAGTTCTCCCTTTCATTTCATCATAATATTCACTCGCAATGTCTTCCGGCAATCTACCTTCTTTACCTTCGACAAAACCTTCCGCAATCCACATCCTAACGAGTTCATCTTTGTCAAGCGAATAATCAGTAGGGAAAAGAGAGAGGTACTCAAAGCAACACTTTAAACGAGAGGGTAGGTAGTAATAACTCATTCTCAAGGCAGGGAAAATTTTACTATCATTGTCAGTTGCTACTTGCCAAAGTTCATTTCGTAGTATACTTTGCCATCTTTCCTCCGTCGCACCTTGTAAGATGCCCGCTAATACCTTGACTGCAAGAGGAACACCTTTGCATTTCCCAACAATTTCTTTCCCAATGTTTTCCAACTTTGCATATGTATATGCGTCAACCCCTCTAAAAGCTTTCTCTTTGAACAAATCCCAGCAAGGCTCATCCTCTAATTTTTGTAACATGTATGGTTCCTTGTTACTAATCCCTTTGGCAATGTTACTATCACGAGTAGTAACAAGAATTCTGCTTCCATTTGCACAACAATGGAATGGGGCTTCGAGTCTTTCCCACTCATTCACAGACCATATATCATCCAACACAAATAAACATCTCTTGTTCAGTACCATATCTCGAAGTTTACCTTGTAGCCCTCCCAAAGATGTGACGGAACAATCATCTTTTGTAACACATTCTATAAGCTCTTTGGTTACTTTGGCCACATCAAAAATATCAGACACGCATGCCCAACTTTTCCAATTAAAATGATCTTGGACTTTTTTATCCTCAAAAACAAGTCGGGCAAGAGTAGTCTTCCCTATTCCTCCCATCCCCACTATGGAAATCACAGAATATTTCTTCTGACTTGAATCACCTGATTCCAACAATAACTCAATTATCTCTTCTTTCTCTTTTAGCCGACCATAGACTCCGGACTTGTCTACAAAGGAAGTTTCTTCAGGTCTAAGTCTAGGTTGATATGGCAATGAACTTGCTGCCCTCAATTCTTTTAACCCCAGCTCATGTGCATCCTTTGTAATTTCATCCAGCTTGATAAGGACGTTGTTAATTTTGCTATTGAGCTTTGTATTGAAGGCAACATAGTGGGGGGATTTTTTTAATTTATTGAAAACTTTGAGTAAACGGCGTACCCGATGACTGTTGGAAGCTTCCTTGCTTGCTGCTCGTTCGAGTCGCATACGCTCAGTGTTCATCTCGTCCAAGATGTCTCCCATGTCATAAGCCACTCCTCTCAGATCGTCCATCCAATCTTCCACCGGCTTCGCAAGGATCCTGGCTTCAGCATCGTTGATCACACTTCGAACTCTGGAGAACTTTTCCTCTAGTCTTTGTAGCTTCTTACGGACACCCCAAAATTTGCAAAGTTCTTGATTTTGAATGAACTCCAACAGCTTGGGAGCCAACTTTGAAAAAATGCTGCTAATAGCCGCCTCAGCCATGATCTTCTCTTCTCTTCTCTTGTCTTCTCTCAAGTTGAAGGTAACAGTTTGAGGGAATAAGCGATCAAGTTCATTCAATCTTGGAATGGAAGGAAATGCAGTAGAGAGGAGGTGCATGTGATCCTCCTTACTATTGAAAGATGTGGAGGGAATCCATGTGAGCTGGGTACAATTGAAAGACGAGGAAGGAATCCAATTGAACATAATTATATGTCCTGTCACTCACGCACTTTGCCATGCCCTGCAAGGCAGGCAGGTCTGATCACCCGCATGCCGTGGGATTTCAAACTACAAAAAAAAAGGAGCAATACTGACACTTTTTATGGAGACGTTTCATTAAACGTCATTAATAGTAGGAAATTAGCGATGTTTATTATCTAAAACGTCACTAATAGAGATAGTCACGCGCGCGAGAGAAAATCCCGCGCATGATGCCTTTTCCCACTCTTTAACGGATTTTTTTTTTGATAATTTACCCTCACGGATGCCATTTAACCCTCCCTTCGTCACCGTCCTCCGGCCAGTTCCGGCCGCCTCCAGGTACGATTCCGACGACCCGTTTTTTCTTTCCTCGGGATCAGATCATGGCATCTTTGTTCGTTTTGCCTCAGGGCTCACAATCATCCGATCCCAGTCGGGCCTCAGCAGGAGTCAGGGTCGCCGGAGCCGAAGTCTACGCCGCCGTTGTCCAGATTGTCGCCTGCCTGTTCCAACGCTCGGCCTTACGGAGGAAGGGCCTTTTTCTTGTTGGGGACTGAACGGCGACGAAGGAGGCCATGAGATTAACAGGTTTCGACCTCTTCCCTTAATTTGAGATCTGTTTCTTTCATGTTTTTTTCTTGTGTTTTCAATTCTTTTTGAAGCATGTGATCTCTTTAAGTTTTTTTTTCCCTTTCTTGTCTGATAATTTGATTAGTCGGTGAGCTTAGTGAAGTAGATCATGAAGCCGATCATCTCTTGATTAGTCGCTGCAATCTTAATTGAACTCGAATAAGTTTTCTGTTATGGTACTTGATGTCTTAAAATGTGTAGTCTGCTTGGCCGAAATCGTAGACAACTTTATGAATTAGAGTTTTTTTTCTTCAGCAAATTCATGCATTGATGTGTTCTGAAAGTATGAACTGAATATTGCTTCGATAGACTAAATGGATGATGATTTCTTTTTGTGCAGTTAACTTTTTTGATGAGATGCAATATGCTTTTCCTTTTTGAGATATGTTATAATCGATCAAGGTCAGCCACTTTTGTTAGGGTGTATAATGAGCATTCAGTCCTATGTGTTGCCTGAATTTCATCTTCATTACAGTGGACATCTATGCTTTATCATATCTGTATGGGGTAAGTTGTCGGTGGTTGCCACTTTTTACCTGATTTTTCTGTGCCCAAAATTCAACTTTTAATGGACTATCCCATGTTGTAGAATATACTCTTAAATAATATTGGTTTAGTATTACCATTATATAATTTTTTCAGTGTCTCACTACTTATGTTTATTTATGAAACTTCTCATCACAATTACAGGTTGAAAAAAATGTATTTGTGGTATTCTACTCTGGGGAAAGGGTGAGGACGAAAATTATTAAGATCTCTGAAGCTTTTGGAGCAAATCGGTATCCATTTTCTGATGACTTGAGCAAGCAACGGGCACATGATTGAAGAGTTGTTCAATCTTCTCTCTTGCACCCAGTTTATCTTTTAAATGAGAGCTATATTTTTTTGTTGATGTTATTTGACGATGCCGGTAGATTAGGTTTTATATCTTTTTTATTTTTATTTTTATTTTATAGAAGCAGTACTTTTCCTTAGCACAGACTGCATATTCCATCAGATGTAAGTGATAAATGATTATGTTTTTATTTTTTCCGTGTTCAATATGAAATTTTAGATTTGTTCTATTCTAGGTTTGTGGGAAACTCGAGGAGCTGAAGACTACATTAATAGATATTGGACTAATGCACAAGGACAACTTACTAAGTAATATTGGCAGCCAATATGAGCAGTGGAATCTCGTGGTTGGTTCCTTGTACTGTATTTTGTGCTCTATGTGATCCATTGTTGGCAACTACTAAGCTCTCTGGGTAATTATCACTTATATGGTTGAATTTTAACCTGTTTTTAGGTTAGGAAAGAGAAATCTATACATCACACTTTAAACATGCTAAGCATGGATGTGACAAAAAAATGCTTAGTTGGAGAAGGTTGGACCCCTGTTTTTGCGTCACTCCGGGTATGCTATATCTTCTTAATTCAAGAATATACTTTTTGTGGTTATGCGTTGTTGGATTTGATGGTTTAACATCCTGATATGACCTGTACAGATCCAGGATGGCCTAGAGCGAGCTGTCCTTGATAGTAACTTACAAGTAGGGACCATATTGCAATTTTTGCATACAAGAGAGTTTCCGCCCACCTATTTTAGAACAAATAAGTTTACTTCTGCTTTTCAAGAAATTGTGGTTGCATATGGGTAGGTCCCTAATTTTCAGCCACTATTTTTTCATATTCCATTTGAGTGTCTTGCTGTATTTGGTTTTTTGTAAGCTTAAATATCCTTTATTTGAGTGTCTTGCTGTATTTGGTTTTTTGTAAGCTTAAATATCCTTCCTAAGATATACTTAACCTTGTTGCATTGATGCTCATTTTAATTTGAAAGTCAATAGGGTTTGATATATTCTGTCGGATTTTAGATCTCACTTAGTCTCAAGAATACTGTCCTTGTTTAGTTTGCAAGTCAGGTTCAGAAAAGTTCTCCTTTCCTGGTATAAGGTGTAGTGTTACTTGGTATTCCTTGTTCTGTGAAAGTTCTTTCTATTCTTTTGACGTTTGGAGGCTTTATAAAGAGTGTCTGATTTATCCTTTCATTGGTGGAATTGCATTTTTTAAGTGGAATAAGAGGTGTTTTTTTTATATAATGAATACAAGTTTATTCTCCTAAAACGAATTAAAATTGCAGGCTGGCAAAATATTAGGAGGCTAATCCAGGTGTTTATACAATTGTTACATTTCCATTTTTATTTGCTGTCATGTTTGGTGACTGGGGCCATGATATATGCTTGTTACTGGCTACAATGTACTTCATCATCATAGAAAAAAAACAATCTAGTCAAGTAAGTAAGCAGTCCAGGTCTTTTTGCCCTTTGTATGCTGTAGTGGTTCTTTAAATTAAAGTTTGCTATTTGGTTTGTTTAAGATCATAATTTTGGTATATTGAGTATCTTGTGCATTTTCTCTAGTTATGTACATTTTTTCCATGCCGATGCATGCATATCTTTTTTTATGATGTTTATTGAACCCTATCTGCATAAATACATAGTACACAAGTTGAGCAGAAAGTCACGAACTTGATACTATATGGTGGTTATAAGTTTAGCACGAAGCCACAGTCTAGATACTATATTGTGCTCAGACGTTTGGCATGAATCCATGGATTTGATACTATATCTTGTTCAGTCTGGTGACCTATCTAAACGAATGGCTAGTTTGGTGTGAAATCAGTTTAGATGTTTGTTGATCTTGATAATTTCAAGTGGCAAGGTGCAAGAACGTTTTTAATTTTCACATCCATTTGTCCATTCCTAGTGACAATAGCAGATAATAATACTGGTTTCACGTGTAAACCGTGCTCCAATGTCGATAGCCATCATTGTGATCGTTGTCATTGTCATTATTACATCATTATCATCCCTGCTCAACCCAACGACTTGAGGGTTTGGATTTCTGCTGTATATTGCTTTTTCCATCTTTGTTATACTTTAAATCATGATATATCAGGTATATGAGAAACAAAAAAACAAGTTTTGTGTTGACTATCCTTCCTCTTACAAGGGATAAATGAATCTTGTATTTCTTGTGACAGAAACTTGGAGACATTATGGAGGTGGCATTTGGTGGCCAATATGTTATTTTGATGATGTCCTTGTTCTCAATTTATACGGGATTGATTTATAATGAATTCTTTTCTGTCCCATTCGAGCTCTTTGGTCGATCTGCCTATGATTGTTGTTATCCATCGTGCAGGTAAGTTCCATTATTACTCGAATCACTTAGCAATGCAGAAGCAACTAGATTTTGATTTCTCAGTCTACTTATTAGTAGTGCTATAGGTTCTTATTCTTAGCTTCTTTATATCAGTGATGCATAACGGGTTCCAACCAATTGATGGATCTGACATTGGGCAATTTCCTCATATGGATTTCCAGAAGCAAGATTTGGAGGCCGAAATTTGTGCAACTTGCACATAGTGTTGCATCTGGTTGAGACAATTTGATTAACAGTGAAGCCTATTGGTTTGCTTGGCCCATTTCCTGCTTAGAGGTTTTTGAGATGGAGAGAGACACACGCAACTGGTTGTGCTAAACATTAAATAAACTTGATGACCCCACCAACAAAGTTTTCGAAGAGGAGAACCAAACATGAGAAAGTGAGATGCCTACAGCCATTAACAGGGATTAGTGTGCAGCTCTTATTTTTTGGCTTTCTTATCTTCTAGCTTGTTATTCCGATTTTCCCTAACCATGCAGTACTTAAAAACCCTCCTGTTGTTTTGGTTATTATAATGATATTTCTCTCTCACTAGCTCTTACTGAACTTTTCTTGTCAGAACCTCATCGGTTGAAGTTGGATCACATGTATGTTGTGGATATACAGCATATATGTAAGCGAGAGATATATGTGGTGAGTGGTTTCATAATTTCAGGATATGGTTAGGTGTTTCCAGTTCCTTGTTTAATTTCTTTGTCTATCTGCTCTTGGTGATGCACTTACATAGGTTAGTTTATTGGAAAGTTAGCATATAGAGTGTTTTTTGTTTTAGGTTATTAGAGAAAAAAGTACTGGTTTTCTCTGTGATTTGCTCTTTGGCTTCCTGATTTTCTGTCAGCTCAGTTTCGTTCTTATTAACCCCCACATTAATAGTCTTAATACATTTCGAAAAACCAAATTGCACTGTTAATGTGGGACGGGGGGTTATTGTTTATCATTTGATTGATTTATCTTATCTTACGAATAAAAAAGAGCAAGCTCTCAAGATTAATTCGTTACCTTCAGGTTCAAGCCCATGGATCAGATGCAATGGTAGATGAAGATAATTGTATTTTCTTCCTGCCACATCGCCCCAGATGTGAAATCCATGGGCCCCAATTGTTTTTATTTATGAAAGGAACAGATAAATAGTAAACCTCAGATTTTCCTGTCATGTGCAACTTTTGTTCCTATCATTTTATAGTTGTTTAACCATGTTGCTTCCCATTGTTTACTGTTTCATTCTTTAATGGCTCCAACCTTATTTTTAACTCTTTCCATTTACCCTATTACAGGTTGGTGTGGCGCTAGAGCTGATCACTATGAACCTTTAATTGCTCATCCTCTCCCTCTTATTTCCCAGGAGAAGGCTGCAGTTGTACTTTATGGATCGTCGTCCAGCAATCCAGCAATTTTGTGTAGTGGAAGTTTGGTAGAGATATTGTACGGCTGGGAGGTAATTAGGTCGCCATGTTGATATTTATTCTGTTTTGTGCAGATTCATGGAATACTGAATGTGGTGAGTTGGGGAATCATGAGCAAGGACAATTTGAAGAGAATTTCTGACATCTTGTAATTTGTTGAAATATATTATTTGATGTACATTCACTTTCATGTGAAAGGCAATAAGGGTGCCTTTGGGAATGCGGATTTGGATTTGGGGGCCCAAAATCCAAATTCCCAGATTGGATTCCATTTTGTTCTTAGGAATTTGAATTTTTCCAAAATCTTCCGAAATTCCCAAATTAACTAATTTTAACTATGAGGTGCAGATTTGTAAATGACGTCTCAGAGAGGTCATTTATAAATTCTCGGTCTCGGGACGGGGTCGGAGGGAGTCGAGTCAAATCCCTCTTTCCCAACTCCTTCCTCCCTCCTTCAATCGTCCCTCCGCCGAGCTCCTCCCTCCGAAATCGAGCTTCGTCAGATGTCGGCCTCTTTGGCCACCCCGACCGCTGGCATTGCCACCGAGTGGGTCCCACTTCGCAGCCACCCCAACCTCGTCTTCGCCTCCACCGCTTCATCCTCCGCGGCTTCTGCTTCCGGGAAGCCAAGCAACCTCCTCGCCTGGGACGATTCATCCTCGCGCCTTTACCTATGGGATCTCGAGAAGTTAGGTGCTCACCACTTCTCCATTCAATTCGACCCACATGACCCAGACCAGACTCCATTCAAGCTGCCGTTCCCTCTAAAATCAGTGCCTTTTCCATTTGGTCTCTCTGCTTTTTGGATTTTCAGTGTGTTTTAGGCCCAGTGAAGTGACTGTTTTTTGTTGATTTTCATTTCAAATTTTGTTTCCGTATGTTCGCTTGCAAATTTCAGTCCATAACGTTGCCGTGAACAGAACCGGGACATGTCCTGTGCTGGCCGGCTCCGATGGTTTGACTATTACGATTTTATAGATAGAAATATCATGGTTAGATAAAGAATGTCGAAGAGGAGTAGTAAGAGCAAATTAAGTTTAACTGTGGATTTGTGAATCCACAATTAAATCCCATTAGTTGCCAAATAGTGAATACATAAATATAAATCCTTATCTTTGAGTAATTTAGAAATCTAAGCATTTTTATATCCCTTTGGCAAAATCCAAATCTGCGTTCCCAGACACACCGTAATACATTTTTGATAATGTGAAACAGATGGGTGCAAGTGAAGTATTTTTTCTATTATTAAAAAAAAAGTGAATTGTTTTCAACGGCGCTATTTTTACCGACGCTTTTTTAAATGTCGCTAATTATTTTACAAACGTCGCTAATATTATCAGCGATGCTGCATTTAATGTCATTTGTTACTAGCGTCCTAATAGTATTAGCGACGTTTTGCAGACTTTTAGAGACGTTTTTTGAGCGTCGCTGTTGCCCACTTATACTCTCGGCTGCACACACTGCCCAAATGCACACACATTGTAGTACAAGTGTCTACCAATAATTGAGTTGTATGGGCATGGACTGGAGCAAGGGCTGCTCACGAGCCGAGTCGAGTCGAGTTTTGGCTCAGCTCGACTCGAGCTCGATATTTAGATTTCGGGCTCGAGCTCGACTCGGCTCGAGTCGAGCTGCCAAATCTTGGGCTCGACTCGAGCTCGTTCTCGAGTTTGACAGTTCGAGCTCGGGCTCGGCTCGAGCTCGCGAGCCGGAGCTCGAGCCAGAACTTAAGCTCGAGCTCGAGCTCGCCGGAGCTCAAATGACAAAAATAAGATTTTTGCCATTGGTGTGACTCGAACCCAAAGACAAAGCACTACCACACATGCGCCTTAACCAGTTGGGCTACGCTTTTTTTATACTTTTTATGTACAAAACAAATCTTTATTACATATTCGAAGTGGGCTTCCTTGATATTTTTTCTTTTATAATGACGGGTATCCAATAGGACCCAACTAGAAGGGGCAAAGAAATTGATCTCTTAGAGCACTATATCCCGCCACCAATCCCCTTAGATGCATATAAGGCTCATCCATCATATGCATCGGGTAAATCAGGAAGCGTGTTCTTCATCACACAAATACCCCATTGATCAACTTCACTAATGTTGCCTCTTAATATCAAACTTCAGGTCAAATCAGTTATCGGGGACCTTCACATTTACAACATGAGCTTGTCTAACGTGACCGATTTCCAATACCGTATTAAATGACCTCAACCCACGTGGGCATGGGCTTAGCAATTGGGCAACCTCCGCTCAAATGAAGCATGTTCTATTCATCACACAAACACCTCATTGATCAACTTTATTAATGTTACCTCTTAATATCAAACCCCGGGTCAAACCAGATCTCGGGGATCTCCACATATACAACATGAGTTCGTCTAACGTGACCAATTTCTAATACCAGATTAAATGACCTCGGCCCACGTGGGCATGGGGCCCAGCAATTGGGCAACCTCCACTCAAGGGAAACGTGTTCTATTAATCATACAAGCACCCCATTGATTAACTTCACTAATGTTGCATCCTAATATCAAACCCCAAGTCAATCCAGTTCCCAGGGACCTCTGCATTTACAATATGAGCTCGTCTAATGTGACCAATTTTCAATACCAGATTAAATAACTCAGCTAAATTGGTGGGTTCCAAACCCACGTGGGCTGAGGTCATTTAATCTGGTATTGAAAATCGGTCACCTAAATATTTTCCTTACAACATAATATAATAATAAAAAAATATAAAAAAAATACAGAAGGGGAAATCTAATAACACATTTGAATACGCGGACAGGTTTTAAAGAGCCTAATTTATTTAAAATATTGAGATCACGCGCCAAAAAGATTTAAGTCGTTGATTTACATCCCAGAAGACTACGGGTTTTTATTTTAAATGAAGAGTCGTTTAGATTAGATCTGGCGGATGAAGTTGATACTTAAAAAAAACAACTGAGCTTTTCGGCTCGGGTGTTTTACCCAGAGGCCAGAGCCCAGAAGCTTCTGGAGTCGTCTGGACTGGCGACGACCACGGCGACAGGCGGCGGGGCTCGACGGCGACGGCTCGACTCGACGACGACGGTGACAGTTACGGCGGGGCTCGAGCTTACGATCGGAGGCGGCGACGGGCTCGAGCTCGCGATCGGAGGCGGCGACGGGCTCGAGCGATCGGAGGCGGCGACGGGCGCGGCGAGGCGACGGTTACGGCGGGGCTCGACTCGACTCGATCGGCGAGGCGACGGGCTCCGGGATCCGGGCTCACGGCGAGGCGAGGTGACGGCGGCTCTGGTAAGGAAAATTATTTTTTTGTTTTTTTTTAGGTGAGTCTCGAGTCGAGCTCGAGCTCGAGTTCGAGCTAATTCTCGAGTCGATCGAGTTGAGTTTTCTCGAGTCGAGCCGAATTGAGTTACGGGGTGGCTCGAGCTCGAGCTCGAGTAAAGTCGAGTCGAGTCGAGCTGGGCTCAAGTCGAGCTAAAATTCGAGTCGAGCCGAGTCGAGCCAGAAAAACTCGCGAGCTGACTCGGCTCGTGAGCACCCTTAACTGGAGCCGAGTAGTGCTGGCTCTTGGTGACCAATAATTGAGTTGGAAGAAATTGGCCGACATTTGAACACCCACTTGAAAGCTTTTCTTGTGGAAGAATCAAAGACTCAAAGTGGCATTTACATCCACTGAATGGAAATAGTTCCCTGGATTATTAGGTTTATAAATTTGAGAAGATTTGAATTCTTAGTTTTTTCAATGGGAGATTCTTAGTCAACAACTTTATTCTTGATTGAAGAAGGCTTAATGCCTAATATACTTGTAAGGGGCACACGAAAGTAGGGAATGAAAAGTTGAAACTAATGTGATAGTTTAGAGTGTGTTTAGATACTGATAGGGAAAAGTTAAAAAAAAAAGTCAGCCAGAAAATTTTCAAGGTGATTTATAGGTGATTTTTCTTATTGTGGAAAACCCGTTTGGGAACTTGAAATTAATCATATTTTCAGTCTTTCACCGTTAACCCAACTCTTGATTGGTGACTTACGTTGAAGAACCTAAAAAATAAATCAGGTATGATTTGTGTTTGGCAGAGCCGGTGAAAATTTTCTATTTCGGACGGCGGCGGCGACAGCGGGTGGCGGCGGTAGGTAGTGCCAGTGCTGGTGGCAGTGGCCAGCAGCAACAGCGAGTGGGTAGCGGTGGTGGTGGTGGCAGCGGTGCCAGTGGCAGCAACGAGAGGGCAGTGGGAAGTGATGAGGAGACGAGATGAAAATTTTCAAGTTGATCCTCAATCGAATGAGAATCAGCATTTTCACCTCTTTCAACGGTGATTTGCTGATTTTTTCAGTTTTAAACGTCAGGAGTGAAAATTACTAATTTCAGTTTCCAAACACATTAAAAACTGATAGGTAAAAATAAGTAAAAATTTTCACTTTTCACCATCAGCAGCTCATGTTAGCTCTTTCATTAAACAAACACTTTTCAGTCCTTTTAGGCTGAAAGGGATTAGTATTACAATTTAGTTGATTAGAGTAGTTTTCTTCTGGGCCTTGGTCATGTATTACCATCTTCCTTTAAGATCTGCCTCCCAAATGGGATTATGCATTAGAATGGCTTTAAAGCTGCTTCCGCGGGACAAAAATGGCCTCCCAAATGTGCACTTATTCTTCGTAAAAAATCTGCCCCATCTAAATAGACATTAGGATTGGCTTTTTAAAAATATACTCCAGGGGTGGGCGTTAGGATATGGGTTTTACTTTTACTTCGCCATAATAAAAGCGATTTTGTCAAAAAACCTCTTTTTTGCAAAGGAAAAGTTGTTGCCAAATACGCCCTAAGTATTGCTAGTTAGCAAAACACATACAAGGGTTGATAGATTTAATAATAACATAAGTACAAGGCAGAATCAAACTGTATATCCCCTTTTAAATCTATGAACAGTTCTTCTCAACGTTTTGTTATTGTACCTAATCACTATTACCAGGTTACGAATACAGTTTACTGCCAAAAGCCTCATGGGTATCCAGTTCCCCCAATCCACATACTAAGTTTCCTGTTTGTTTTTTCAAAAAAACTAACTTCAGTAAGTTGGCAACACTTTCTTCATTTCTTAGCATGTAGGTATCTTATTTTCTACAGAGCTCACATTTTTTTTTTGGAAAGTGAAGAGGTTGCACTTAGGGGTGTAAACGAGCCAAGCTTGTGCATGTCCCAACTCGAGCTCGAATTTGAGCTTGGCGCGGCTCGTTTACAGCTTGGTCCCTCCCAGCTCGAGCTCGGCTCGTTAAGGATTCTGGAGCTCGGCTTGAGCTCGAGTGCCTAATACAAGAAGGCTCGGCCTCGGCTCGAGGTCGGCTCGTGACTCGTGAGTGTTGAAAGACTCGTTGGCACATCACCGGCCAGACATACCGCCGACGGCGTAGGACTGCTCACTAGTCGGTATAGCCAGCAATGACACAGATTATGATGTCGTCGCAAGCCGAGGGTGGTGACGGCTCAGAATGAACAAAAAAATAATTTTTTTATGGCAGAAACTCACCTGACACCCCGCGCCATCGCCATCACCTTGCTTGCATCACCCCCTCCCCCGACGACTGCTTGGGGTAGCTAGAGCTCACCGCCGCCCCGTTGAGCCCCTCGCCCGGCGACTCCTTGGAGTGACCAGAGCCCACTCCCCTCCCCCCCCCCCCCTTTCTCTTTTTTCTCCCTCCCCCTTCTTTCTCTGTTCGACTACCCCCCCCCCCCTCGCCAGTGCTGTCGTCGCCCCCCTCCCCTCGCCAACTCTGCCACCTCGCGCCGCCCCTCTTTCTCTGTTGCCCCCCCGGCACCCTGAGCTCCCCCTGCCGCTTGGTTGACGCCCCGCCTCTAGTTTTCGATCCCCCCCTCCGGCAACTCCTTGGGGTGGCAGAGCCCCCTCCCCCAGGGCGACCCCTCTATTTTGGGTTCCTCCCAAGACAGAGGATAAGGAGTGGATCGCTGCAGTGACGCTTGTCCCTAAGAATCCTCTTGATCTGCATGCAGTGATAGTTAAGACCGGGGAATACTCCCAGTTTGGTTTTGAGAAACCAAGACAGAACGCACCGTTAGGAAGGCCATTGTTAGGGACACGCGTTAGGAAAATAGCGCAAGTACGTGCAGCTGATCCGCTCTCAAGAGAAAGGGTACAAAACAAAAACAAATCACAAAATGGGAAAAGCCCACCAGAGCAGTGATTCGTCCATTGGAGAAAGAAGGGAATCATAAAAAAAGAAAGAAGAAAAGTTTTGGAATTGAAAAATCCAAAGAGGCATGTGATGAGGAGGGAGGGGGCCAATGTCACTCAAATATTTATGAGATGGTTTTTGTCTGATTGCGGCATCCTTTTCATTCTCTCTCTGTCTTTTTGTAGGCAGTGTGAGCCTGAAGACTAGACTAAATAGTGAGACTCTGTAATCTGGCAGTCTCTCGAAAATGGCAGACCTTTCTATACCACTCACTCTCTCTCTGGTGCTTCGGTCTGCTTTGGCCGAGGATCCTGCGAATATATTACATGATATCTGAAGGACAACATGGACATGTGATGCAAGCCCAACAAACGTATCGCTCAAATGCCTGGCAATCTTCCTCTCCAACCCCTCCACCTTCTTCGAGGCCACTCAGGGGAAGCTGAGGAATTTCCTAATTTTCTTTTAAACCTGTAAACTGGCTGGCTAAAATGAGTCAGGTGGATTGGAGATGTAACCCTTTTTAAAAAAAATGGCCAATAATGGAGTAACAACGATCATTTCTTACTTAATTCATGAATCTACAACCATGATAGCCAATTAGCGAGCGTCAACCTCAGAGAGAGCCCCTAAACTAAATCGGCTGGGGAGAAAGCATGAACTCTTTCTCTTCTCTTTGCAACATTCCAAAATTAAATGGCAAAGAGGAGGTTAACTCAACCTCGAAAACTTTGCCCCCAAATAGTAGGTATTGCATCTTTATGTGGGAACAAAAAATTGAGTTTTTTCAACAATTGAGACCCATAATGATAAAAGTCCATTGACATTAGGAGTGTAAACGAGCCGAGCTTAGGGATGGCTCAGCTCGAGCTCAAAATTTCAAATTCGCTTGTATGGTACCCCATCACCCATGTCTACCAGTAATTCTTGAATTTCAAGATACAGGTAGAGTTGATTATACGAACAATTATCATATTTTAAAAAAATTATCGAACACCAGCTTCTTTAATTTACGATGAAGTGGAAAAAAAATAAATTCAATGTTTAGTAGAAGGCAAAATTTGACTTGATAAGGGCACTTAATTAATAATAAAATAGTAAAATAATTTAACTATCTCTAGTTATTCCACATTTTTGATAAATGGTTCTAAGCGCATATTGAGCTTGAAGCCTTTATTTTTCTCTTCTAAAACTTCGCACCTAAGTAATAAGTACTATATCTTCCTGTGTGAACAAGACAGTGATTTTTTCCCCTCTATTGACATCTTTAAAAATAAATATTTATACACACTAATATATTTATTTTATATTTGTATATATATGATATATATATATATATATAACATAACGAGCCGGCTTACGAGCTTATTCAAGCGAGCCGAGCTCGAGCTGGCTCACGAGCTTATTCGAGCCGAGTTTAAATGAGCCGAGTATCGTTGGGCTCGGGCTCGAATCGTATTGGGACGAGCCCAGCATGAACCGAGCCGAACCAAGCCGGAAAAGCTCGCGAGCCGGCTTGGCCTGTTTACACCCTTAGTTGCACTGTTCCTTTTTGTTTTTCATTGCTCCTTTTTGTTTTTCTTTTCTTTTTGTGGGGATATGCACTAGTCTTTTATATACATGATTTATTTGCCTTTGTTAAGTGCCATGTGTTAAACGCTCTTCCTCTAAATGAAAATATTGTCACGCTTGTTGCTATATATCCCAAAATGAAGGCTATAGTAGAGGGAAAGGTTGTCAGTAAACCATATCATGTTCAAAATTATGAAACAGAACATCACTAGTGTCACAAACATTGATTTCTTGGCTGAAACAACCAGTCTTAGGGGCTGTTTAGATAGTGGAAAAGGGCTGAATTCACTGTCAATTCAGCCCTCTTTCACGTGAAAGAGGGTGAAACAAGTTTGTTTAGTGAATTTCATGTGAAACAGGAAATTTACGGTGAAAGAGCACTTTCACGTGAAAGTCCTTGGGCTTCTCCAACTCGAGCTTCGACTTGCCACCACCAAATTGGGAGAAATTGGGGCAGGTGCCACGCTTGAGGTGCTAAGAGGCGGTGCGTGACGGGTTGGAGGTGGAGAAGATGGAGTCACAGAGGGAGTAGCAGAGCTTGACGGCCTTGGGGAGGCCGAAGTCAGCATGGTGCACCAACACCGGCTCCAGGTGAGTCCAATACCATGCTCCCTTCCCCTGCACTACCTCCCTACAGCCAATTTCATTCTTTCTTGGGCGTTTTAGGGGTTTTCAAAGGTCTAGAGGTTAATTTGTGAGAATTTTGGTATAAAGTTCCCATTTTTAAAACATTTTAGTAGCTTCAATCTTAACATGATCAGTGGAATGGGCTGAATCTAAGAATTAAGAGTGGGAAATAGGTTGGGTGTAGATTCAGAAGAGCATCTGGTGATACTGGTTTGAGTGCATATTCGGATATGTAGGGGTTGAAGCTGAAGTTTTTAATGGCTTGTGACAGGAATAATTATGAGCTTGATGTAACACCCAGAAAATCAATGAGTTATAAAACTTCTATTTTATGAGATTGACCTAAATTAGGAAAGTATAGTTGCCTAATTTAATTTTGATGTGACTTGTTATGTGATATGTTGGATGTTCATGTGATGTATTAGAAAATAATTTGACAATAGACAAGGTTCAGGCAGGTTACATGGGCGTGGATGCAAGCCCTAGCTCTGGGGCCAGACCTGGCGCTGAGGCTGGTCTGGTGCCAGGGTCTGAGGACACCTAACGCCAGGTGGTGGAGCCAGGCGGCAGAGTGGATGTGTGACACATCATGAGGCACGTGTGTGTGAGGTAAATTAGTTATTTATGACTCGTAGTAACATGGTTAGTTACGGGGTAAATTCAATTGCACCTTTATTGTTCGTCACACGCACTCGGGGGCCAGGGCATCTAGACTCCAGGGCACGTTTGGGTAAGTGTAAATCGTGGACCATTATTTTAAGTAGTTGAAGAAGATTACGGTAAAAGAGAAGGTTTTGAATTAGGGGCAGTAACAAGGGAAAGTAACTAGTAAATCAGAAAAGTGTAACTAAATTTGATACTGCCAATTATTATAGCCAATCAGGAAATAGAAAAGAATATCCCCAAGATCTGTATCAGCCAATTGGAAAAGGGCGTCAAAAGGGAAGGGACGTCCAGGGAGTTTGTAACAGAATAGGCAGTTTCTAGATTTGGAGATAGGATTACTTTTAAAAGAAGATTTGATTTCAAAAAGATTTGGAATCCTAACAAACTTGGGGCACCAAATTGGATTAGAAGGAAGGTGATCAAGGGTGGAAAGTAGATCCTACATGAAATAGGAAACCTTAACTATATAAAGCCAAAATTAGGGTGGCCAACCCACTCAATTGGCTGACCACATCCTTGGAAAGTAGACCCTAGAAATGAACTTACTTGATTGAAGCCTTTATCGATGCATTCTTGATTGATGTCAGTTCTGTCCAAAATTTATTGTTCCAAATTTGGGAGTTCTAAGTTAGGGTTAATAGTCTAATACCTTGGTTATGTGACCTATCATCCAATATTGGGGTGGATTGGGTTTGTTGTCACTCTAGAGTTTGTAATTTGATCATGTGGGGTACTGCCCAGTAGATAGGAGTGTCATGTGAGTCATGTCGACCTTAATTAAGTGCCGGTATGTTCTAGAGTGTCTGGGATTTAATGTCCAATTGTACATTCAAGATAAATAATAATGCTTTAAAGGTTATGTGATGAAAGGAATCAAATTCAAACTAAGATTACTAAAATTTAGATGAACTAGGTGTTGTAATAATGGAATAACATTGTGTTATTAAGTGTATAAAATCACTAAGTGTTAATAATTAAATAGATTAGATGATTAATTAGGCTCACTATTCAAATTAGAATAAAACAGTGTTCTCGGCTAGGAGTGTTCCTGTGCCGATGACCTGCATTAAAATGGGTATAACTAATTTTTAAAAAAATCCTAAAAATATGTCATTTGTTGGGTCAGAAACTAGACTCATAGGAGTAATTATAGTAAAACTTTCAGAGGTTTGTTCGAAATGTGTTGTCTGTGGGAATCGCTTGAAATCAACTTATATGTAAAAATAGTACACTACAATTAGACAAAAAGTCACTAATACTTAACTCATATAAGTTATTATATTATTAGATAAGTGTATGATGAACCTTACGTATATTACAAGACTTACAAGTAAATATTACAGTAGAATTGACTCAGTTATAAGAACTATCATCAGGGGTTAATCAAGGGTGTTTCAGTACGCGATGAGTCTTTTGTACCCTGCTGGTGGTGTTTATTCAATTTGAGCTTCCATTTGGAATCCGAATCTTAAATTCTAATTATCCCAAATTCTGATCATTGGAGTCTGGATAAGTGTTTCTTGAATACGGTTGGGTCTTTTGGTGTTCTTATCTAAGGCTATGCATATGTAACTCATCTGATGTTGAATATCTCAGTTGGACTCCTTTCGTAAGTCAGTTATCGAAAAAGATGTAATAATTCTATAGTGTATTTTTTATACCTCTGTCATGAGAAGTACTGCTCATCTATTGATTGTTTTTCCACAAGAGACCTTGCGGGGATCTTTCCGAGGTAGAATCATAATATGCTCAGAGAGCCATTGCTAGATCTTGTGAGATCTCTGATATTTATGGAACCTTGCGAGGCTCCCGCCCAAAGAGAGGCATATACGTATGCTCTTAGGCTATTGAGACATTACGAAAGGTCTAGCAATCTCCGCCCATTGTGTCTGTAAGCACTGATGGGGCCAGTATCCTAGACACATGATCGGGTTCTAGCAAGAGAACCTCTAGGGTAATCTAGTAAGTAACCACTTGTGATTAGTTATGTTTGAGAGCAGAAATTGGATTTCCATACACTTTCGATGTTTGGAGTTTTAAGGAATGATAATCTCTCCTTACACTTTCGATGTTTAGGAGTCTTGATGAATGATATTATTCCTTAGTTAAAGGAATTCTTGATGCTCAGTTCAAATATTATTGATTACTCAATTGTCATCTTTTATATCCTATTCCTTGTCCGATGTTGTGTCTATTACTCTTATGTGGGTTTTTGCATCCTATTGGGTTTTTTTTTTTTTGGAATACTCATACATCCTGTGATGCAGGCATGGATAAGGAATAGACCTGGGAAAGTTGCAGTTAAATGAAAGCTTGAAGACTGTAGTCAAAGAGATTAGATCTTATCTTTTATCTTAATTAAACATATTGTGGTATTAATGGCATGTTCGCCAAAAACTTTTAATGATTTTATTATTGGATATTTTAATGACTATTATTGTAGAGTAATTTTAGACTATATGGATTTTTGTGATGATATCGGAGGATGCTAGAGCTTCTAACGAGGTCATTGAAGGTACAATTATTGTCCTCAATAGACTAAATTATGAATTTTTGAACTCTACTCTTGTTGGGAATTCGGTTGTAGCAACTGAGTACCTAGAGAACACCCCAGTTGTAGTTGGGGATAGAGTTTTGGATGTTGATTTAATATTGCTTGACATGCTTGATTTTGATGTAATACTGGGGATAAACTGGTTATCTAGATTCAATGCTTGTCGTAAGAAGATGGTCTACTTTAGAATTCCTGGAGAGAGAGAGAGAGAGAGAGAACTAGTGTTTCAAGGGATTCGTATTGGGAAGGAGAGTTATTGGATATCCTCAATAAAAGCCTTAAAAACTTATGGCTAAGGGATGTACAGGATATCTAGCGAGTGTGGTACCATTGGAGATACCTTCACCAATAATTGAGGAGATTGAGGTAGTATGAGATTTCTCATAAGTCTTTCTGGACGAGTTGCTTAGTTTGCCACCAAGAAGGGATATTGATTTCGCCATTGATTTGATGCTGGGAACAAAACCAATATCTAAGGCTCCGTATCTGATGGCACCAGTAGAATTGATAGAGTTAAAGGAGCAGTTACAAGAGTTATTGAACAAACAATTTATTTGGCCTAGAGTTTCACATGGGGAGCACCGGCATTATTTTTGAAGAAGAAAGACAGATCTATGAGATTGTGTATTGATTACCGTATGTTGAACCAAGTTACAGTGAAGAACAAGTATCCACTACCCAGCTTCGATGATCTATTTGATCAGTTGCAATCCGCAAAAATTTTCTCAAGAATCGATCTGAGATCTAGATACCATCAATTAAGGATTAAAGAGGAGGATATATCCAAGACAATATTCAGAACCAAGTATGGCCATTATGAGTCCTTGGTGATGCCGTTTGGATTGACGAATGCACCATCAGCATTCATGGATATGATGAACCAAATTTTGTGGATTTGTTGGATCAATTCGTGATTGTATTTGTCGATGTTATTTTGGTGTCCTCGGCGAGTTTGGAGGCTCATAGAAAAAACCTGACCCAAGTGTTGCAGATTTTGAGGGGCTGTAACACCAAAAAAATTGGTATGTTTACTAAAACTGCTATTTGAGGAAACTGAATTAAAATAGGAAAGTTTTGCTGCCTGTTTTGATTTTTGGTGATGTTGTATGTTGAATTATTATTTTGATGTGTGCTAAAGTGTGGAATCGATAAACCAGATTAGGAAGGACACCAAGGCGCGAGGACTAACCCTGGCGCTGAGGCTAGTCTGGCGCTAGGGGTTGAGTGCACCTGACGCCAGGAGTGGGGGCCAGGCGCCAGGGTACGAGTACTGAGTGTCTAGACTCGTTTGAATATTTTGGTTTGTTAAATTGGATTATAGTATTGTGAGATGTTATCTTTGGTAAGTGATTGCACGTGTATCAGAAGTCGGAGAAACACTGGATGCTAGATTCACTGGGTGCCAGAGCAGGGTTATGTCGTGTGTGGTTACTCCTGTGCAGGTTGAGACAAGATGGTTTAGATGTGTGGTATAGGAGTTGTACAAGGCGGAGTGGCACATCGGAGTCACTCATCTGAGAGCCACGCACCAGACACAGGAGTGCCTGAGAGCCAGAGCCACGTGGACACAATGCCTAGGGCATTGTGGACGTGGGTGACTTGTCATGACATGGTTAGTTTTAGACGTGAGAGCAAATCATGGGGAAAGATTTGTTTTGGATTCCTATTGGTAAACCGAATGAGCTTGTGGTCAAATAGGAAATTACCTAAGTTGGGTGAGGTAAACTTAGGGAGGACCAATCATAATTAAAAGAGAGTAATTCCAAGATTTTTCCTAGCCAATCAGAGGAGATGCCAATTTGAAAAGGGGAGTCCATTTGGTAGAAGGGAATTTGGAAACTGCCTTAAGTGGTTATTGTAATTAATTGGGAGATTTATGTTACGTCTCCTTAGTTCATTGGTTATTTTATCATGGAATAAGGCTATTGTGGGCTGTTGTTAGGAATAAGCTAAAAAGTTGCTTATGTGTTTAAGGCCCAATTAGCGCTAGGCTTAGTGCGCCTATATGTAGTGGGCGTCTTGGCCTATTTTGATTATGAAAGAAGAAACCCTATTTTCTCATCTCCTTCCTCTCTACTCTCATCCCCTTCCCTGCTCTTGGCCGTCGGCTATTATGCATCCCTCTATGGTGCACAACACTGGTATCAGAGCAATCGATTCCTTGCATGCATCGTTATGGCTCGGAAGAAGGCTACGGACAACCAGGAGGGCCCCTCGACCCAGTCTGACGAGGAGGCGCCATGGCTCAGACCCAGGCGACCCCATCCTCCGCCATGGATTCAGCCCTACTACAAGTCATGACAAACTTTACGGCGGAGATGTGATCCCTGCGCCTCAGCCAGCATACCACTCTACATAACCTTCAGCAGACCATCATTGAGAGTCTGCCAGCCCCTACGCCGCCGCCGACCTCCGACATGGACCACCAACAGCATGCAGCACCTCAGGGGTCTTCCTCCGTGGCTACACATGGCTTCCCTCTGCAGCACATGGTTCTCCTTTGCAGCAACCAGTGCTGCAGGGCCAGTCCTCTATGATAGCGCAGGGCTCTCCTCAGCATCAAGTTTGTGTCCTCTGCGATGTTTGGCACTTTCAATGCGACGAATGTCCTACCCCCTGGTGCCACCAGCACAAAATTGCGTGCCTCTCTTGGTCAAGCTGTCATGCCTCGCCCACCTAGGATGGACTTGCTGCCCTATGTGACCCGTTTGGTCACACAGGTTACCTTGGCTTCACAAACCTTGCGCCAGGTAATTCTCACTCTCTGATTAACGATGCATTTGGAAGGCCATTGGCTGAACCCGTCTGGCTCGGTTACAGTTTCCGAAGTATGGGGGAAGACAGCCCTATCGATTGGATTTATGAGCCCAATAAATTTTTTGAATATCATGGCACGCAATCTGATATGGACAAATTGAGGATTGTCGCTTTCCATCTGACAGGGGACGCGCTGGTTTGGTTCCAATACTTTAAGTGCGACCTTCCAATCCCACTTGGATGATTTTGTGAGTGAACTCTGCGTGCAATTTGGGCCAAATGACTATGCTAATTTTAATGAATTGCTGGCCACTCTACGACAAACCTCCACGGCGCGTGCGTATCACCAAGAGTTCATGTGCATCGCCAATCAGTTGCCAATTGGGATCAAGCAGCATTAGTGGGTGCTTTCATGCATGGCATGCAGGCAAATATTGCGGATGAGATCCGTCAGTTCTAGCCTAAATCCATGAAGGGATATTATTGGGCACACTCGCGTTGTGGAGGAAAGGTTGAATCGGCAAGAGCATTCAGTACGACCCTTTTCTCGGCCATCTCCATGGATACCACCCATTCGACCAACTGCCACCAATGGGCCGCCGGCCCTCCAAGGGTGGGACCACAGCAGGGTCCTCTCCTAACCCTCCTCTCCACCGGTTTTCCCAGGCCCAGATGGAGGAGAAACGGGCAAAAGGCCTTTGCTTTAACTGTGATGAGCGCTATACTCTAGGGCATTGTTGTCGCACACCACCCACGGCTTTTATTCGGGAAGAGTCATGTCCTGAGGAGGACGAGACCACCAATCCACCGAGAGATACTGATTATGTGGACTCCACAACTGAGATCTCATTCATGCTTTCTCTAGAACATACACGCCTCACACGATGCGCGTGCAAGGTCAGTTGAAATGTAACCTATTGCAATTCTGATTGATAGTGGGAGTACCTACAATTTTATTAATGGCAGGGTGGCCAACATTTGGGCTGTTACATTGCCCAAGCGTGTGCTTTTGATGTCCTCATTGGCGATGGTACGCACATGCGCAGTAAGGGACTCTGTCTCGCGTGTCCCTCTGCATATTCAGGGCTATGATTTTCTTGTCGACCTCCCACTTCTTACCGACGAAGGGGGCTGATATTGTATTGGGGGTCCAATGGCTCCAACAACTTGGGGACGTCATGTGGAACTTAAAAGATTTGGTTATGTTGCTTGGAATGGGTGAACATCAGTCTGCCTTCAAGGATCCCACCCCAGTACCCTCCAATCAACTCAGGCGGTTGGCACTTTTTTCGGCACTCCCCTTACGACCTTTTGCTATAGCTGATGTTCGAACAAGCCCTAACCAGGAGGCCATACCGGCAAATTTGACAGCCCCCAAGGCTGATTATGTGTTTCTTTTTGGGGAACCATCAGGGTTGCCTCCCACGCATGGGCACGACCATTAGATCCCTATTATTCTCGGGTTGAGCCCGGCCAATGTCTTGCCCTACCGTTATTCATATGTGCAGAAGGCTGAGATCGAGTGTCTTGTAGCGAAAATACTTCAGGCAGGTATCATTTGATCCAGTTCTAGTTCTTATTATTCACCGGTGTTGTTGGAAAGGCAATCATGCACTTCAGCAAGTATTCAAGTATTGAAGGGTTGTCGAACCTCAGGGACGGATGAATACTTTACCAAATTCAGAGAAGTTGCAAATTTTATTCAATCTAAGGAAAGCAGTGAACTTCAACTGAACTAAGCTGAGATTAAATCAATATATGGAAGATACCAAGGCTTCGAATCCACCATAATAAACTAATGTATTGTCTCTCTTTTTAAAATAAATTCTTAATTGGCTAGCATATTCCTCTCGGACATACATTTTTCAATTCAAATTATAGTGCTCTCCTCTTGGACGTAATACATAAATCAATTAAGCACATGGAACTCTGATCTATCTCTCTGAGTATAAACCAATGAATCTTTATTAATATATAATATTTCAGATAGGCCTTATTTCAGTTCTGCGCATACAGCGATCGATCACTCCGTATTGGTGATCGATCGCTTCCCGATCGATCCCTTGATTCCTTTGTTAATTCCTGCATCGTGCAGATCGATCGTTTTGAATGTGTATCAGCCGATCGATCACCTTGATGTGCCGATCGATCGCTGCTACTATACCACGCATATCGAAAACTACAAAAGATATGATCGATCGCTAAATGGCCCGATCGATCGTTTGTAGTAAACTCAAAATTCAAGTAACTACAATCGATCGAATTAATAGCCGATTGATTATTTTCTTCCTTTACGTTATGTTCTGCAGATCTAGCAATCGATCACGTGATTTGTCGATCAATCGGTTAGTGTTCATTCTGCATCACAATATTCCAATGGTCATAACTTTTCACTAGAAACTCCGAATTGCACGTGGTCGGTGGCATTAGGAACCTGAATTCTTGAACTTTAACATGAAGCTTAAATCAGTCCAATCATAGATATGCACACGGAGTTGTGAAGATTCAACCATTGGCGTCACATTTCACCGCATTTCTGCATCTTCCTCTCATTTTCCTACAAAACTAAAAACTATATTAAAGTATCACTAAATCTAATCAAACACTAACATAAACATAAGTTTAGGACATAATAAAATACATAATTTATGTGTAGATCAGTAAGGAAGAAAGATGTGACGTGGCGGTTTTGCGTGGATTATCACGCTTTAAATGCCATCACACGAAGGCCAAGTATCCCATCCCTGTTATTGAGGAACTTCTCGATGAATTATCAGGTGCGTGGTATTTCTATAAGCTTGATTTACATTCCGGTTACCATCAGATACGGATGCATCAAGCCGATATTCATAAAACCGCCTTTCGTACTCATGACGGTAATTGATTTCTCGTCATACCGTTCGGCGTGACCAATGCACCAGCTACATTTCAGAGCTTGTTGAATGATATATTACGGCCCTTCTTACGTCAATTTATACTGGTTTTCTTCGATGATATCTTGGTATATAGTACCTCATGGGAAGATCACCTTTGCCACATCTAGACAGTTTTTGATATTTTGGCCGGCCACTCTCGTTTGTTGAAACGGTTGAAGTGTTCTTTTGGTCATCCACGGATTGATTATCGATCGATCCAGCTAAGGTGGAAGCTATGCTTGAGTGGCTGATCCCTACGTGGATTTTTGGGGCTGACTGGCTATTACCGACGCTTTATCGTCCATTATGGCACTCTGGCCTCGCCCCTTATCGCTCTATTTAAGGCCGAGGCATTTCAATGGAGCCCAGCAGCACAAATGGCCTTCGACGCTTTGAAGCAGGCTATGTCTACAGCACCGGTGTTGGCCTTGCCAGATTTCTCTTAGCCATTTGTGATCGAATCGGATGCTTCGGACAGCGGGCTGGGCGCTGTCCTACTTCAGGCTGAGGGCCCCATTGCCTTCTTCAGCAATGCCTTATCGGGACGATCTCTTCGTTTGTCAGCCTATGAACGTGAGATGCTTGCTATTGTGCATGCCATTACAAAATGGCGTCCATATTTATTAGATAGGCATTTTATCATCTAGACGGACCATCAGCCCTTGAAGTATTTCCATGACCAGCGGATATCTACTCTAGCCCAGCAACGCTGGGTGACCAAACTCATGGGTTACGATTATGATATGGTTTACAATATCGTGGCTGATGCTCTTTCCCGACAAGATGAGGAGGTGGCTCTCATGGGCCTGTCTATTCCCACATTTCCTTTTATGGCCGATTTGCTTCAGACCTATCGAGATGTGCCCGAGGCCGTGGACATCTTGGGTCGCCTCCAAGCTGATCCGACATGCTTACTCTTTTTTATTTTGCAGGGAGATTATATTATGTGGAAGAACCGCTTATGGGTTCCTCCGAGTTCTTCGTTGAGGCATGTTATTATATCCTTCTTTCATGACACTACTAGTGCTAGCCATGAAGGATCATTCCACACTTATAAACGTATTAGTCAGAACTTCTTTTGGCGTGAAATCAAGAAAGCCATTCATTCATATGCTGTGGCCTGTGATATTTGTCAGCATGATATACAACTTGAAATATGTATTTAATTATCCCCTAAACTCATATTTATGTTAGTATTAATTGGATTTCAATATGAAAGAGCACTTGCATGTCCGAGAGGAACGTGAGTAATCTGAAGTATTACATACTAATAAAGTTTCATTGGTTTATATTCGACAGAGAGAGATCACAGTTCCATATGCTTAATTGATTTATGTGTTACGTCCGATAGGGGAGCATTATAATTTGAATTGACAAGTGTATGTTCGATAGGAATATGCTAGCTAATTAAGAATTTATTTCAAAGAGAGAGAGAGAGATGATACATTAGTTTATTGTGGTGGAATCAAAGCCTTGATATCTTCCATATATTGATTTAATCTCAACTTAGTTTAGTTCAAGTTCACTGTTTTCCTTAGATTAAATAAAAACTGCAACTTTTCTCTGAATTTGGTGAAGTATGCATCTATCCCTGAGGTTCGACAACCCTTTAATACTCACTCTAATATAATTGCACTATGCACTTGCAAGTGTTTAAATATTAAATGATCAAGTTTTTGGCGCCATTGCCGTGGACAAAAGCCAATAATTAACCAAATTTTTAGCGTAGCTTAGTTTTAGAATAGTTTAGGGAGTCTTAACTTAGATTAATTTTCAATACCTTAATTTATGTTTTGCTTTCATCTATAAGATTAAGATAAGACATAGAGTTTTAGAATAGTTTAGTGAGTCTTAACTTAGATTAATTTTCAATACCTTAATTTATGTTTTGCTTTCATCTATAAGATTAAGATAAGACGTAGAGTTCTCGCCAATGTGGAAGGGCCACCTCTTCCCACTGTTTGCATTCTCTTATCTTTCTCTTTTTAGATTAATTTGAGTGTTTAGTGTTTCTCTTTCTTTTCTATGATTGCATATTGTGCTAGTTGTGGTTATTAGGACTGCTAGTTGTCGATATCTAGGGCTAATGATTGCTAGTTGTGGCTATCTAGGGTTGCTTTTATAATTCATGGATGTGTGAGAGTGTGCGTATGGTGTTGATGATTGCGAAGTGAAGAAATGTCTTCACCTTCCTATGGATTTAGCCATGAAGACCCATACATGTACTCCAATGATTATTATTCCTCTCACACACACCTACTTACCCTCCCTATGAAGTGCCCTACCACCCATATCCCTTATATTCTGATAATTACAATCGTGAGTGGGATAATCACTCTAACTTTAGGAGTAGCATATCTTCCCTACAATCTACAACTCTTTCTAGGTCGGAACCATGTGCACTCTGTTTAAATCTTATTCATACCTCAGTAGAGTGTCCTTTGGCCCATTAGTACCCAGATTTTATACGTAAGTATGTGAATAAGGCCCAAGGTCTTCACAGGTGGGGAGACCATCGTAATTCCCCTGGGCCCACTCTTGATCAAGCCCCTCTATAGGATTTCATAAGCCAACAACTGCCCTATCAACCAGCCTCTACTCCTCAGTTTGGCCAATCCACTAGACAACCAACCCTAGAAGACCAGCTGAGCCAAATGTTAGTGTCACGCCCCGAAATCCTATACCTCGATCGGAGTGCGGAAGCCAATCAATGGAATATATTTCGAGGTAGAGATCCCGGGCACGCGACCGAACAGTCGATTTTCCAATCGATTACAATCATCTCAAAAGGACGTGTAACCGATTATGCCCGCAATCAGTGTAATACAATAATAGACATCAATGAATACTATGAAATGAATTTACTTAATAATAATCCATTTAAGAAAGTCAAATAAAATAAACCTATAAGTCTATGGCACACAATTGCCAATAATGTTATAAGCATCAATAAATGCAATGCAAATAACTAAATCGTCTTTAATTTGCGCCTGCATCAGAGGATGCATGAGTATTTCATAGAAATACTCAGTAGGATGTAAAAACCCACTGAATTAAGACAAATAGTATGAAGAGAATAAGAATAACAAAGTTTTGTAAACATCCCACAACATCTCAACTGAACCGAGGTCTATACACCTGCAAGGTTAGTCAACAACAATTCCAACTCGCAAGTATAGGAAAACATCAAAAGGGCTCCGAACAAACATATGTGTAAAGAGAGAATAACAATCATATCAAAGGCTCTAGACATCTAAAGTGAAAGGAGTTACAATTTCGGCTCGCTAACCTGGTCGCTCGCAAGTGACTAAAATAATATACCAGAACCACCCTAGGGGTCCTCTCTTTGGAACCCTGCCATGCATCTAGGATGCTGGCCCCACCAATGCTTACGGACACGATGGGCGGAGACTGAGGACCTTCCGTAATATCCACAATCTAACGTACGTATAGTGCCTCCCTTCGGGCAGTATGGAATCGCAATTTCATAAATATAAGTGACCTCGCAAGATCTAGCAATGGCTTAATTGAGCATACTATGAATCCACCATAGGGAGAGTCTCGCAAGGTCTCCAGTGGAAGAAACAATCATGTAATCAATATGAGCAATATCTCAAATGAATAGAGGTCACAACACTCTAAGATCATAAGGTATTTCTTACTAGAATAGACTCTCTCATGGAGTATGGATAGAATTATCAAAGTCTTTGGTCAATACATAACTCACTCATTGGAATCGCATAGAATAACAAGACAACCCAAACACTTCGAATAATAACAACTCACCCAAGGAGTACCATACAATCAATACATATCTTTCATGCTCAGCCCTAGATAGGAATTCCTCATTCGCATTAGAGTTTTATAATACAAATATTAGATATGAGAAATTAAAGAATTCTTAGATGATTTGAATTCCAAGTAGAATATCAAACCGACATCAACGCTTCAAGGTAGATAGTTATAAATCTCCTGATCAAGAATTATCCCTCCTAATTAAATTACTTCTAACCCAATTTTTAATGTGATATTCCATAAGTATATAGTTCGATTACTGGTATTGACATATTAATCATTATCATATCATATTACATGATGTTATTTGTATACTTAGTATTTTCTCTCAGATTCAGCTCACTACCTCCTGCACAATAGTCCTCTTCCGACGGATACTGTGCTCTGTACAGTAAGGCTTAACCTCTGAAATTTTTATTGATAATACCCTCATAAGTCTAGTTTCTAACCCCACTGATTTTGTATTTTTTCGATTTTATTTGAATTAGTTATGAATTATTTACTACCGACTGTAGCATAGAAACGGTTCTGGCCGAGATTAAGACTCTTAATTAAACTTGATTATCTTACGTAATAACACATTATAAATAATAATATATCATTAACAGACCATATACTCCCCTCCTAGAACAATTACAGAACCTAGGATTATCTGGAATTACTAAAGTTCACTCCTTTCTTATGTTCTTTTATATATAACACAGTTTTTAAACATTAATACATCCCAAACTAGATAATTAATGCAAGACACACCTTAAAGGCATAAAATCAACATGGATAATAATCAATCAAGCAATATCAGAACTTCTAGTCTCTGAAAAATTAATAAAGCATTAAACTTTATGTGCGAATTCCCATCTAGAAGCGAAACATGAATGCACATATGATTTATGATGTACTATGCATATGAATCATGACACAATTCATTCATCTCACAAGAATCCAAACAATAACTAAGGTGCTGAATCAAAACACTTGTCAAAAGCATATAATCAAAAGAGAGAAGAGGGGAAAAACCATCCTACTTAATTCACCAAAGATTTTGCCTCTCTACACGTTGCTCGTCTCCTCTGCTTCCTCCAAAGCTCCCGCTCCAAGTTCTTGCAACTCCCACAAGAAGAAGCCTTAAGGAAGATAGGTGAACGTGGGAAAGAGAAGGGGAAAGATCTCTGGACGTTCTAGGGTTAGCACAAGTCAATTCTCTAGTGTTTATATAGAGTTGGGGGAGAATCCCTTCTTAAACTAAACTTTCAAATCATTGACACTTTCAACCAATGGGAAGGCTTCAAAATCCTTCTAGAGACGTGCAAAACAAGTCTAATTGGGATTTGGTATCTTTCCAAGCAAATCTACCCCAAAAATACGCTAGAAATCGCAAAACCGCAACTGGTGATCGATCGGCTATACGGCGATCGATCGTCGTATGCGTTGTTTTACACTACTGCGTTACAGCCGATCAATCGCTATTATTGCCGATCGATCGCTTTACATGAAACAAAATATTTAAAAATCACAGTAACTACGATCGATCATTTTGATAAGGCATCGATCGGTTTAGCTTGCCGATCGATCGGTTCTTATGTCTTTGGACGTCTTTCCCAAACAATAAAATTCAAATTCTCATATCTTTTTACTCCGAACTCCAAATCGTGCATAATTGGTGACGTTGGAAAGCACGACCAAATCAAACATTAAGAGGGTCAAATTTCGGTTTTAAAATACTTACTAATTTTTTGGGTGTTACAGTTAGCCACCCAATCCACCATCCTCACAGCCTTAACCAAGCTAGCAACTGACCAGAATGAGTTGAACACTAACATAAACGAGTTAAGAGGTGAGCTAAGGACTCATGCCCAACTTGTCCATTCCCACACCCAGTCCATCGCCAACATAGAAATATAATTAGAACAACTGGCACATGCCATAAATATGAACGACATATGCACTTTACCCATCCAACCCCAATATCCAATGGGCCAATTTTCTAACGCAGGGATATGTTTTTCCCCTTATCATGATGTTACAACACTTCTGAGTGCCCAAAAATTTGAAAATGAGCTTGAGTGGATTTTACGAAATGATCAATAAGGTGTGAAAATTAAAGAAGAAGTGAGTGTGTCGATAGAACCCAGCTTTAAACCTTCTTTTATATCTGAGGAGTCATAGTCTATGATACTATTAATGGAACCTTCTGTTCCCGAAGCACCATTCATACAATGTCTAGACCGATCTAACCCTTTGCTTATTGAAAGTAACTTAGACTGTTTTATAGATTGTATATTTGATTCACTATTAGATAAGGCTCTTCAGCATGCGTTACTAGAAAAGGCCCCTATGGCCAAATTGATTGATTTGGGAGAGGATGAGCCCTTTATTTTAAAATTCACTCATGACTTTTGCCCATGGTTAATGCAGGGACCCCTCTTTCCAACCCTTTCATTCCGATATGCTCCATTCAAGAAGTCAGCTTTCCAACGCCACCGACTGCTTTCCAATTGTAACTTAAAATTGGAATGGGTCTTTTGTGTTTCCTTCCCAATCTTATAAATAGGCCTTAAAGGGAACGTGTAGAGCATTAAAGAACTTATTTTGGAAGCTAGAGCAAAGGAAAGAAGAAGAAAAAGATGATGACGAACATGATGATAATTTCTCTTTCAATGCAAAGTTAAACTCCTCTCGAAGGCAAAGATGAAGCCCAATAGAATGGTTGTATAGTTTCTTTTCTCTCATCTTATTTTTATTCTAGTTGGTGTATGAACCTTTGTTATGCAATTAAAGTTAATTCATTAGAGTTTGTTCTTTGTACTCGAGAGAGACAAGAGCGAATTAAATAGATTTCAATCTGAAAGAGTATTTGTGTGTCCAAGAGGAACGTGAGTAATCTGAAGTGTCACATACTAATAAAGTTTCATTAGTTTATACTCGAGAGAGATAGATCATAATTCTATGTGATTAATTGATTTATGTGTTACGCCCGAAAGAAGAGCACTATAATTTTAATTGACAAATATATGTCCGAGAGGAATATGCTAGCCAATTAGAAATCTTTATTAAAAAAAGAGAGACGATACACTAGTTTATTGTTGTGGATTCGAAGCCTTGGTATCTTCAATATTGATTAATTTCAGCTTAGTTTAGATAAAGTTCACTGCTTTCTTTAGATTAAATAAAAATTGCATCTTTCTCTTGAATTTGGTAAAGTATTCATCCGTCCCAGAGGTCGACAACCCTTTAATACTCACTGTAATACAATTGCCTTGTGCACTTGTAAGGGTTTAAATATTAAACGATCAAATTTTTAGGTGTTTGATCATTGAAAATACTTCATTTCATATTGTTGTATACCATGTTACGTTCTGTCCAAATAAAGTTGGCATCTTTATTGGCCAATTTACATTGAGTCTCATGGCAAGTATGTCCTACTTCGGGTAAGTAACCCTAATTAAGTGTCATATGTGAAATACTACTTTAAGTCACGAGAATTCATGTGTCAATACTTTCTGATGTTTCAAAATAACTCTTTGATGTCATGTCAGTTCGTTGCTGGTTTGTACCAGTGTCTGTGAATACTTGTCTCTTTTGGTTAATATAGGTATTATGGAGATAACTTGTGTATAAACTAATTGGTATGGGAAAGTACATCTTAAGATGAAGGAACTATCTAATTCCAGAACTATTCGGGTTCTGAAAATACTTAAGAAGTGGGTAATTAATGTTAGGAAGGTGTATGATATACACATAAATACACACATTTATATGCCTCTAATACTTAATTTGTTAGTGCTATTTCATGCTAATTAGGAATAATTATGAATTTTTGGAGTTAATTTAATAATTAGGACTTTACTTTATTTTAATAAGAAATTGTGTGTCTAAGTTTAATTTGATTGCTTAAGTAGGTTTAAAAGAGCTTGAGTTGAAGATCTGAGCCGCTGATTCACATCAAGGATAAGACGGGTTTTATTTTAACAAAAGAACCATCAAGATGAGATTGGACGCGTGATAGCAATACGACGGGTTTTCGTCAAGAGAAGAAAGGAAGAAATGAAACAATTGGTTTAGTTCTGGTTCGGTTTCGTAAAAAGAAAAAAAAATGAAAATTGACCCGAGCTGAAGCTTGGGTCGTCTTTTCCCGAACAGACAGAGCTCTTTTTGAGCTCTGATTTGGTTGAGGGTGGAGCTGGATGACCGGCGGCTAGGCTCGAACGGCGGTTGAGTGTCTGATGGCGATGGCGGTGGACAGCAAGCTCGATGAGCGGAGGAACATAGTCGTGCTCAATCGGGAAAGCAAAAACAGTCGTGCCGGAATTAGAAAGTTTTGATTTGGAATCGTGCTCAATATGGGAAGTGACAGATTGGATACGAACTCGAGTTGGAATAGGAATCGACTAAGGCTTGAATTGGAGTTTGAATCGCTCTATAAAAACAGACTATTTGGGCCGAAAAGGGAGAACTTTTGCAGGAAAAGCCAGGCTTTCCGACATGGTTTTGGCCGGAAGAAGAGAGGGAAGAGGTGGAGTTGGCCAGATGGGAAAGAGGAAAAAAAGAGAGGAGAAAGGGGAGATTTTGGCCAGAATTGCATATTGCTACAGTGATTTTTGAAAGTGGTACAGTAAGACTTGAGGAAGAAGATGAACATTGAATTTGCTACAGTACCCATGCTACAATGTTCCCGTGAACAGTATTTTTGGTGAATAGTGCAAAAATGACTCCGACAAATCAACAATGTTCTCCGCGTCCGATGGCCGGCTAAATTTCCGTCAAAGGTGTAGATGAAGCCCAAATAGATTGGTTGTATTCTTTTTTTTCTCTCATCTTAACTGTTATTCTAATTGGTGTATGGATCTTTGTTATGGTTTTAATATTGATTCATTGATGTTTATTCTATGTGCTCGAGAGAGGCTAGAGTTAATTCTTGTGAGTTTTAATCCGAAGAATACTTGCATGTCCAACCAAGAACGTAAGTAGACTGAGGTGTTATATATTAATAAAGTTTCATTTGTTTATGCTCGAGAGAGAGGGATCATAGTTCCATGTTTTAATTGCTTTATATGTTACGTCCGAGAGGATAGCACAATATTTTGAATTGACAAGTATATGTCCGAAAGGAATATACTAGCCAATTAGGAATTTATACAAAAGAGAGAGATGATAAGTTTTTTTATTGTGTGGTGGATTCGAAACCTTGGCATTCTTCATATTAGAAAAACTTGTTCAATTAATTAAAGTTTACTGTTTTTTTAGATTTAATTAAAACTGCGACTTTTCTTCTTGAGTTTGAAAGATTATTCATCCGTCCTTGAGGTTCGACAACCCTTATATATTCACTGTAGTACAATTGCCTTGTGCACTTGCAAGGGTTTATATATTAAATGATCATTGTATTTAATCATCATCAAAGTAAGGATTTACCATTAGTTAATCAAATTAGATTAAGCTTAATGCTCTCGGCCCGAACTGTTTCTGCACCGACGAGCTGTAATAGAAAATTCGTACCTAATTGTAGAAAAATCAGAAAAATAAGCCGTCAATGGGGTTGGAAAGTAGACTCTCAGGGCTACTTACAATAAACTTTTCAGAGAATAATTCTTAATGTGTAGACTGATAGATTATTCTGCTGATTCTTTTGCCCACCATATCCGTGACTTGTATGCCGATATTAGACGTAAACTTGCTATGAGTAATGCAAATTATAAGCTTGCTGCCAACATGCATCGTAGGAAACATGAATTTAATGAAGGCGATTATGTGATGGTACGTGTGCGCCTTGAGCGTTTCCCAAAACACTCTTTCAAGAAATTACATGCTTTTGGCATGGGACCCTACCAGATTATCCACAATCTTGGCCCTAATGCTTATACCCTTGATTTGCCCTCTAACCTTCAATCCATCCAACCTTCAATATTGAGGATTTATTCCCTTATCGTGGCACTTTTACACCTCCACCTTTCAACTCCAACCTTCCTGCCCATAATCTACAACCTCTCTTTCCTTGCTTGCCTCCACTTGCACCCCCACTGTTGACTAGATTGACATTGTCCTTGATCATGAAATTGTTACCTCAACTAGTGCTGGTTATAAACGTTATCTTGTTCGTTGGAAGGGGCATCGTTCCGCAGCCTTGATCTGGATCTTTTAGAGTGGTACCATGCTTTTGACTCTCCGGAGGCGAGTCCTTTTCAGCCGGGGAGGATTGATGGAAATGCAGTTGAAGGACTTCGCGTTTACAAGCGAAGGAATAAACATTGATTTAATAGTTTTATTTATAAGTATTTTTTCTTGAGTAGTATTGGGTTTTGTATATATAAGTCGTGAAGGTATTTCAATAATTGTAATACTATGGCTTTAATATATAAAGCCAACTCTGTTCCTGTAGCAGTCAGTTTTGGATAATTAAAATAAAACATTCTCTCTAAAAACTCTTTCTCAGCTCGAGCATCTTGTTCCCATTGCTTTTGATCTCCTTTTTGTGTTTGTTTGGTTACAGGTGATCCTTCAACCATAGAAGTTCTCCATCACTCAGAAGTATATGCACTCAAAATAAAGGTATTATTGTCAAACATATCTATGCTTCCCCCACAAGGCGGCTTGACCAAACCATGTGCAGAACTTCAGGACAGCTGGAACAGAGGCTGCCCGGTGGGTATTTCGTCAAGGGAAATGTTTTGGTGACCCATTTTCAACACCAGATTAAAGGACCTGGGTCATTTTCAATACCAGATTATTGACAATGGGTGGTCAGGCTAGAAGGACTCTTTCGTCAAGCTGCCTCACACTCCCCCTCTCAACCCCAGTTGCCAATGGCAGTCACCAACATCACCCCACGACAAGACACATACCCGGAAAAAACACATAAAATTTAATCTAAACAGCGTTAAATTTCACTCTCCATCAAACTATTGAAAGTTAAAAACCACGACCATTTTACTCGGCTTAAAAACATGCTCAAGTGCTTTAAAGATACCACAGAATGAAGAAAAAAATACCCCAAAACATGATTGGCGAAAAGTGGCAATATTATTTGCTTCTCAGTCAACCTAAACATCAACCAGAAGAGCAGAACTCAGAAAAGACAATGAAAAAACTAAAACTTTTTTTGGATAAAAAATCAACTTAAAAATCAAAACTGAAAGAATACAAAAATTTTCTCCCAGGTTTCAGCATATCATGTTTTGTCAACACAAAATGGACTCAATGAACATACTACTCCCTCCGTCCAATGAAGCTCATCTTGATGTTGAAAAATATGGGTCCAACATTACATGGCTGTGTTTGCTCCCTCAAGGCCAAAAACATGAAAGAGGAATAGAAAACTTTATTTTTTGTATGAGCCAAGAGTCTAATTAAATTCACTCATTTTGCAATGCAAGCAAGGTTCATTGGACGGATAGAGTATTATCCAATAAATATGGTAAACGATCTCAAATAAAAAAAAACAGTAACAGTTTTTTTGTTTGATAATTATAAAACTATAACGATACTATAGTTCTGTTAAATGATTTCTCACAAAGTTGCAACTTTAAGATCAAATGATATTATAGCATACAAATCTTAATTAGTCATTTACAGACTCGTTCTAACATCCTCTGATTTTCAGCACACAGCTAAGAACAATTAGACATTTTCTTGCATTCCTTCTACTCCCTCCGTCCAATGAAACTCGTCTGGTTTGAAAAAAAAGGTCCTACACTATATGGTTTAGGGTTTGTACTAGTCCAGTAACCTGAACTCTTTTTGCAAAATGCAGACGAGCTTCATTGGACGGAGACCATCATTAGAATCAAGCTGGGATTACCTGATTGAAAAGGCCAAGAACTTTGTCCGGGGTTCCTCCGCCTCGGTCGACGATTCCACCGGACAAGGGCAGCGCCGGCAGTGGAAGTCCCAAAGCGCCGCCGCGCGTGACTGAGAGGTACAAGTTCAGTAGGCTGTAGGCCGGCCCATCTACTAGCTGGAAGGATCTTTCTTGTGGGCCAGGCCCATCTTGAAAGTAGGCCCATCCCAAACAAGCCCATCTTTGCTAAATACGTGTCAGGCCCAATAAGCAGCCAGTACTAGGACATCCTCCACGTGTGATGTACACCAGATGTGTCCCTCTGGCTCTTCACACGTGTCAGGGAGTGGACGAGATCCTTTGATACTCATTAATCATTATACTGTCTGCATTGGAACTAAAATCAGTTCATTTGAGTTTTCTAATGCAGACAGGTACTGCTGGACGGAGTGATTCACATGGTCTTGTGAAGAAGACGAAATTAGGAAACTTTGGAAGAAGAAATTAGGAAAGTTTTTCTGAGAAAGAAGGACGGGGATTGTGCGCTCATCGCCATTACCTGTCTCTTCTTCGAGCTCTAGTGCCTCTCCGGCTTCCCCTAAGATGGCTTCATCCCCTCCTAAGCCCCTCTCTCTTGCATGGCTGATGCATCTGCTGGCTGGGTCCTCTTCTCAAGATGGTCCATGTTGAAAGAGAAGCAATCAATCTCACCATTTTTGTCTCACTATTGGAAGGCTCAGTTTCTCTTTTTGTTTTTTTAGTGTTCTTCATTGTTGGTGTTTTTTATTGTGCATACGATAGATAGTTTTTGCAAGTGGAGATGATTAGTTTCTACTCCCATTGACAATTCTCAATGGCTTGAACTTGGCAATTTGAAGAGCAGATTGGTTTAGATTTATCAGCACCTTGAACTTTGATTGTAGCTGATTGTGGTGTTCTTTCCATTCTGATTAATTATTTTTGTTCAAGACTGTTAAGATTATGGCCATATATCTCGACTTCATGTAGACTGATAGTATCCGTCTCCAACATATAAATTTTCTTGTCCTTAGTGCATGCTTTTTTACTCATCCCTTTGTGCATGTTTTTTTACTCATCGGAGGTCATGTTTGCATTATCTTAAGTCACTTAAAAAACAATCGCAAATTGATGAGAAAAGAAACAGGCACTCCAATGTTTGAATTTCTTGGTAAGGTCTTAACACACAAAAAAAAAAGCTAAGGCGTTTGTATTCAGAGTTGGACTACTATACCCAAATAAATTTAGCAAGGCCCCGTACAATAACCATTGGACTACTATAGAGAAAAGTTTGAATGAGATCATTCTTGTACAACTTGCATGAGATCAAGTAATCTTGATCTTGTCAAACCATTGGGTAGGTAAGTGTAGATTATAACCGCCATCAAATCTTGATCTGATGAATAGAGATGGCCTGGCTCATGCAACTACATGAGAACAATCTCATGTAAACCGGTCTCTATGGGAAAAGTTTAAATGAGATCGCTCTCATTTGGTTTATATGAGGTTAGTTCAAGTCGTAGCTGTTGGATCTTGATCTGATGACTACAAAGGTGAGTGATGGCACACACCTACCCACTGATTCCATACTCACCGACAGATCGGAATCTAACGACTTAAAAGATTATTCTCATGCCCCTTATATGAGAACGATCTTACGTAAACTGATAACTCTCTCTCTCTACATATATATTTGTATATGTATATGGAAAAAATTTAAATGAGATCGCTCTCATTTGGCTTATATGAGGTTATTTCAAGTTATAGCCATTGGATCTTGATTTGACGGTTACACGGGTGAATGATGGTTCACTCACTTACCTCCTGATTTGATACCGATTGTCGGATTGGAATCCAATGACCCGAAAGACTGTTCTCATGCCCCTTATATGAAAACGATTTCATATAAACTGGTCTCTCTCTCTATATATATATAAAATATTAGAGTTGGTTCTATTTCTTTGGGTAAAGAGAGTTGTTTCTAATTATATTTAGACTTGGTTCTATTTTTTATGGGTAAAAAAGAGTTGGTTCTAATTGGAAATGGTTCCAACATTTACTTTAACATCAGTTATAGTAGCTACAATTTCTTGTATGAAAAAAATAATGTTATAAAAAAAAGTCATGTGAATAAAAAGAATGGTGGCATAATTGTTATGAGATTATGACATCAATATAATAGTGCACTAGAGATGGCTTGATCATGCTAGGGTGGTTACATGTTAATGTTATCGAACCAATTACAGGTGAAATGTATAAGAGTATGTGATATGATATCAGCCTCTAACCTCATGTGTAGATCATGCCCAAATGCAGTTTTTATACGTAGGATGATGACATTTGACGGTACAATACAGGTACCATGATCTCTATGAATGCCGTTATTGATCCCTCAACTCGATGTGCAACATTCTCACAAGATATCGACCAGGATCATCGAAACGGTTGATTTAGAAATGATGCATTTATTAACATCACCAACTTGACCAGGGCTCTTTGAAATCTTTCAAACACTTGAAGAACTGAGTGTAGCATGATAAAACAAAATTAAACCCTAACTTGAGTAACATTAGTGTCTCATTTGTTTGAGCAAACCACTTTCTGTACTCCTTCCATCCAATGAAGGTTGGTTGGGTTTGAAAAAAGACGGGTCCAACATTCAATGGCTGGGTAAGACCAAAAACATGGGAAGAGGAACAGAATCACTGTGTTTGATAGGGCCTTACAGTCCAATAAACTGCAGTTTTGTAATGCAGACAAGCTTCATTGAACTGAACTGAGGGAGTAATATGCAATGACAATTGACAACCAAGAATTAACTCAGACAAAGCCTCTGAAAGAGCATTTTCTCACTAAATACCTCATTGAAAAACTCAGACCACATCTAAAATTTAAAATAGAATCGACACTAATAGTATTCTTCCGAACATAATGATTCACTCCTCGTCCCATACTAAAGACCCCATAATCAAATTGTTGTTATGTGACAATAAGGGAACCTACACAAGTTCCTTGGGAGGCTTTTGTCCTGCTGAATACAACTTGCCTACACACTTGCATAAACTAGTATGTCATAGCCAGACCTTTGCAAGGAGCAGATAGTACACATTGACCACCCAACATGTGAAAAACACAATGAACCACTAAAATTTCATGAACCAGGAGGCTTATACAAATATAACCATCCTATTTATATTATTAGTCACATAATTGGCCAGGGATCCATGTGGACAAGTAAACTACTGTAAAAGATGAGTTCAACTGTTGTAGACTGTAGTCTACATGATAATCCATCGAGGAATACATCTATAATTAAGAAAGTAAAACACATAAAATAAACTAAAACTTCATTGATTCTTGGGTATGGATTAGGGAAGACCATTTTACATATTTATAGGCTCTTAAGCCATAATCCTAATTGACATAAGATAGACTCTAACTATAGTCCTAGTTGACATAGGAATAGGCTAATCATAATCCTAATAGGATCACAACATTCCACCAATGCTTCTGCATCACTTCGTTCTCGATGTGCGCTTGGCTTTTGTACAGCAAAGGAAAGAATACGAAAAACTCAACGTCATCGAAATGTGTTAGACCCACGAATACTCCAATAGACGAGTGGCGAAGAATCCACTTCTTGGAGAAAGCTTTGGATTAGGAAACATGGCACACAATATATGGCCATTCGACTTTTTTTTAAAAAAAAATGGACTGAACCAACCCAAAGGAAGGTTGAACCAACAAGTTGGAACCAGCCCAAAGGATAGACCAACCCAATCTGGTCCGCGGTGAACCAAATCACAAAAGTTGGTCTGTGCTGGGTAACCCGTTGACAGGATTTCTGATCGGGGCAGTAGCGCAGCGCTCTGGTGCTGGCTCTCCATCGTCCCTCCCTCCCCCTTTTGCCTTGTAGCCGGCGGTGATGGAAGACGGAGATTGGTGGTCAGAGGCGTAATCGCAGGCGGAGGTAGGAGGCGACGGTGATGACCTCTCCGCAGCTTCGAGCAGGAGGCGGCGGACGATCCGGCTGGGAGTACCACAGCGGGGGCTCCTGCAGCAATTGGGTGGAAGAGACTACATCGATGAAGGCAACGTCGGTGGAGGCCCAAGCGATGGCGATTATGGAGAAAAAAGGTAATTTTGGCCAACCGGTGGTGGCGATGGGCCGTCTTGCAGGAGGCGGAGGTCTCAGAGTTGCAGAAGGCGGCGAATCAGGTGGTGGTCACGGCTCGACGGAAGCCAGCAGCGCGACCAGAAGAAAGCGTCCTATTTGCAGCAGTTTTGGCGGCGAAGCAGCGCCAAGCGGAGATGGTGCAGGCGGTGGCGGTGGGTTCAACGGCAAAGGTCGTGGCTTTGGGAGAGGCGGTGGTTGTCTTGTGGCCAAGAAAGGGTTGGATGAAAGGGCTGCAAAGGTGTCGTCTTTTTGTGTGTGTGGATCTGAAGGGGGCGATTTGGGTATTGGTGGCAGCATAGAGTGGAGAAGAAAGCTCTTGTCAGCGGTGGGCACGGTCGTGGGGTCAGTGTGCATAGGAGGTTGTAGTGCTGGTGGGTACAGCGCTGGCGGCAAGGGCTGCAGTGGCAACGGAAGGTCCACCGAAGCTCCGACGGTGGCAAAGGAAGTGGCTTGAGGCGTGGGTGGTAGTCTGGCGAAAAACTGAGAGGTGCTCGGGCCCGGAAAGCCACCACTTTGGGTGGATTGGGGAGCAGTCAACGGACCCGGCAGAGACGTCGCCAGAAAAGATGCGGCCGCCACGGTGCCGGCGAACTAAGGGAGTGGCGCGGGATGGATTGGCGGCGCCACTGAGCCGAAGACGGGCGACTGGGCCAACCCCGATGGTGTCGAGTCCGCAGCGAAGGTTCCTGACGGCGCTATGCCCAGCCAAGGCAACATGTGATGCAAGGACAGACGATGCAAGTAGAGCCGGATCTCAGTAACGATCGTCCTCCCGTTGACGCTCAACGAGGAGACGCCTCAAATCGGTAAGTTTTCTCTCGACTGTCGCTTCTAATTTCACTTCAAATTCTTGTGTGACGGTGGCAGCAAGGGTGGGTTGGATGGGAAACGAAGATCGACTGCTCTAATACTAATGTTGTAGACCGTAGTCTACATGATAATCCATAGAGGAATATATTTATAACTAAGAAAGTAAAACACATAAAATAAACTAAAACTTCATTGATTCTTGGGTATGGATTAGGGAAGACCCTTTTAAATATTTATAGGCTTTTAAGCCATAATCCTAATTGACATAGGATAGACTATAACTGTAGTCCTAATTGACATAGGAATAGGCTAATCCTAATCCTAATAGGATCACAACACCAACCCAAGAAAAGTATTTGTACAAAAAAATAAAACATGATGAGTATTAAATCCAACTTACCAGTCAATGAAGATCAACATATAGTCCTCCGAATTAGAATATCCTTCCTTGCATGTAAATGCAATACAAAAAAGACACAAATTAAATAGGACATTAGCCAATTAGATATTAGCAAACCACCGACTGAGTTAACATATGCAAGATAGGAGATCATTAGTGGGCATTTCACTGTCTCAACTTTATTTCAATTTATTTATATACAACAAGTATAATGCTAGTTATCCATGATGCAGGAACACTTGTCGCACACTCATCCCGATGAAAGTGCAGCCCAGATTACATTTAAGGCCTTGGAAAAATTATCGAGTGGAACGGTTTCATGGGTCACGATTGATGAACAATTAACTGGATATCCAATAAAACGTAAATAAGTAAGAAAAATGTAAAATTTAACAATTCTAAGTAGGCAAGATAAAAAAAATTAATATAAATAATTTAAAATAATCCAGATCTAATTTAAAATATTGAAGGGCAATAACTATTAAGAAAATATTTCAAGCTAGGAATAGGAGGCTTTGATTTACGGATATCAATGTTCTAATACTATGCACATGTACTTCATCTCATAGATGACATCTAGATAAACAAATAGGGCCACAAGGGAAAAATGAGGTAACTTAATTTGGTTCGTCCAAAATGAGTTTTGAATGAGTCCCAAATCTGTGGCCTCAGCTCGCGTTTGGCAATAGGCCAGCTTGTGCTCAATCGCTTGAGACAGAGAAAGGGGAAGAGGGGAAGGAGTGTACCGGCAGAGGAAGACATTGTCGTGGAGAAGAAGTAGTTGGACATATCTGGTGGTGATTGTCATGCGGTAGAAATTCTCCACCTTGCGTGACGACTGGCGCCCGATCAGGTGGGGCGATGAGTTTTTTCCATATTACCTGGCGCCAACTATGGTTTTCTCATATTACATGGAATATCTTCATTCCTTCCATATGACCTGGACACTACCGAAAATAAGCTCAGTGTGTATAAGCATGGCAGCACAAAATTTTAAGTTTTTGGAGAAGAAAGCGTTTCATAGAAGAAGAAGAAGGCGTTCAGGAGAAGAAGGCGTTGCGGAGAAGTTCCGTCCAGCATCTCCACCCATATCTTTGCCGGCGCCGTCCAAATTGGGAAAGCTCGTCTTTGCGCCAAAAGTCGAAAAACGAGCGAAAAATCGGCATGTACGCAAAAACCACTGCAACGGAGGCATCGTACATTAAAAAAGGTACGTCAAGTTGAAATTTTATGTTTTATATAATGAAAATTTGTTCCAGAGATGAAAGTTGCAAGCTTGCAGAGTTTTCAACCTTTTTGTAATATCGTGTCTTCGACAACACGACTGTAACAATAGTCATGTCTTATGCAACACGACTAATAGACGATGATTTTCACTCACGGTTGAGCACCTTACGGGTTTTTTTACTTATTTCGTTATTGTAATTCCAAGTACTGATGGAATTGATACCTGTGTGCTTACACTACAATGGAGTGTTTACAAAATCTGATGGGTATGTTGGTGGAAAACTGAAGTTCCTAACTATTGATACATAAGTAAAGTATCTGGGACTGTTGCAGTAAGTGGAAGAAAGATTACCGCTGAAGTCTGCATCTGGTACATTGTCGATCCCTATACGTCCTTGAAGACGATAAAGACGTCCAGACAATATTCCTCCTTCACAAGACGAGGCAGTGCACAGATGGACTACTCGACCTATACGTGGAGTGGACTTCAGCTGGAAATAACAACATGGAGAATTCCACTGGCAATAAGCAAAAGAATTCCAGTGCGGATAAGGACGACGAGAATTCAATGTCGGAGGCAGAAGGGAGCCGAGCCAGTAAGACACCACAGGAAAGGCCGTCCAGCCCGGGCAATAAGACACCCACATCAAGAGTTGAAGGAGGAAGAGATGAAGATTATTCACTTCATGCTGCGAGGTAAGGTTTGATATTAACGACTGGACCTGACTTAAAGTCATGTTATATACAACACAACATGACTTAAAGGCGTGTTGTATAAGACACGACTGGACTTCAAGTCGTGTTGTCAACTACATGACTTGAGTCAAGTCGTTTATACGTGTTGTGACAATATGCATTCTATTCTTACAATTTTATTCTCGCAGATTGGGAGATGGTAATGAAAATATGAAGGATGAATTTCCGAATGAAGTCGATAACCAATTTCAAATCAATGGCTTCAATGGTGAAGAAGGTAAAGATGAAGATGGAGATGGAGATGAAGATGAAGACGAAGATGAAGATGCAAATGAAGAAAAATTCTTGGTTGACGAAGAATTACCATGGTATGCAGATGAGTGGGATGAGCCTCTTACACTACCAGTTTTTCGCCAGCCATATCCCACGGGAAGAGACCAGTCTGTGCCAGGCATAGAACTCCAACCAGTAGCGAGAGCATCCACTTCTAAAGGGAAATATGTAGCGTCGGAGCCGCAAGAGTTAGATGACGATTAGTAAACAATATTGATGGTGACGGTGGTTGGGATTGGGATACCTATTCACCACAGGCCAGTCCTTCAAAACATTATGAGGAGGAGACGATGTTGACCGACAGTTTGTAAGCAGACGACTATGAGGCACAAATTGCCTTAGTGGCTAGATTTGAAAGTGTGAAGTTGTTCAAAATGGTTCTTATTGATTTGGCAATCAAGAGGAAATTCATGTTCAAAGTGGTGGATGAAAACAATGACACATTTGCGTAGGGACCCACAGAGGAAACTTAGCAACATGTAGCTCCAAAATCCCCAGAGGTATCCGCTTCGAATCGCCGCCTTTGCGCACTCTTCGTCAATTGTGTCGTCAAATCCAACAGGGGGCAGCTCGAAATCGCCGATGGAGTCGCCGCTCGAACTCGTCGGTGACACAAAATCTCCGGTGGAATCGCCGAAACCCTTGTGTGTTTCGTGTCGTATATAACACGCTTCTTCTCATAGTAATGCCATGAAAAAGATAGAAGAAGGGCAGTTCTGGTACTTCAAGTCCCGATTCTAGGCTATATGGGATTTCACGGGAAAAACCATGTAATATGAGAAAATCATAGTTGGCGCCAGGTAATATGGAAAAAACTCTGGGGCGATGGAGGTTGTGGCGGCAGCAGTGGCAGGCGGTGCAAGATGTCGGCCTCGACGGCGAAAAGGGGAGAGTTGTTCACAGCATCGACAATAATCGCAGTGGTCTGGCCGAGAAGAGGGCAGCAAGGATGAGCGGAACAGAGGCATTCTTTTGGAAGAAAGACAGCGGCTTTGGATCTCGAGCGGCAAAATCTCTCTAAGGGTCCACCATCGCAGCAGCGACAACTCCAGAATGGCAACGGAAGTCTAAAATCCTTTCGGCCGAGAAGAGGGCTGTGGGGATGAGCTGAACATAGGCTAAGTTTTGGAATCAACACCAAAACCACCACCGGCTTCGACACAAGCGGCTCTCGGAGTCCACACCTGTATCGGAATCAACACCAACATGAAACTCTACAACAGAGGTATGAAGATGAAATTTTTTTGCTTAAAATTAAATTACTTTTTTCAGTGAAGTAGTAGCCTTTAAATAGGGTTACAAAAGTCCTAAATAAAAAACTGTCAAATAAACTTGTGCCTATCCAAATTGGATACAGGAAATCATGCTTCCTAATTATAATAGGGTTCATAATTTAAGTAATATACTGAAAAGTAGAATTTTCTAAATATCTAAATATATTGTAACAACAAATAAACTAATCTAATGGACATGGGTCTTATTCCGGGTGGGAAAAACTCAACACCGTCGAGTTAAATTTGGGAAGACTCTCATATAACTCTAAGGCATTAGGATCAAGTGTTTGTAACTCTTTACGTGTAATCCATGTGTAATCTGACTCAGGTCGTCCTCTCAAACGAACAAAATATCGCTACACTCCTCCATCCCTAATAGAAACTACATATTCATCTAAAATAACATCAATTTGTTCTTTCATAGCAAGTGGGTAAGGCCGTAGGTAGGATCAGGGATAGGTGAGGGGTTAGGATAAGGGGATGAAATATCAAATGGGTTATCATGTATGACAACAAGGTCCTTGTAAGCAACCAAATCCTCAATATTAAAAGTGGTTAGAATACTAAAATCAGAAAAAATATCAACAACATAGGCATTATGGCCAAACCGTTTTAAAACCTTAAATGGTCCAACATTAAAAGATTGCAACTTCCTAACAACACCAGAAGAAACCACTCGGGTCGAATCCAAATCATAGCATAGTCACCTACATTAAACTCTTTATAGCACATGTAAAAATCATCGTGAATTTTATAGCATTCATTACTTGTTTAAATTTTATTACAAATCTCTTTATATAAATCATGAGCATGGGTAAATGCTTCAACAAACTCAGAAATGTGAACATGTAGGGATATAGGAATAAGATCTACAAGTTACCTGGGTTTGTAACCATGAACAATTTAAAATGAACCTAGGTTTGTAACCATGAACAATTTCAAATTGACTCATACCTATAGACTTATTGACTGAAGTATTATATGCAAATTGAGCGAAAAAAGAATTGAATCTCAATTTCTATCATTTTCTCCTACCAATCAACCTAAAAAATTGCCAAGCCTTCAATTCACTACGTCTGTTTGACCATCGATTTGAGGGTGATAAACAATAGAGAATTTCAGCTTCGTTCCTACCTGTGTCCGCACCAACAATGGAGAGGTCCATTGGACGATTAGCACACTTTAACCCATGCTAGATGTCAAGATCTGAGTAATTGGACATTCTACCACTGGTTTGTGTCAAAAACTGAATGGACTATGCACAAGCTTCACGGTGGAACCGTTCCACTAGATAATTTCTCCAACCAGCATCCATCCACAAAGCATATGCCACGGAAATAAACGTCTCAAAGTTGTCATGGTAAACCAACATATATTTAGATATATTTCCATCTAGCAAATAACATGGTAGCATAAGAAGAGGTCTGGGCCTACACAAATGTCAAAATTGAGCACCTCTCTATAACTGAAACAACTAATGAATACTTAAAAATGACCAAAAGTCTCATGCAGATATTCTCCCCACATTAGAAAACAAGTTCATGTGGCTTCATGCCCGACCTGAGTGAGAACCTAGCTCCTAAGTAAGCCTTTAGGTCTGGAACAGCTTCAATGGCCTTAATCAACTGACCATCCACAGCTTTTTGGTCATCTTTCTTTTCCTGGGGAAGTGCTTTTGAACCCTGCATAGAAAGTTACATGAGTCTCTCATCAACCATAAACCAGCTTCATTTCACCTTGTATGTAATTGAAGTTGCTAACCTCTTTCTCCGCCTCAAAGAACTCCCCCTCGGATTTCGTCTTCTTCTTCTTAGCTTCCTTCGCAAAATATTTATCATCATACTTTGCAAGATCCACTCCACTGATGTCAACCTTAGTATAGGTAGCAATCACGTATGATTGGTTCACACGCCGAAGTGGAACACCATTGATCTTGAAGGGCCCTGCAAATGTAAGCGATAGTAAAAAGATACAGGTTAACACATAATCAAGGTCCAAAATCAAATGAGTCTGGATGAATGCACCTGATATTGAACTTTAAACAGAGACAATGTTGTACTATAGTTGAAACAAAACAAGGAAGTACATACTCTCTAAAAATATGTAAGATTCTCAAAGAAAAAGAAGAAAATTCAACTTCTTGTTCCTCCAGTTGAGGTCAAAAATCAAATCATGCAAATACAAGTGCCATTGTCATCATACATTTAATTTCTACATAGCTAACAGCCACGTGAGAGACATATATATTCATTTAAGTCATATGAAGAAGGTTAAAAATATGTGCTTTGAACTAATAGAAGATTATGGCAAATGGCCCTACATAAACACAAATCAAAAATACAAGCTTAAACTCCAAAGCTGAAACACTAACGTGTGATCTAACTCGTACAAGCCCAATGTATCTAGTAGCTACTAAAAGTGTACAAAAATCACAAATTAAGCCCTTAACAATGGCTAACAACGTTCAAGTTCCATTGAAAAAAATTCAAAAAGCATACTCAAAAGTGAGCAACATACAATACTAAGTTGCCAAATATGCACTTTGAACTAATAGAAGATGATGACAAATGCCGCGACAAAGACAATCAAGGAATCATAAAAACAAACTCAAATTACAAAGCCTCAACTCTAACATGCGACCCATGTTAGAGTTGAAAAAAGATGGGTCCTATATTACATGGCTGACTTTGATCCTTCTACGCGAAAAACACAAACTGGGAGGAGGCAAATTGTTTCACCTAAGGGCCCTATAGTCCAATAAATTTAAATTCATTTGGGATTGCAAACTAGCTTCATAGTTTAGTATCAGATGTTTAGACTTAAAATAACAAATGCAGACAGCAAGCAAGCAAGCAGACAACAAGGATTGATAATGGCAAAAAATTCAAGTTTCAGCAAGCACAGTCTAATATCTCACTGACGATATAGGAAAAGGCAGAAATGTCTCACCGGTGACGAGAAGCAAACCAGAAGGCAGCTGCTTGAGGAAAACGACCCTCTTCCCCATGAATCTCCCAGCCAACAAAATCAACACCGTTCCCGACGTAATGCTCGCCCTAACCAATCACCCACAAAAACGCTAAATTCAGACACAAAAAACCCATAAATTCATCAAAGTCTCCCAATGAAAGAACGAGAAAAGACCTGAGCTTGGTGGGTTTGGGCTTGCGGCGGTTGGCAAGGGGTTTCTTGACATCGTCAGCGGGGTAGTACTTGGATGCGGCGGCGGAGGCGGAGGGGGAGGGCTCAGAGGCGGGGTTGGGGGTGTGCTTGGGGAGGGAACCGGCGTGCTTGGCCTTGATGGCCCAGACGCCGCGCTTGTGGTACATCTTCGAGCGGGAGAACTTGCCGATCCCCGGCACCAAGTCTGGATTCCGGCTATTCATCCTGAGCTTCTTCGTCGCCGCCGGCGCCATCTCAGGGCGGGGATTTGATGGAGACGATGAAGGAGACGACTAGGGTTTGTTCGGTGGCAGGCTGGGCTAGGGTTCATTTCCTTGTGTATATGGCTCCTTTGCCTTTTCGAAACCGGACCGATACTGAACCGGAAGGCAGGAACGGTTCAACCGGTCTGAAACTTTTTTTTTTGGGAATTTGTAAACTTTTTTTTTTGGGTGAGACCATATGATCAGTAGAACCCAAAATTTTTTACGGTTGTTGAGCAATACAACACTATTCTCATTCACAATTCTATCATAGAACTCCGAGGATTCTTACTGTCAGACCCTACTGTCGAACATGTGACGATGGATCTTTATTGCTAAATTGAACTCAATGAAACGGTTGGCAATTTAGCTCTATGTCAATGGAAGGCCACCGTCAAATAGTGACCTCTATTGTCAAAATGTATCATTAGGGTGTTACTAAGCATAAGAGGAAAGATAACTTTTTTCCTAACTTACTTACGAAAAGTGGGTATTACCAAGAAATTTTGGGGTGCTGAAAAATATCGCCCTTTTTTGGGGTGGAAGATCTGAACTCTTAACTGAATGATTATTACAAATCTAGCATAACTTTCTAGAGTCCTTAGGACCCAACCGGACGGGGCAACCAGCCTAATTAATGCATTATATTCCACCCCCAATGTCATGCGCGTACAAGGCCCACCAACATTCATACGCATGGGAACATAGTATCGGGTGGGTGGCCCAAGTGACGTTTCGAACTATAAGTCTTCCGCTTTAGAAAAAGGGAAAAGTTTAAATGAGATCGCTCTCATATAGCTTATATGAGACCACTTTGAATCGTAGCCCTTCAAACTTGATCTAATGGCTACGTATAGCCATAATGATCTCACCCACTCCTTGATGTGACACACTCACCTACCCACTGATTTAATATCCATCCTCCGATCGGAATCCAATGGTTATAAGAATTGGCCTCATGCTCCTTATATGAGATCGATCTCATGTAAACCCCTCTCTTAGAAAAAATACCATTTTTCAAATGCTCAGATCTAGTACTCCTTCCGACCAAGAATAACTGACACATTCTAAAAAAATTAGCAGTGTTGATGCCCATTATTTTAGGACGAAGGGAGTATCATTTTATTGGTAAAAAAATAGAAATTTTTTACCAGTTTTCTGTCCAAGGGCTAAAAAATATTTTCTTCTCATTTGTTTTTATGCGAAATAAATTATTTTTTAACAAGTTCTTTTGCACTAATGCATTTTTTTTAAGTAACTTGGCATCATACCTAGTAAAGAACACTTTCTAACACCATCAGATTTTGTTTCTTAAATCCAACACCTTTTTTCACTCTTGAATGATCAATTGACCATCCGATAAATATTGTAGCAAATGAAAGGAGCCAGGCATTTTTGTTAGGATTTTGGTGTACATTGAACTCCCATGAAGGGGAGGAGGAAGAGGATGTTGGATAGAGAGGAAGAATGCAGCACTATCGCAAGCTGATAGATAGGGCTATTAGAGTGATAGATCGGGCTGATGGTTAAGTCTCATCAACAGTGTTACAGGTAGGATGATAGATCACCCTGGCAGGGTGTTAGAACATGATGTAGTTGCAATCTGTACAGGGCAATCAATCGGGCCATCAGGGTGAATGATTGACCCCTAAAGCAGAGTTCTGGATGCATACGAAACCTTTCAAAATAAGGCATATCTTCTTGAGAAACCTTCTCCTAATAAGCTAGGGGTCTTCTACACGTCCAAGGGTGGTCTTTTCTAGGTTTGAAATGCCTATAAAAAGCTATTTATCTTGTGTTTTGGGTATGACAAAACTTGCAACTTGTGAGTTCTAGAGAGAGCACTTGTCAGGCTTTGGCCTTTTTCTTGTGTGGCTTTGGCCACTTGTTCTTGGTTGTTTTGCTATCTTGTTTGTGTGATTTTGACCATTTGTCTTAGAGGTGTCTAAGGTTGTGTTTCGCTTTGTAGCCATGGGGAGAGCTTGAGAGATCCTCTTGTATGTTGGGAGAGGAATTAGACAAGCGGCTTGGGGACTTTGCTTTTGGTGAGTAATCATGTACTTGTACTCTTGATTATGATTATAGTGAAATTTTTATTTGGTGTAGGCAATTTGGCCAAACCACATGTATATTGATTTTGCTTCTATTGTTTGTGTCCATGATCAAATTATAGGCATTATTATTAGTTGTTACACTTCTTCATCCTTCGGCTCTCCTCATCTTGACAAGAATTGATCTCATCGTTGTGCACCAGATTGGGTGGTTTGACTGATTCCCAGCAATTGGTAGTGGGGCCCGGGTATGGAGATTTGGTCTAAGATTGGTTGGATTTGTTAAGAAGTTTTGGTGGCCTTTGATGTTTGTCGAGGATGAAGAAATTGATTTGCTTGATTGTGGTTTTGGTGTTCGATGTGGCTCGAACTTGGTGAAGAATTCATCTCTTTTAATATCGCTTGTCAAACTTTGAATTGTTTGGAGCATCTATTTGATTTGCTTGTGTTTGGTTATCCATTGGAGGTGGAGCTTGCTTGATTGGCTAAAACGATTTGTTTGGGTCTTAGCATATGAATTTGCCTGTTGTGTGTTCGTGCTAGTAAGCTTGGAGAGAATTTAGTTCAAGGAGGTGGACATCGGATGTGCTTGGCTGGTAGTTGCTTTGGTGACTTGAAGATCTGGGCAAGGTGGTGCTTGTTAGGTGGAATTCAAGTCAAGATTGGGCCATTTGGGCCTGCAACTAAGTTGCATATGCAAACGAAGTCTTCCAAATTGAGGCGTATCTTCTTAGAAAACCTTCTCCTAATAGGCTAGGGATCTTGTGCATGTCTAAGGTTGGTCTTTTCTAGGTTTGAAGTGCCTATAAAAGGCCTTGTATCTTGTGTTTTGGGTATGGCAAAATTTCTATCTTGTGAGTTCTAGAGAGAAAGAGCTCTTGTGAGGCTTTGTCTACTTGTTCTTGGTTGTTTTGCAATCTTACTTGTGTGGCTTTGATCGGATTGGTCGGATATATTAAGGAGTTTTGGCGGCCTTTGATGTTTGTAGAGGATGAAGACATTGATTTGCTTGATTGCAGTTTTGGTGTTCGATGTGGCTCGAACTTGGTGGAGATTTCACCTCTTGGGATGTTTGCTTGTCGAACTTTGATTTATTTTTGGGAATCAAGTTCAAACAGGATGATTGATTGGCTCTGCATCTGAGTTGTGGATGCATATGAAATGTTCTAAATTGAGGAGTCTCTTCTTGGGAAACCTTCTCCTAATAGGCTAGAGGTCTTGTGCACTCCAAGGGTGATCTTTTCTAGGTTTGAAGCGCCTATAAAAGGCCTTGTATCTTGGGTAGGACAAAACTTCTATCTTGTGAGTTCTAGAGAGAGAGAGAGAGAGAGAGCTCTTGCAAGGCTTTGACCACTTGTTCTCGGTTGTTTTGCTATCTTGCTTGTGTGGCTTTGACCACTTGTCCTGAGGTGTCTAGGGTTGTGCTTCGCTTTGTAGCCATGAGGAGAGCTTGAGAGATCCTCTTGTATGTTGGGAGAGGAATTAGACAAGCGGCTTTCAGGGCTCTGCTTTTGGTGAGTAATCATGTACTTGTACTCTTGATTATAATGGAATCCTTATTTAGTGGAGTAAGCAATTAGACCGAATCACATGTATATTGCTTTTGTTTCCGTTGCTTGTGCCCATGATCAAATTATGGGTATTATTGTTACTTGTTCCGGACTCTTCGTCCTTCGCCTCTCCTCATCTCGACAAGAAACACCGCATTGGCCAATTTGACCAATTTCAAACATTTTTGTTGTTGTGGTGTGTTGAACGAAAGACAAAGTGGTGTCCAAGCATTTAAGATCCAACTAGAAGGGACATGACAAGAGTGGGGATTCCAACTCACATGCAAGTTTGTGAGGCGTGGTCTCATCAGTTGTGGACAAACTAATTATGACACTGTAAGAAGAACAAATCCGAGTAGAAAGAAGAGAAATGGAAGACTTCAGACAGTGCAGCATAAATAGTGAGGAGAGTTTCCTTAATACTCTACAAGGTTGCTCCAAATCCCTTTTCCTATACAAAAAATGTATGTCAAGAAGCAAAACAACCTTCACCTCCTATGTCATATAAATCTCATACGTAACTCAACATATGCAATGCAAATTATTAACAAGAAAACAACTAACTATTCGCAACTCTGGCCGTATTTCCAATTTTACAGAAGAACATCTCAAGTTGTGCTCTGAATTATCCAAATAAAAAAGTAGTTGTGCTGCATTTAACAAAACTAAAAACACATGTCACCAAATATATTTGGTAAACATGTCTCAAACATCTGTGACCTTGCCAGCAAATTCGGCGTAAGGTGATTCATTTGGTGGCTTTGAAGAAGCATCCTCTTTTTGGAAGAACCCATATGGTGCCCTACGGAGATCAAAAGATGGCTCGTGCTCAAATATTGAAGGCACTCCAAATGCTTGGAAGAACCCATTTCTCATCTCTTCCGCTGCATCCATAAAGCGACTAAAACCACCAAGCATGTTGCTTTCAAGAGCTTCAATGTCACTGCGGAGTCCTGGGAAGGCAATTGGACCCTCCAACCCCAGTAAGGACTCGACCACCCTCCCATCTGTAACATCATCCTCCGTGTACTCTGTGTTAGACTCTACCACCTCAGCCTGCCTGGGAAAAATTAAAGTTACACACATATAAGAAGCAGTCAATGCTTAAAGAAAGAAGACCCAACCCTCAAAAAATAGGTGGAAGCATCATCTTGAGCAACCAGAATGTAAGAATAACATGTGCTGGTGGAAATGCACTAAAACTCAAGAATATATTCATTAATCACTGAAACTTTGGGTTTTTTCAAAAAGGCAGAGGGATAGCTAGTAAAATAATCCGGCGAGAGAGACGGGCAAAGGCAGAATGGAAGATTGAAGACAGAAGATCACCACCGGTTGTTGGTGGTCAAAGATACTATATCCAACAAAAAAGGCATGCAATTTTTTGCAAAAGAAAGTTCCCTTGCCAACTTATCCAAAGCATATCCCCAACACACGTTCTACCTGGAGCTGCTATAAAAAGTCTTTCCCAGTCTGTCCAAATTTGCGCCTTCATCACTAGATTCACTACCATCCTCTCATTATATCATCATCAACACCACATTAACAAATTGTATGGGGTTACTAACATGGACTCTGCTCTAATATCCTGTTATAGTAGTAGACCATCTCGTTTGCTAAGTTCATCACTACTGATCTAAACTTACAAATAAGAATAATACAGTTCACATTTTTCTAACTTTCATATTAAACAGTAAATCTTAGCATCATCCTTATATAAGTTCACACTAGAAATTCATAAGAATAACAATATCTATACATTCAAAACAAGTGCATGAAAACTAAATACATCATCCATACTAGTGGCTGCATATGACAAGAACATCCTTACAATGTTTATTCATTACAATGTATAAAAACAAGATGCGTAATGAACATCAGATCATCTTCCTGTTATCACTAGCGCTACATATTAAGAACACTCATCAATGCTAATAATGTCAACATTCATTGAGGATTATCAGAAAAATCCTATTATAAATAAAAATAGTAGTACACACATGCAAAAACAATCTTAAGGGTTTATGGTCAAACCAGAAAGCTTTTAAAAACAGTCCATCATTATCTGCAAAAATAGAATGAGATTCAAATTTACATTAAGTAGGATCATCTATAGGGTTAACAATTTTCCCATTTGCTTTGCGTATTTTGGAACATTCTCTTTCTGTTTCTCTGAACAAAAAGAGGAGGACATTAAGCATCAAAATCATGTCCCTTTATTGCATTCTTTCACCCACTTACCTTTAACTATTCCGTTTGTCACATTGCTATAAAATTACATCCCCTCAATTTGCAACACCCAAGGAAAAGACGCCCAAAAAGTTAAGAGATATACTTTTGTTTCTTTTCCTTCAAGCAGGTGAGGGTGGTTTATGAGATCTTCTTTAATGACTAAAAAGCAAAAAAAAAGAAAATTAAGAAATATTGCCCAGGATATTACTATTAAGTCTAAATTGTCATGAACAATCAAATGACACACTCACTAGAAAGAACATAAGAGAACAGACAGCATAAAGGAAACTACCATGTCCAACCAAAACAATGCAAGTAGAATCCTAAAACATGGAAATACCAGTAAATAGAAGGTTCGTAGTGTAACAAACTGCAACTATCAATAATTATAGGGATTCAAATAGTACAAATACCAATTCAAACAAACTATAAGAAAAGCCATGTAACAAAAGCAACAAGATCCACCACTCCTCAAAGCATAATTACATATCTAATCATGATGAATTAATTTTACTATGGTAGAGAATACCATAGAGCCGCAGTCATCTATTCATACAATTGTCTTACATATAGGCTGACAAAAAGTACACAACTATCATCAGTTGACATTATGAGATCTGTTACTTCTCCCATCATGAAGTGTTTTGCTAACCTATTCAAATAAGCTATTTCAAAATAAACATATAATTGCATTAAAAATGGGAAAAATAGCCATTTATGTAAATATAATGACAAAAAGTATATAACTATCATCAATTGACATTATGAGATCCGTTACTTCTCCCAGCATGAAGTGTGTTGCTAGCCTATTCAAATAAGTTATTTCAAAATAAAAAATTTAATTGCAATGAAAACGGAAAAAATATTTGATTTGGGTTCGCTTTATCTGTTTTAACAATATTAGCTGTTGATCAGCATTATATGCAAATTACATTAGCTAACGGAACAATGGCAAAACAAAGAAAGCCATGTTGATTGACTCCAAAAATAAGTACGAAAACAATGAGAAGTGTTTGCACTCAATACAATCACACCACATGGAAAATAACCCAAGAAATATACTCAATCCAATTACATCGATCATACGTATAACAAGCAATCAGACCTATATTAATCATCTCCGGAGATAAGATGGAATGCCAATATACTGAGTAATTAAAAAACTCATACCCAATTCAGTTAAATAAGGATTTTCATCAATTAAACCAATTTAATTCAGAGAACAGAAAACATTGGAAAATTAACATATGCAATCAATTACAGAAAAAAAGAGCAAAATCAAAGATAATGAAAAAACGACCTTCCGGCTAATTGGCGGAGGAGCTGCTCGGTCTTCTCGCACTTGCGGACGAACTTGCCGGGCTCCACCTCCTCCGTGCTGCACTTGGTCTTCACCACCTTCCGCATCGCGCACCCCTCCTCTCCCTCTTCCCCTCCCGCACTTCCGCCGGAGCCCCCACCTCGGTGGCGACTCGGCCATGAGCCGGCCGAGCCTTCGCCGTCTCCGTCGCCCCACAACCATCCCATCCTTTGTCTCCCTCCTCTGCGCGTTCTTGCCCAAGGATCCACAGGACCAGAGATCCTTCTCTCCGGATTTGGATTTTTAGGCACCGCCTCCGCTCCGTTCACTTAAATGGAGTTACGTGGCAGCTAAATCCTGCTTTTGCCACCCTATTTTCATCCGACGTCCGTCATTTCTTGAAATAAAATTTTGTTCTACCAGCCATTTTCTTCATATTTATTTGTTCTAAAATACTCCATCGATTCCAAAATATTATGTACATTCGGAAATATTTACTATTCTAAATATACTATGCATATTTTGCTAAATCACGAAACTTCTTCTTTCCAAAATTTGAGGAGACTTAACATTATCAGAAAGATGAAGGGTGAGCTTATAATAGCTTTTTCTCATTATTATGGGAATGACACCAACTCAACGGCTAAAATTCATGCTAATCTAAGTGCTTCCCGAAAGAGATACGTAGGCCCGGAATAATTCATTTTATCCTTTTCCCCGGAACCTCAACTCTTCTTTTTTCCTAAGCAAAAGGACTTGAACTTGCTCCTGAACGAGCATACGAGTTGGACCAGGAGAAGAAATCATGTGACTTCCTTCATGGTCCAATAAAAATGAGAAAATTCTCAAATATATATAGTATTTTGGAACGGATGGAGTACTATATATATTGGAAAAAGTTTAAATGAGTTCGTTCTCATTTGGCTTATATGAGGTCAATTCCATTCGTAATAATTAGATCTTGATCTAACGGTTACAAATAGCTCTATAGCCACCTACCTGTATAAAAGCGATCTCATGTAAACAATCCTCATATATATTTTGTCAAATGAAGTAACTTGAAGGATTGACTTGGTTTGTTAACAAATATATAAGTTGGACAGGATATCACGAGAAGAAGTCATGTGACTTCCTTGTACGCTCTGTGGTTCAATAAAAATGAGAATTTTCTTAAATATATATAGTATTTTGGAATGAAAAAAATAAAAATTAATATTTTTTTTTTCAAATGAAGCAACTACAATAGCTATGTGTACGTAAGTGAATGGAAATATGATGTAGGGTCCCTACATCAGATTTTCATTCACTGACATGAGTGCTTAAGAAATCTTATCTCTCCTTTGGTTAATGGATAATCCTACGATGCAACTTTTTCCTTGCACATATAAGTACACCTTCCATCTGGATTTGAAAAACTTCAAATCCAAAATCAAATCGCTGGGTATGCTCTTTCGGGACCAAAAAATACAATAAAATGGAGCAAAACTCTATATTTTTATATGGGTCTTAGAGTCCAATAAATTCAAATCATTTTGTAACGCAGCTTCATTTTCAAATCATTTAGTAACGCAGATAAGCTTCATTTTGCAAGAATAGCAAAATCAAGTATTTTTTTAAAGAAAGTGTTAGGGCGATAGTGCACTGTAGGGTTGTGCTGGCAAGACCGACTCATTTTCATTTGGGCCGAATCTTGACCACATCATTTTGGAGTATTAGCAAAATCCGCCCGATGCCCATTTTAGCTTCTCTACATCCTTTCCCTCCGTTAGATCCGGTTAAGATCCTTCAGCCCGCTTAGGATGTTGTAAAATCCGACCCGCATAAGCGACCCGTATTCCTTTACCCAGATCCATAAGACCAGTGTCCACCGTTTAGCTCACATCTGCTCCGTGTTCTCTCTCAGCTTATCAGTCAGACCCTTGATTGCCGCCACCGGAGAGAGGCCGCCGGCGACGTCTCCCTCGCCGTCACGGTAAGCAACCACCTTCTCATCACCATAATCATAGAACCAAGCATCTCCAATTGCAGCATCCTTGAACCATTTCCATTTACTATAATTGAGGCTCTAATTGATTTTTGACTGATGTAGTTTATTGATTCCAAAATTGGTTTCTTGTAAATGCTATGACGGAATGCGTTGGAATCTTGATGTAATTGCCCGTTTCTAGAAAAATATTGGATTTTTTAATAAGCTTATCTTGAGTCTTAATTTACTCACAAACTTTGAAGTTAAATTGTCTTATGAGTACAAGTGTTTTAGACTGGAAAAACTGAAATAAATCTCGAAAGGATGTTTCTGGAAGTGTATCTTTCGCTTGTTATCTGATCCTTATGTTTAGCATTTTTAAGTTACTAAGTGGTTACTATTTGGTTTTTTGGGTAATGAGTTTCTTTGTGTTATATCTATCTTTGTATTTGATGATTCTAAAATGTGCGGCTCCAAAGCGTTAGGTTAGTACCCACTCTGCTATTCTGAAGTAATAATTGGAGCTTTAAAAGAAAGAAGGACGATAGAACTCTGTAAATCTAGTTGCAAATTTTGTCGCAGTCAGCAGTTCTTGTCTCATTATCTCTTTTTTCTAATTCCCAAACAAACACCGATTAAAATTGTGACTTCATCAAGACGGTGTGTATCCTTAAAGAGATAAATGACCTTTTTGACAGAGATTATGAGCTAGGGCTGATATTTGAATTATAATTGATTCTAACTGTTTTTTGACGGATGTAATTTACTGATTTTGTAGTGAGTAGCAAGAGCATTTAGTTTAATTTATTCTATTTTTGACCTGCAGATAATTTGTTCTATTTTTTTGTTGAAGATATCTTTCTGTTGCAAATCTTGATGATCCATGGCAAGTCCTCTTCCATTGTTTACACTAGATATCCACAGAGGAAATGTGGAGAAAATCAGATTGTGTGAGTTTTTCAATGGTGCATGTGGTCATAAGACTCATAGACATCAAGAATCAAGAAAAAATGCTATGTTTGTTGGAAAGACGCAATGCTCGATTGCTAATGTACTGAAGAATTTTCCTATGAAATGTGTTGGTAAAGCAAAGGCAGGGCTGTCTGTTGGGTATGGTAAAAGAGTGGAAGATAGTGAAAAGGCAGTTAGTTACTTGTTTAGGACGGAAGCCGGTGGGCTTGTGAAAGTGTCTGTTTCGAAGAAAATGTTGAAATATGTGGTGTTTATTCAAGTGCCAAGCCTGTTGGATTGGGCATCTGATTGTGATTTGGTTCTAAATTGGAGCATTTTTAGATCCAAATTCTCTATGGTTCCGGGCTTCGAAATTGAAAGCATTCAGAGCTCCACCCGCACACCATTTGTTAAAATGGCCGCTGGTGGGTTTGAGCTGGAGTTGGAGTTTGATTCGAAAGAAGCTCCATTTTACCTGTCATTTTTTCTATGTTCTTCTTTTTCTGATGATACCGGTGACATGGGAATTAAAACTCACAGAAAAACAGACTTCTGTGTTCCTGTGGGCATTGGAGCAGGACATCCTGCTCCATTAGGGGCTTCAATTTCTGAAGCTGCATCTGCAAACTTTGCTTTGTTTTCAAAGAATGCAGAAAGTGTCATTTTGTGCTTGTATGCTGATGAGAAAGATGATGAGTCCACCATAGAGATTGACTTAGATCCTTACATTAATCGAACTGGTAATATATGGCATGTTTCTTTGGAGAGTGTGGACTTGTATACGAGCTATGGTTATCGTTGTAAAGGAGATACACTTTGGGACAAGGGTCATAGATTTGACATGCGGCATGTTCTTCTAGATCCATACGCTAAAATTCTTGGAAAGTTTACTGCTGATGAAGGTGAATCTGTGTCTTTAAGCAAGTGTCTTGGTCGCTTGTGCAAAGTACCAGAGTTTGATTGGAGTGGTGATGTTCGTCCAAGCTTACCAATGGAAAAGTTGATGGTCTACAGATTAAATGTGGGTCGTTTTACAGCAGATAAATCTAGCAAGTTATCTGAAGGTGTTGCAGGTTCCTTTGATGGTGTTATTAGGAAGATGAACCATATAAAGAATCTTGGTATGAATGCTATCTTGCTCGAACCAATTTTTCCTTTTGATGAGCAAAATGGTCCTTATCTTCCTTCCCATTTCTTTTCACCAACCAGCTTGTATGGACCTGCCCGTGATAGTGTGTCTGCAATAAATTCCTTGAAGGAGATGGTTAAGACGTTGCATGCAAATGGCATGGAGATACTTCTTGAGGTTGTTTTTAACCAAACAGCAGAGGGTGGAGATTCCTCTTGCCAAGTGATATCATTCAGAGGAATTGATAATGCATCTTACTACCATATTGATGGCGATGCTGGCCAAGGAGCTGGTAGTGCATTGAACTGCAACAATCCCATTGTCCAACGACTCATTTTGGACAGTCTCCGTCACTGGGTGACTGAATTTCACATTGATGGATTCTGTTTTGTCAGTGCTTCATCTCTGACACGAGGCCCAGATGGTGAGTATACATCTCGACCACCCCTAGTTGAAGCTATAACTTTTGACCCAATATTATCTAAATCTAAGATCATTGCTGATTGCTTGGACCAGTTCAATTTATCATATAAAGGACCCCCCTTTCCTCATTGGAAAAGGTGGGCTGAAATGAATTCAGGCTTTTGTTTTGATATTAGAAACTTTTTGAGGGGAGAAGGTCTTCTCAGTGATCTTGCAACCCGACTCTGTGGCAGCGGGGATGTGTTCTCTGGTGGAAGGGGTCCAGCATTTTCTTTCAATTTCTTTGCTAGGAACTCTGGACTTTCCCTTGTTGACTTGGTGAGCTTTAGCAGTGAAGAGCTGTCTTCAGAGTTGAGTTGGAACTGTGGTGAAGAGGGTCCAACGAACAGACCTGATGTCCTTGAAACTCGGCTTAAACAGATTCGTAATTTTATTTTTGTGTTATACACTTCACTTGGTGTCCCTGTTATGAATATGGGTGATGAATGTGGCCAATCCACCAGCGGGGTTCCATCTTCCAATTCAAGGAAGCCTTTTGATTGGACCACTCTTAGGAGCAACTTTGCTGTTCAAACAACACAATTTATTGCTTATATGGGTAAACTTAGAACCAGGAGAAGTGAGATGCTGCAGAAGAAGACCTTTTGGAAAGTGGAAAACATAGATTGGTGTGGAAGTGATCTGTCTACACCCATTTGGGATGACCCTGAGTGCAGATTCCTGGCCATGACCCTTAAAAGTGAGGATGCTGAAATGGGGGACTTATTCATTGCCTTCAATTCTGGCAACTCTTCAGAGAGTATAATGCTGCCAGAACTGGCCAAAGGAAAGTCCTGGGTCCGCATGGTTGATACAGCTTTTGCATATCCAGGATTTTTTTCATTGGATGGTGAGCCACTCGTTCAAAAGACAGTGGAAATGATGACTTATGAAATGAAGTCTCACAGCTGTGCACTCTTTGAAGTTCGAAGCAGCAGTGCTGAAGTTTTGAACAGTTCAACAACTTAAAGCTTTTATTTGGGTCATTGAGTGTAAATTATGCACACTTATTTTTTTTTTTCTGATTTGTTACTTAATATATACGTCTTAATAACTTCCATTGGAAATATATCATCGAACGATAATAGTCTGATTTGGTTTTTTGAAATGAACAAAGCGAAATTAGATTATTAAAGTGGCTCATTTTTTTTTTAGCCATGTAGCTTGAGTCCTCGGAGAAGCATTTTTATCTATTCCTCTGTATCCGCTTCATTAATTTAATCTGCCTATAATTATACGGATCCTGTCTAGTTCTCATTTGAAAAGTTTTGGCTCTAGGAGATACTGCAATTTCTTGGTTTTAACTTTTTGAGTACATTTTGTGCAAAATAGGAAATCATTTTTTACAATATGTAATATCCGGGAATTGTTTCAGTGGATGGTGAGCCACTCGTCCAAAAGACAGTGGAATTGTTGGCTTATGAAATGAAGTCTCACAGCTGTGCACTCTTTGAAGCTCGGAGCAGCAGTGCTGAAGCTTTGAACAGTACAACTTAAAACATTTCTTTGGGTAATTGGTGTAAATTATGCACATTTATTTTTACTGATTTCTTATTTAATATATGCTTGCTGGCACAACAGTAAACATCTTGATATCCTCCGTTCTTATTTAATGGTGCACAGAAGTATATATTATAGAGGTAGAGGAATGGTGTAGCTCTGCTAGAAATATTTCTTTTGTTGTTTGCACCACCACACTCTCATATTTTATTTGAGACATATAGCTTGATTCATCGGAGCACCATTTTTATCTATTCCCCTGCATCTGCTTCATTGATTTAACCTGCCTATATCTATGATCAGCCTGTCTAGTTCTTTCGTATTATATAAAATTTTGACTGTAGGAGAAAGTGCATTTTCCTGGTTTGGACTTCTTGGAATTTTTTCTTGGTTGGACCCAAAATTGGCCTTGTTAATTGAAAGCTTTTTGTTAATTTGCTTCCACGAAAAAATTATCAATCGGCTTTTAAAGAAATCAAAGTATACCCTGCATTTTTTCTCTTTTTGTTCTTTAAAACTTGAGGCTGCCCATGGTCAGTGGGGTTTGCAACTTTTTGCTTATTCAATTGCTGGTTGTGCGTGAGAAGGGAGCCACATAGGTGGAAAATAAGAAAACGTTTGGTTTGAATTATTGACTGTACTGCCCAATATCTGTATAGGAAGACTTCACAGACCAAATGTATGTACTAGCTGCAAGTATTGGCTATGTCTATGTTTTTTATATACAAATGGCTATATATGTGATGTTGGTGAAGTTGGCATATATTCTTACTTCACCTTCTATGACCAGGTGGTTTCAGAAGAAAAAAAACTTCTATGACTAAGTAATCATGTTATTCAAGGGTCTGTTTGGCAATGTCATTTGTTGTAATTTTATTAAAAAGAATCATGAAACCACATTTTTTATTATTAATTATCCATGTCGTTCATATTTATTTACGAAACATACCATTAGACCTTAAATTCTTCCCCAAAAGCTACTTCTTCCCAACAAATATTCATATTTTTTAATCCAGCTTCTTCCCTAAAATCCAGATTTTCCACTCCTAAAATCTCCAACCAAACAGACCCAAAGCACAAAGTTGAATTTCCATATTCTTGTTTAAGATTTGATCATTTTCCGTTTAGCTGCTAGTGTAAGTGAGTCCTAAGAGTGAGGTGAGTGAATTAGGAAAGGGTAATATTACCATTTCGGGTAAGATGATCTGATCCAAGCTTGTTTTAAGCCCACACTTAGTGTTTTTTTGTAATTAAAATTTTATTAACCAAAAAAAGGGAACAAGAATATCCAAGAAATTAAACCCCAAAACCCTCATGCAGGAGGTAAACTAGAGAAAATCATATAAAAAATGAATGAAAATACCATAAATATGCTAAAAAGTAAATAAAAAATAAGAAAAATAGAATAGTCAATCCCATAAGTCAATTAGGTAGGAGCAGTGGCTGGATATGGAGCTTTTGAGTTTGATTGCTTAAGTTGAGAATTTAACTTGATCAACTATGACTTTACTAAAGAGTGAGATGAAAAAGATGGCACCTTAAAGATTCTTTTGTTTCTTTTATACTAGATCGAAGAAATATATATTGAAAATCTATATGAGTCTAGAATATTTGTTAGAAATAAGCGAGTTTATCTCATTGTGAAAGCAGGTTGAATATGATATTTGCATAGAAGATTGTGTCATATCAATTTGATAAATTTACATTCGAAGAAGATATGATCTCTTAATTTGAAAGCTACAACATTGAGGAAGCAAAAATTTGCCAATGAAAAACCTCTAATTTGGAGGTAATCTTAGTCATCAAGCCTCATGATAGAGTGAGTCAAGAGATAAAGGCTTGATGCATAATACATCTTTTATATCATATCAGACTATACCAATCAACCATTGACGAAGAATGACAAAGATAATTCCATGCAGACTTATAGGAGAATTTACCTATAGCAAACATCTACCAAATATTATCATTTACGGTGGTAAGAATTGGACTATGGGTTTCCAACATATAAAGTAACTCTTGGGTACGAACTGTGCCAACTTGAAGATCCCAATCACCATTATAGAGGGAGTCACATATATAATTATTCAAAGAACCATCCAATTGAATAATGACTTTATTTCCAAACTTGGCGGAGAGAAAAGAATGGTCAATCCGTGGATTTTGCCAAGTAAAATATTATAAAAGCAATTCATAATCAACTGTCTCTCATGGAAAGTATGGATCACCAAGCATGAGAGGCATGAGTACTGAAGGTTGTCCAAACATAGTAACTAGTCAAGTAGACTCTTCTCAATCCCAAACCCCCTTCACAAATAGGATTAATGACTTTATGCCAAGCCACATCACTAAAAGAAGAAGAGCTAGAACTGTCTTTTCATAAAAAGGAAGCAAATAGTTTCTCAAAGTGACGAACAACCTTCTTTGGGAGCTTAAATATTGAAGTCCAATAAAGTTGAAGACCATTAAGCACTGGCTTAATTAATTGGAGGCAGTCAGCATACGACAAAAGGCAAGTCTTCCAGCCTTCATTCCAGCTCTTGACTCTATTTATAAGAGGAAGGCACAGAGAATAAGAGAGTCATTTAGAAGTAAGAGGAAGCTCAAAATATTTGATAGGTAATTTACCAACCTGGAAATCAATGGTGGAAATAATCTCATCTTTGTTGATACATGAAGAAGAGAGAAATATCAAACTCTTAGAAATATTAGCTTCAAGACCAGAATAGTTTGAAAACTCTTGTAGATCATTCTCGATGCATGTTGCTGAAGATAATATGCAAAAAGAAGATGAGTTACCCTTAGAAAATTCTTTATAATTGGAGGCTTAATAAGACCAGTAGATGCCTTGAAATCCAGAAAAACTAATAAGGCTTCCATGCAAAGGATTAAAAGCAGGGGCGACATAGGACAACCTTGTTTGAGACCATAGTTTTCTTTAAAAAATTCATAATTAATACCATTGATGAGCACTGATCTACACTTGAATTATGCATTTTATAAACCCTTAAACTTATATTTATGTTAGTGTTTGATTATATTTAGTGATATTTTAATGTAGTTTTTGGTTTTTTTAAGAAAATAAGTGTAAAATGCAAAAATGTGGTGAAAGGTGACTTTAATGGTTAAATCTTCATAACTTTGTGTACACATATCAGATTGGATTGATTCAAGCTTCATGTTAAATTTCAAGAAGTCTGCTTTTCAATACCACTGACTGCACGCAATTCGGAGTTCGGAGCTAAAAGTTATGATCATTGAAAGTTTTACAGTTTTTCACACAAATGAATAGTTGCCGAGCAATCGGCCATAAAAGCAATTGATCGGTTACTGTAACAAACGTGATTTTTGCGATTGATTAGCACCTCTCGATCGATCGTATCTACTAGAATGTTTTCATGAACAGTAATCGATCGACCAATGAGCAGTGCCGATCAATCGCCGTATGCACAAAACTCAAATAAGGTCTATTTTGACTCGGATTTAGAAGAGGATTTCATGGTTTTCCTTCACCCCTATATATATGCGTTAAGGGAGAATGTATTAGGCATTAGAGAATAGACTTTTGATTTCTTTTGGAGTCCTTGAGACCCTAGTTTCCTTTAAAAAACTCATAATTAATATCATTGATGAGCACATTGAAGGACGATGTAGTAACACATTCAGAAATTTAGGAGATCCATAAATCATTGAAGCTCATCTCCTTTAGAACAAGGAAAAGGAAGTTCCAACGCATTTTATCGAAGGTCTTCTTTTAAGTCAACTTTAATGCAAAATCTCATTTCCCTAGTTTGTAATAAAAATTTCTCAACAATTCATAAGCAATAAGGATACTTTCATTTATACTCTGCCCTTAAGCCGAATAAAGAATTTCTTAATAAAACCATATGAACCTAGAGCTTTATTATTTGGAGAAGATAGAATCACTTCCTTTATTTCTTCATCAGTATCAGGCCTTACAAGTTTTTCCGCTTGCTCATTTGATAACCTGTTACGAAAAGAGATTGAAGAAAGAAGATTTGTTGATACTGGCTGAAAACGATCTTCATAATAAGTCATGTCAATCAGACCAATTTCCTGAGTAGTTAGCTGATTGCTTGTTAAATTTAGAATAGCATTGATATGATTTCTGAGAGCATGAGAAGAGATCATTGCATAAAAAAAATCTAGTGCATTTATCACCCTCCTGAAACCACTTGTCTCTAGATTTGTTACGATAAAAACTTTCCTCACTACCATATTCATGAACAAGCTCTGCTCTAGTTGATTTCTCCTCTTACAATAAATTTAGATTCATAGGGAAGGAGATTTTTTGGGCATCATTAAGCTTCAATTTTGCTTCAACTGTATGATTCTGAACTTTGCCAAAAACATCTACATTCCATTCTTAAAGGCAATTTTAACAAATTGCAGCTTCTTAAAATGACAAAGATCTGCATCTACAATGTTGAGACTAGGCACCAATGACCACATCAGAAATTGAATGTTCTTTGAGCGACATATTAAAAAAATTGAAAAGGTTTTGGACCATACAGTCTACTTTCTTCAAGAGGGAAATAATAGGAGAATGATCAAAAAAACCCGGAAGCAAACATTTAATAGAAGTACCTGTAAACTTAGCCCTCCTTGTCAGATTACAGAGAGCTCGATCTAGTTGCTTATATGTTAAAGTACCATCTAAAGCCTCAGTAGACGAGATATCCACAAGATCAACTTCATAAATAAAATGATTGAGTTGATCCAATTGCCATTGATTCACCTCAATACCTCCTAGTCTTTCATCATTATGGCAAATGCAGTTCAAATCTCCCATAAGAAACTAAGCTACATCATGCTGAGGTTTAATATTAACCAATGAATCCATAAGACTTGACTCTTCTGATATAGATTTGAAGCATAAATTATCGTGAAAAAGAAAGTGAACCCATTAGCCGACTGAATAACACAAGTATGAATAAATTGATCACTTTCTAAGAGTTTCTCCACCTTGAAGACATTGAGATTCTAATAAAGTAAAATATGCTTTGAAGAATATTCAGAAGAATAGTTATCCACATTATGCCAAACATGAATGATAAGACTTTGAAACTTTCTGAACTTATTTGCTTTAATTTTAGGCCATGTTTGGTTAGCACTTTTAGGAGTAGGAAATCAAAATTCTTTAGAAGACTCTAGGTTTAAGAAAAGTAGTGTTCGGATGGCCAAAATCAACTTCATTTGATGAATTTAGGTCATAATGGCAAAAACTGTAATTTTTAAAAGACAAAGGCATTTGATAACAAAAAACCTCATCATTAGTTTTTTTTTAAATGCACCTGTCATTTTTTGAAATTTACACTAAATGCCATTGAAAGAAGCTCTTATGACTTCTTTTGGGATATCTCCTCCCAAATCCAGCTTCTTTTTGGGCAACCAAACCAGGCCTTAGTTTCACAAAGACCAATAAGAGAAATATTCTCATTGTGAACTAGGCTAGAAACTTTCATCCTTTTTGCCTGACGCGATAAGCCCTGGGCATTCCAAGATGCTAGACTAGTCATTTTTTCCCCTTGAGGGGCTTAGATCCCTTAGTTAATCCCTAATCAATTGAAGATACCTTCTTTTACAAGCTAGATTTTGATATTTTTGAATTGTTGCATGTTTTTGGCTTATATAATTGGATGTAGAGACTAGAGGAGTAACCTCTTCCGGTATTTTTTTAACAGAATCAAAGAATTTCAGAGACCGGAGAAGAGGTGTTGGAGATAGTTTAGCTAGCTTGGGCCCCTTGTGTCGAGGTTGCAATAAAACATTGGGCCGAGAACCATGACACCCAGGCTGGGAGAATGTAGCCACTAAAGTCTTGGAGTTCAAGTGAGGTAGGACATCTACTCTACAAGGAGTCTTGATAACTTCAATAACTGTTGCAAATTCCTGAGAAGCGACCTGATTATAAGGGACAACTGACGCTAAAGAAGATGGCACCAAAAATGAAGCTTGCTGAGGAGGGACTACTGGTGCCAAAGCGTAGGAGTTCAAGTGAGACAAGACTATACCATCAAGGCTATATGTAACAACAATAATTAGCACCAAATCCTGAGAAGGGGCCTGCTAATGAAAGATAACTGGTGGCAGAAGCTGGGGATCCAGGTTCGATAGAACTCCTTTCACTGGAGGAGGAACCCTAGAGTGATCAAGATGATTCCTCTCAATGGACAGTTCTGATTGAATTTGGCGGGTCCTAGTCATCATCCCCCTCTTTGCGCCATAGGTAGTCATGGAGGCCGTCTCTAAAGCTTGCAACTAACTAGCTAGAGCATGTTGAGAAGTAATTTATGTAATTTGATCGTGAGAATGATTTTATTAGGCGTCATTCTTCACGAATCGGGTAGACATTGGTCATGTGATAAAAAAACACCATGTGATCGCGACTAGGGATTCATCAAAACTGCCCAGCGGTGGCCCTCCCAGTAACACCAATCAGATCCCACCAGGTGGAAAAGAGGCAGCTTTCCGGCGATGGCTGGGGAAGGGAGTGGTGGGCAGCTAGGCCTTGGCAGCTCGAGCATGGTGAAGTCACCTGGGGAAGATGATCTGCTCCCGTAGCTACAGTAACAATCGCCCAGACCACCTCCATGTGACAGCAGACTACATCCTAACGATATATACTTCATACAAAAGCAGACAGTTCCCCTCCCCCTTTTCCGTTACCACACTCAGTGTTCCAATGTGGGAAACAAAACCATCCATTGTGTAATACTCCATGTAACATTACCATGTGAAGAAATAATGTGACAAAAATAGCTTCAATGAGCTAAAGACACATTTCAAGTTGATTCAGAGGTGGCAGATGGCGATTGTGTTTCTTAAGAGCAACTGAATAACTTCTAGTGAGGGCTTATCCTTGCTCTTTATTACTTTCATTAGGAGTCTTGACCCAAGGCGCTATATTCTACTACTATTTGCTCCCCACCTCCTCCTTGCTGCTTCTATACGTGGTCATGTAACTTTGTAAACAGAAGCTTCGTGTCAAATGAGGCAGAAGATGACTAACTTACCTTCCACGTACTTACAAGTTCAAACTTGTGTCACTCTTGCATCCCAATCTCCCTCTCCAACGCCCAGCCGTATAAACTGCCCCCCCTAATAGGAGTCTGGATTTTCCGGTGAAGCTTCACCAGCGAGGCCGCTGGTGAAGTTTTACCAGTCGTCGATCGTACAGAATCGATTGCGTACACGGAAATCATGTGCGCTAGGCCAAAAGAGTGCGCGCTCGCCCGAACGCACATGGTTTCCGTGTGCGCAGTCAATTCTGTACGATCGAAGGCCTGATGAAACTTCACCACAGGATCCGTTTCCCCTGAATAGTTGGATAAGCCAGTTAACAAAGCTTTGCCATCTTTTTAACCACCAAACACCCTCGAGTGATCAAAGTACTGTTAGGAAAGTAGGAAGACATGAGCCAGGGACAGCCCCATGCCATCAAGTATGGCGATGTCTTCCGGGTCGGTGGCGACCTCGCTCCCCAAGACGCATCCATGATGCAGTCTGCCGAGAATCTCATCCTCGGTCAGACCCAGAAAGGCGGTCCTGCTGCTGTCATGCAGTCTGCCGCCACTTATAACGAGCGGGCTGGTGCAGTTCGCCATACTGACTTGACCGTTGCTGCGGCCAATGAGGGCATGACTGTCACCGAGACTGACCTTCCCGGCCGTGGCTGCGTCATCACTGAGGTGGTCGCCGGCCAGGTCTGATCGTCCATATATCTGTTCTTGATATTAGTATTTGAGTGTTTAATTTGAAGGTGATTTGCTGAAGATTACATCAATTTTTCCTAGGTGGTGGGCCAATATGTTCGCCCTGATCATCCGGCCGGTTCAAGGATGGCATACCGGCCTGCCGCCATCGACGATAACATGGTGACGATCGGGGAAGCGCTGGAGGCATCTGCTCTGACGGCGGGAGATAAGCCGGTGGACCAGAGTGATGCAGCAGCTATTCAGGCTGCAGAGGTTCGAGCCACCGGAGACAACAGGTTCAGCCTGGTGGGACTGGCTGCCACGGCGCAGTCGGCTGCGGTTGTCAATGAGAAGACTGCCTGGGATGAGTATAAGACGAAGCTGGGAGATGTTCTGAATGTAAGACCCTATTGTCTTTAGTTGGGTTTTTCAAAATAAAATATTCCCTTCTTAGTTCTTTCGATATAATATGACTATTAAATTGGAATGGAGGGAGTGTAATTAGATAAATTTAAAAAATTAATCACGACACTTAATATGGGATGGAGGGAGCAGTGTTCAATCTGTGTTTTGGGGATTAATATTTTCTGGTGATTTTGGTGGCTAACAGGATGCCACGGCGAGGCTGCCGGCTGACAAGCCGGTTACTCGAGAGGACGTGGAAGGTGTGGTGAGTGCGGAAACGCGGAACAAGCCCGGCCTAGCGAGTGTGTGTGGCAGCAGCGGCAAGTCTCAACCAAGCCAGAAATATATGACATCGATTAGGGCTTTTCTCGGACTAGACAAATCTCGGACAAAGGTTCCGTGTCTGTGAAAAGGCTATCTACCATTATGTTGTCACGGACACGGACAACCACAACTTTTTTAACCGTGCCCTCTCCTCCTCCCTCCTTCTACACCCTCATTGGCTGCCGCCCTCTTTCCGCCCCCTCTCCCCCTCCTTCCTCCTCCCTGCGGCCCTCCTCTCTCCTCCACCCCCGCAGCCCCCGCCCCCGCCCCCGCTCCCCCTCCTTCCTCCTCCCTCCTCCCTGCGGCCCTCCTCTCTCCTCCACCCCCACGGCCCTCCTCTCATCATCGTCGCCCACTGGAGCTCCCCCCTCGCGCTGCCCAGCCACACCCCGCCGCCTAGCAGTCGCCGCCCACTGGACCCCAACCCCAGCAGTCACCGAGCCATTGAGACGACCACGACGGCAAGGGCGCTGTCGCCGACGAACTGGTGAGTCCACTCCTGCCTTTTAGAGAACTCCGACCTCCTCTTTATCTCCGGCTGTAGCAAAGATGTCACCTTTTTCCCACCTCCTCCTCCTCCACGGTTCCACCCTCGCTCCTCTGCCCTGCTCTTCAGTTTTCATCTCCGGCTGTCGCAAATCCGCCACCTTTTTCCCTCCTCCTCCACCCCCGCTACTCCGCATTCGTGTGGGCTTTCCCTGCAGCCCTCCTCGGTCCTCGGACATACGGCTATCCACGGACAGCTCCTCCACGGCGCGGACAAGGCCATGGACACCTCCTCCTCGGCGTGGACACAGCCATGGACACCTCGGACACAGACGGCCCCGTGGACACGGCTGTCTGCGAATAGCCCTAACATCGATCACCTGCACCTCCATCTCCATGTCCTGCGGAGCTGTTTCACTTTTGTGATATGCTCGTCCATGTCTTTGTAGCACGTGTTACTTTTGGTTAATGCAGCGTCTTATGTTTGTCCACTTGTATGTATATTTACTGTTGGGCTGATCTTAGGCACTCAATATCATACTATGTAAAAGGAAAATGTTTATCTACTGTACCCGAATGACAATTGAGAGCCCCGAACAAGGAGATTTTTCCCTATTAGATTTTTTCATATTACCTAGCCAATGAGTCTGGAATGCCATATTATTTTTAGGTTTTTTGGGGGTACTATATATTTTGGTTTCAGAATCTAGTCTTTCTATTTTGCCCTCCCGCCCAATATTTCATGGTTCACTCACGACGGGCTTCTTCTCGAGCTTCGTCGCTGGGACCGCCTCCTCTTCCGTCAGGAGTAGGACGGAGTCGATATTTTGGACGGAGATTTAGTTGTCGGTGTAATTCTCCAAATCGAAGAGGTAGATTGCGTCGTCGTCTTCAAATTTGACTGAGCCGACGGCCTTCCAAGCAATTATATAGTGAGGGAGGCGGAGTTAATTAACAAATAATGTGATTGATATATTTCATGATTAATGTTGGAAGTTGTTCTTATTGTTTTTATTTAACGACCTACCTAGATGGATCAAATAAATAGAAAAATAAGTTATGTTTAAAGGCACGATTCATTAGAAAAATATATGATAAATTGTTCATTCTTATTAAATAGTGTCTCAAGATCTTTAGACTATCATTATTATAAAAAAGATGAAAAATAAAGAAGAACATAAAAAAGAATTGGTAAATATAGATAAGAAATAAGAGAGATATAATTTGTTAAAATATGTTCTACAAATTATAGGATAATAGTGCTATTGTGTATTAATTTCCACGATAACAGTGATTTCATGTCATCGAAGATATGATAATATAACATAATTCAACGAGTCATCTTTTTCATTTCTCATCCATTTTTGTCATTTTTTTATTCTTCTTTATTTTTTTTCTTTACGAGGATATCTTAAAATATTTTTACATAATTTATTGTGAAAATACTGAATTTGCAATGTGGAAGCATGTCGTGTTTCAAGATACTTAGGCTATCATTATGAGAAGAAAGATAAGGAAATATAAAAAATAACACAAAAAATAGGAAAAAATGGATAAGAAATGGAGGAGATATGCTTCGTTAAAATATGTCCCATAAAAAATGGGCGAAGATACGATTCTCGTGAGCAATTGTTTATTTAACGGGTCATATCTCCTTCATTTTTTATCCATTTTTTATTCTTTTTACATTCTTCTTTATTTTTTATCTATTTTTTGCCTATTATTTTTTGTATTTTTCTTATCATTGTCCCCTTTTTGGAGGGTTGCATCAAGAAGGGCATCCAGCATAAAAACTTGCCACTATGTTTCTTTGTATGGATTTTGTGCCATTTTGATTCCGATAAGAGTCAAATGCGGTATATAATCCATGCCGCCGCCCCAGATAGATGGGATAAGGCGTATGATGACGATGATGATTTTTGTGTTTTTCTTTATTTTTTTATTTCTCCCTATGAGGATATTCTAAAATATTTTTACACAACTTCTAGTGAGAATGCTAAATTTGCAAAGTGGGAACACATGGTGTCTTACAATACTTAGGCTATCATAATGAGAAGAAAGATGATGAAAAATAAACAAGAGCGCAAAAAAAAGGGAAAAGACGGATAAGAAAATGAGGGGGATATGACTCGTTAAAGTATGTCCCACAAAAATTGGGCGAAGACACGAGTATCGTGTAAAACAAGTCATATCTCCCTTATTTATTATTTATTTTTGCCTATTTTTTGTATTTTTTTTATTTTTCTCCTCTTAATTCTCCCTATGCGGATATCGCAAAATATTTTTAGACAACTTCTAGTAGGAATGCTAAATTTTAATGTGGGAGTATGTAGTGTCTTGAGATACTTGAGCTATCATTATGAGAAGAAAGAAAAAAAAAATAAAGAAGAACGCAAAAAGAATGGGTGAAAATGGATAATCGGTGATGGAGATATTACTCGTTAAAGTATGTGAAAAAAAAGGCGAAGACATGACTATTGTGTATTCTTGTAAATCGAGAACATGATAGCATGACATAATTCAATGAGTCATATTCCCCTCATTTCTTATCATTTTTTCCCATTTTGTTGTGTTCTTCTTTATTTTTATTCCCCTTTCTCCCTATCGGGATATCCCAAAATATTTTTACACAACTTTTAGTGAAAGTGCTGAATTTTCAAAGGAATATGTGGTGTTCCATAATACTTATTCTTTCATCATGAGAAGAAAGAGGAAAAAAATAAAGAAGAACCTAAAAAATAGAGAAAAACGTATAAGAGATGAGAGAGATATTACTCGTTAAAGTATGTCCTTAAAAAGGCGAAGACACGACCATCGTGTAATCGTTTATATGATAGAATGGTAAAATTCAACAAGTTATGTTTCCCCCATTTATTATACATCTTTGCCCATTTTTTGTGTTCTTTATTTTTTTTCAACTTTCTCCTTATTGGGATATCTTTAAATATTTTTATACAACTTCTAACGGGAATGCTGAATTTATAAAGAAAGAGCATGTGGTTTCCCAAAATACTTACACTATCATCATGTGAAGTAAGATGAGGAAAAATAAAGAAGAACGTAAAAAAATAGGCGAAAACGATAATAGATGAAGGAGATACGAGTCTTTAAAGTATCCCACAAAAAATGGGTGAACACAAGACTATTGTGTAATCGTTTACTCATCGATGACACAATAGCATGACATAATTCAACAAGTCGTATCTCCTTAGCTTTTACCTGTTTTTGCCATTTTTAATTCTTCTTTATTTTTTCTTCTTTCTCCCTATTAGGATATCCTAAAATATTTTTACACAACTTTTAGTGGGTATGCTAAATTTAAAAGAAGGAGCATGTCATGTAATAAGATATTTAGGTTGTTATCATGAGAAGAAAGATGAGGAAAAGTAAAGAAGAACGTAAAAAGAATGAGTGAAAACGGATAAGAAATGAGGGAGATATGACCCAATTAAATATATTCTACAAAAAAATGCCAAAGACACGACTATGGTGTCATTTACACAATAGCATAATAAAACTAGTCATATATCCCTTATTTATTTTTTGATTTTGCCCGTTCTTCTTGCGTTCTGCTTTATTTTTTTGTGTAATCATTTACACAATAGCATAGCCCATCATGAGTAAGACATGAAGGATTGGGCGGGATGGCAAAACGGAAAGACCAGGTCCCGAAACTAGGTTATATAGCACGAACCAGGAAAAACCACGGAAAAATCTCATCGAAAGAGTAGAACTAAACAATTTTATGTAAAAAGTTTATCATAGTAAATAGGTGGACTTGGATGAGAGACCAGAATGCTCATAACATAGTTAATAGAACACCTGAATTTTATTCTTCCATCTTCAAATCATCATAACATTGCTAGGAACATGTTTGTAAGCCTCGCCAGGAAGGTGGGTTGGGGTTGAGAAGGATTAAGGATTTAAATAAGCAGGTTTGACAAAATTATTTTGGAGGATCTTAACCATTAAATAGTCTCTATGGTGCAAGGGGATTCATGCAGTTTCCTTGAAATGATTCTATTTGGACTATTAGTCCCTATCCGACTCTTTATATGCATGGACATCAATTTTAAATGTAAGGGATTGGTTGACTCATTGGTGCAAGCCTAAAGTCGGAAATGGAAGGACCAGACATGGAGGGATCTTTGACTTTCAAATCAGCTGCTGACAAAAAAATTTGGTCATCCACTTATTGTGCAGTTTAGGTGGGAATGCTAGTGATACTTTAACTGTGTTCCTTGTGTGATGATCATTGGGTTCTCAATGAAGCAAATCCTTGATATAGTTAATACTCATAAGCCTTCTTTATCTGATCTTGAGGATTCATATGGGTGGGAGAATCCGCCAGGAAAATTCTTCTTCAAGAAGACATGGAACTGCTGTACGACTCATTCTCCATTAGTGAATTGATCTCATAATTACCTGGCATAGAGTATCGGGACATGGGATAACTTATCAAAAAGGGGGTTCACATTGTTAGTAGATGTGTTCTCTGGTTTAATGATATATGTAAAATATACACATTTTTATATGTCTTTCTATATATTAGTCGTTATTTCAGTTAAAATAAGGATAATTAATAATTATCAATGTTAAGTGAATAATTAGGATTTGAATGAATAAATGCACTTAATTGAGTTATTTAGATGCATTAATTGGATTTAACTGATTTATATTTTATTATGCATCTAATTAAGGTTTAATTTTATTTACTTAGGTTTTAATGTTCCAGATTCAAATCACTACAAGTGAACGCGTGTTAAGCAGTTTATGTGAAGAGATTAGATTCGGCGGTGGAGATCGCTACAATGGGTTTTAGCACACCGAAAAGAGGAAAGATCGGTTTAGCTATTCAATGGTTCGATTTGGTTTAAATAAATAAATAAAAGGCCCGAGCCGATGGCTCGGGAGTTACCCAGAACAGAGAGGAAGCTCTGCTCAAGCGTCGGGCGAGGCTGAAAATCCGGCGGCCAGGGGCGATGGGTCAGGGCGGCCGATGGTGGAGAAGATGCTCGGTGGTGAGGTCTACAACGGCTACCCAACAGCGGACAGAGGAACTCGATTGTGAGGAGGCTAATGGCGATTGAAGGAGAAGGATAGAAGCGCCGGCAATAATGGTAGCCATGGCGGATAACGGCAATGAGCTTGGTGGCGAGATTGACGGCAGACGACGGTGGTTCTGAGCTCACGATCGGGAGCATTCATGGTGAGGCAGGCGGCAAAGAAGCGACGCCGGCACGATGACGAATAGCAGAACGGAAAAAAAGAATGAAAGAAAAAAAAAGGTGCAATTTGGAAAGTCGAGTGTGGGAAGCTGAATTGGGAAAGATGGGTTCCAGCTCCGTTCCAGAATGGTAAGTGCCAATTTTGGTTCAATCGAAGATTTCAAAGATCTCGGCTTTGGAATTAAATTGGGAAAGATTGATTTTTCTTTGGAGATTTGGGCTCTGTTTTGGAATGGTTAAAAACGAAATTTTACTCTAAATTGGGACACGATTAAAGGCAAATCGGATTGGAAGCTCCTGATTTGGATGGTATTGAAGAAGGAAAATTGCTGCTTTTTGAAGGGGGTTCGTCTATAAGAGAGAAAAGGCAGCATTGTTTTTGGAGGGTTCTGAAAAAAACAAAGGGAGAAAGTGGGTCGTGTTTTTGGTGTTTTCGGTGGGATTTTGGCCAGAAAACAAGGAGACAAAAGGGAATCGACGGGGGAGAGAAGGAGAAGAAATCGAGAGGAAAAAGGCAGGTTTTTGGACTGATTTTCATACGTGAATAGTACTGCTACAGTACTGTATATTTGCTACATTACCACGGGCGGGTTGGGAAGACGGTGAATGATCTATACATGAAATATGCATTTTATTATTTTCTAAACTTATGTTTCTGCTAGTGTTTGTTTAGAATTATTGCTACTTTAATATAGTTAATGGTTTTTGTAGGAAATAAGAGTAAAACGCAGAAATGGGATGAAACGCGACTCTAATGATTGAATATTCACAACTTCGATTGCATATCTCTGATGGGACTGATTTAAGCTTCACGAAGTCAGCTTTCCAACGCCACTGACTGTTCGCAATTCGGAGTTCTGAGAAAAAAGTTATGATCATTTGAAATATTGCACGCGAAAGAGACACAATTAAAGAGAAGAACCGTCAAGATGAGATTGGATGGATGAGATCGATACAACGGGTTTTGTTTAATAAAAAATAAAAAAAAGAAATATGAACCGGTTCCATTCCGGTCCGGTTAAAAAAAAAGAAAGAAAAAAAAAAGAAAAACCGGCCCGAGCCAAAGGCCTTCGTTCCAGAACAGAGCGTTCGAGCAGGCGAAGGAACGGCAACGCGAGGCTGGACTGAGTGGGCCGGCGGGGCTGAGCAGTGGCCGGTGAAGGGGCGACGGGACGATCACGGCGGAGAGGTCAGCGGCGAGACTCGACGAAAAGGAAAAAAAACAAAAAAGAAAAACAGAGCTCTGTTTGCTCTATTTGAGAAGACGACGGCGGAGGTAGAGCAGCGGGTCATGATGGCGGCGGAGCTTGGAATGGCGGTGTAGAACATACGATTGACGGTGAGAGAACTCCGGTGGCAAGATGGCAAGGTAGAAACCGGAATCGTGTTGGAATGGGACTGTGGAGTCGTGCTGAATCTGGACAGTGCCGGAGCTCGAGACGGCGGTGCATAGGCATGCTTCGACTGGGATTCGGTTGTGCAATTAGAGGAGCAAGAGGACTCTTTGGATTGAAATCGCCTATAAAAAAACAGACCCGGCTGGAGAGTGAAAGGAGAGCTTGAACGAAGAAACAGAGGACGGTTTTGGAGCCGGAACACAGAGCCTTTTCGAAGTTGCTTCCGTCGGAGAATCACCGGATTCCGGTGGTACTTCGCCGGAACAGAAGGGGGAAGAGGAAGGAGCCGCCGGAAGAGAGGAGAAAGGCCGGATTTTTGGGCTGTTTCTTGAACTGCTACAGTAACGGCTGCGCGAGGAAGACGATGAACAGTGCATGAACAGTACCCGTGAACAGTGAATAGTGATTTTTTTGGTGAATAGTGCACAATGACGCCGACAAATCAACAGCGTTCTCCTTGTCCGATGGCCGGCTAAATTCGCGTCCAAGGCGTAGATGAAGCCCTAGATTTGTGTTATTACTCTTGATTGTTTTATTTAATACAGTTGATATGATTTTGTTTAATGCTATTTCATGAGTTTCTTTTGAGTGCTTGACCGTAGACTTGATTGATATGTATGAAATTAGATCTTTTTAATTCCTATGCTTACATAAAAGTAGGCTGGTGTTAATTCTATGCCCGACCAAGGATAGGATCATTAGCCCAAATGATAATTCTATGCCCGACCAAGGATAGAATTATCTACATTAATTTTTAGTGGATGAACTCTCGTGTCTGACCAAGAACGTGAGTGAATTCATTGTGATTTGTGTGTCTGACCATGAACACAAGTTACCATATCATGTCAATTTGAGCGTAATAATAATTGAGAGTAGTAATTGCATGTCTAGTGGTGGATTCTCTGCTTTGGCACTTCTCCATATTAATTAAAATCCATTTTAAAGTAGTTAAATTTTATTGCTTTCTCTAGATTAAATTAAACTGCAACTTTCTTTCAATTGAATTTGGTAAAATATTAGTCTATCCCTGAGGTTCGACAACCCTTTAATACTCACTGTAGTACAATTGTCTTGTGCACTTGCAAGGGTTTAATTTTAAATGATCATGTTTTTGGCGCCGTTGCCGGGGACGGCATAATAGTTTACCAGATTCCTAGTATAATTAGTGTTAAAGTAGTTTAGTGAGTCTTAACTTAGATTATTTGTCAGTAGCTTAATTTGTGTTTTCCTTTCTTTTTGCAAGGTTAAGAGAAGACGTGGAATTCTCGCCAACGTGGAAGGGCCACCCCCTTCCTCTAGTTTGCATTCTCTTTTCCTTATCTTTTTAGATTAATTTGTGTGTTTGGTGTTTTCTTTTCTTTCTGGGATAGTATGTTGTGCTAGTTGTGGATATCTAGGGTTGTTTATCTTATTTGTGGATGTGTGATATTGTGGTTCGGGTGTTGATAAATACATGGTGAAGAAATGTCTTCACCTTTCTATGGATTTAGCCATGAGAACCCATATAGGAGCTTTAATGATTATTGTTCTTCACACACATATAATACCCCTTCCTATGAAGTGCCCTACCACCCACGTCCCCTATATGCTGATACTTACAACCGTGGTTGGGATAATCACTCTAATTTTGGGAGTGGTACATCTTCCTTACAATACACAACTCCTTATATGTCGGAACCATATGCCCTATGTTTAAGTCTTATTCATACCCCAATGGAGTGCCCTTTGGCCCATGAGTACCCTGATTTTATACGCAAATACGTTAATGAGGCCCAAAGTCTTCATAGGTGGGAGGATCATCCTAACAACCCTTGGGAGCAACCCAACCCTGGGCCCACTCTTCATGAGGCCCCTAGACAAGATTTCCTAAGCCAACAACTGCCTTACCAACCAGTCTCTACTCCTCAGTTTGGCCAATCATCCTTAGAAGATCAGATGAGCCAGATACTAGCCACCCTAACGAAGATGAAAACAGACCAAAAATCTCAGGCCCAGCTTGTCCATTCTCACACACAGGCTCTTGCCAACATTGAAATACAATTAGAACAATTAACACATGCCATGAATATGAACGAAGAATGCATTTTTCCTATCGAGCCTCAATATTCGAAGGGCCAATTTTCTGATGAAGGGATCTGTTTTTCCCCTGACTATGATGTTACATCCCTTCAGAATGCCCAAAGGTTTGACAATGAGCTTGAGTGGGTTTTGCATAATGATCAAGAGGGTGTAGAAATTAAAGAAGACGTGAGTGCATTAATAGAACCCAGCTTTAAACCTTCTTCTATATCTGAGGAGTCACAATCTACGGCACTATCAACAGAACCTTCTATTCCTGAAACACCATTCATACCATCTCTTGACCGATCTAACCTTTTATTTATTGAAAGTAACTTAAACTGTTTCATAGATTGTTTAGTTGAGTCATTAATTGAGGAAGCTTTCCCAATTGGGTTACTAGAAGAGGCCCCTAAGGCCAAAATGGTTAATTTGAAGGAGGACCCCTTAATTTTAAAGTTTTCTACTGACCCTTCTTCATGGTTAATGCAGGGACCCCTCTTTCCAAAGCTTCCCTACCCACCACTCCATCTTTTTATTCCACGATGTGCTCCATACTTAGGCAACAAAGATAAGAGTGTGTGGTGCAATCATTTAATTGATCCAGGTTGATGACTTGATAATTTGGATCCTACAGAGGATTATGGCTTCGTCTGGCTGAAGACGTTAAACTTAGCGCTTGGTGGGAGGCAACCCACGTATTCAGGTGTATTCTCTCCTTTATCTGATTTTCTTTGATCTATGATCATTGTCATTTTATATTTTTGTTCACATTGAGGACAATGTTCATAATAGGTTTGGGGGAGGGAATATTACTTTCATAAAAATAAAAATCAGAAAATAAAAAAAATATAATAAAAAAATCAGAAAATTAAAAAAAAATCATAAAAATTTGATTAGTTTTTAGGTTGTTTGTTAGTATTTTTCTTAGGTTTTGATAGTTTATCCCGTAATGATGCATGTTACAATTCTTAGGAGATTAATTTGCATTGGAAGTGTGAGTAAGTATACTGGAGGATACATACACTTAACTGAGCATATCTTTCTATTACAGTCCTCTTGGAACAAAGTGCTTGAACTAAGAAAATTCACTCACACATACTAGTACATAAAGTAATACCATCTAGAAATTTGTTGATTACTAATCTACAGTGGGATGTCTTTAGTCATAGTCATTGGATGATGTGTAGTTGTCTGTGAGCTTAAAAGATCATGATAGACCATTTACTTGGCTATGGCAAGGGATTGGAACCGGAAATAGGTTGAGAGTATAATACAGCCTGGACAAAATAAAGATGTGCTAAAAAAATAATGCTAAAAAAAATGTGTGAAAATAAAAAAAATGCAAAAAAATGAAAACAAAATGAAAGAAAAGTGACTGCTTGACTTTATAGAATTAACTTAGGCTGATGCTCGGGTTCGAAGCGGTCTCTTAAAACTTAATGCCCTAAGCCAATTGGCTGGGAGTCATTGGCCTGAGTCATTGCTAAACCTAAGCATCTTGAAGTCAGGCCTTACACAGTCCTAAAAGAAAAAAAAAAGAAAAAAAAAGTCTATGGTGTATTATCCTCTCAAATCTAGAATGTTGGACCCGAAGGAGGTGCGCAGATTTGTGCTATCATGAACCTAAAGATGACGATGACTATGTAGATTCTAATATTCTTTGGTTAATGGGTAACACTGGATCTGTATAAAACAGAAATTTAGAATGTATTGCTACAATGTTCTACACTTTTTACTATCTATAGTATCATGCTATATAATATTTGAGCAGAAATTTCCAAGATGAAAGTGTGGAATAAAGCCACTTACTTGAGGGCTTCTACATTCCTGTTGATTATTAACCAAGTACATGTGGTTGATTTTCTTAAGCATTGTAGTATGTATTTGTCGGGATAATAGGTTTGTGTGTTTTGCAATGTTTTCATTTTTGCTTTTGCGCTTAGGTTAATTAGATTAATAAATACATGTTTGTGGATAGCATGGCTGCAAACCCTCATGAGACACAACTCGTCCTACTATGGCCACCTAGAGGTTTAACGACTTGTTGCATACGCTCAATGCAATCGTGTTCCCTACGAAAGTGGTGTTTACTTTTATGCATTAGTTCCTTTTGTATGTTCGTTTGATTTTGTTTTGTTTTACTACGGACTAGCAAAATCTAGGTTTGGGGGTGTGATCTATACATGAAATATGCATTTTATTATTTCCTAAACTTATGTTTCTGCTAGTGTTTGTTTAGAATTATTGCTACTTTAATATAGTTTTTGGTTTTTATAGGAAACAAGAGTAAAACGCAGAAATGGGATGAAAAGCGACTCTAATGATTGAATATTCACAACTTCGATTGCATATCTATGATGGGACTGATTTAAGTTTCATGTTAAAGTTCACGAAGTCAGCTTTCCAACGCCACTCACTGTTCACAATTCGGAGTTCTGAGCAAAAAGTTATGATCATTTGAAATATTGCACACGAAAGAGACACAATTAAAGAGAAGAACCGTCAAGATGAGATTGGAAGGATGAGATCGATACAACGGGTTTTGTTTAATAAAAAATAAAAAAAGAAATATGAACCGGTTCTGTTCCGGTCCGGTTCATATTAAAAGAAAAAGAAAGAAACCGGAATCGCGGTGTAGAACATGCGATTGACGGTGAGAGAACTCCGGTGGCAAGACGGCAAGGCGGAAACCGAAATCGTGTCGGAATGGGACTGTGGAGTCGTGCTGAATCTGGACAGTGCCGGAGCTCGAGACAGCGGTGCATAGGCATGCTTCGACTGGGATTCGGTTGTGCAATTAGAGGAGTAAGAGGACTCTTTGGATTGAAATCGCCTATAAAAAAACAGACCCGGCTGAAGAGTGAAAGGAGAGTTTGAACGAAGAAACAGAGGACGGTTTTGGAGCCGAAAACAGAGCCTTTTCGAAGTTGCTTCCGTCGGAGAATCACTGGATTCTGGTGGTACTTCGCCGGAACAGAAGGGGGAAGAGCAAGGAGCCGCCGGAAGAGAGGAGAAAGGCCGGACTTTTGGGCTGTTCTTGAACTGCTACAATAACGGCTGCGCGAGGAAGACGATGAACAGTGCATGAACAGTGAATAGTGATTTTTTCTGTGAATAGTGCACAATGACGCCGACAAATCAACAACGTTCTCCTTGTTCGATGGCCGGCTAAATTCGCGTCCAAGGCGTAGATGAAGCCCAAGATTTGTGTTATTACTCTTGATTGTTTTATTTAATACAGTTGATATGATTTTGCTTAATGCTATTTCGTGAGTTTCTTTTGAGTGCTTGACCATAGACTTGATTGATATGCATGAAATTAGATCTTTTTAATTCCTATGCTTACCTAAAAGTAGGCTGGTGTTAATTCTATGCCCGACCAAGGATAGGATCATTAGCCCAAATGATAATTCTATGCCCGACCAAGGATAGAATTATCTACATTAATTTTTAGTGGATGAACTCTCGTGTCCGACCAAGAACGTGAGTGAATTCATTATGATTTGTGTGTCTGACCATGAACACAAGTTACCATATCATGTCAATTTGAGAGTAGTAATTGCATGTCTAGTGGTGGATTCTCTGCTTTGGCACTTCTCCATATTAATTAAAATCCATTTTAAAGTAGTTAAATTTTATTGCTTTCTCTAGATTAAATTAAACTGCAACTTTCTTTCAATTGAATTTGGTAAAATATTAGTTCGTCCCTGAGGTTCGACAACCCTTTAATACTCACTGTAGTACAATTGCCTTGTGCACTTGCAAGGGTTTAATTTTAAACGATCAGTGAACAGTGTTTCTGCTACAGTACCCATGAATAGTAAACAATGTAGCAGGGCGGGCTATGATGTTCGTCTATAAGACAGTGAACAATGTTTTCTCATGAAGATGAATAGCTAAATCTTTTGTCAAAGCTAGATGTGATGTTATTTAGTTGATATAAGTCCTTTTATTTTTTGTTTGGTTGAATGCGATGTTTTGATAAAGTCATAATCTATATAATTATTTGATTCGTCGTTAACGTAAGGTACGGCGAATGCTTATAATTCCCTGTGATTAGTAGACTATGCCTGTTAATGATGAATATTCGATTGAAATCTTTATGTTAATTGTTATTACAAAGTTGAATGCCATACCTTCCGATTAGATCAAATCATTATTTGAACTTAATTGAGAAATTAAATATACATAGAAGTATTGATTAAATAATTGATCCTTGAAGCTTTGATATTTCTCATCGATTATCTTTGCCCGTCTTTAGTTAGGTTTAATTAAATTTTTACTCATCGTTTAAATTAGTAGTTAATTCAATTGCGACAATTCTATAAAAATAGTTTTAAATTAGTTTGGAATAGATTAATTCTACATCATTCCCTATGGTTCGACCTTGGACTTACCAAGAATATATTACAATTTGTCAACCTATTTTGGGGTTTGATCATTTAACAATGTGGAATCGAGAGATCACATCTTAGCCCAATGCCCGTTTTCAAGGTCAGTTTGGAAGGGTACCCTGCCCAAATGCAATATATCAAGCAGTATATTGGACTTCGATTGGATTCTTCACTTTGTTAGGACTAATAAATTCAGTGGGATTGTTCTTAAAGTGCTCTTATCAGTGTTTGTATCTTTCATTTGATGGAAAGGAAAGTATTTCACTTTGTTAGGGCTAGTTGGTGTTGTCTTTCTAGATATATATTTGTAATCCTTGAATTTTTTAATTTTTATGTAACTGTCAATTCATAATCATAATCATAATCAAGTAGCGTCTTTTCGTAACTACTTGGGGTCGGCGAATGTAACTGTCAATTATAAGAAAAAAAAATTGGGTGTGACTAAAATTCTCATGAATTTCTTTTCAAACATAGAAATCTACCCCTATTCATCCAAATTCTTGAAATGCTCACATGCACATAAAAAATGACCAAAACACTTCTCATAAGAGGAATTGAAATTTAACTGCGACAACTAACACAACTGACTTGTATACCAAAAACACAACTAATCAACACGTGACTGATTTAATTTCATCATAATTGCGAGAGTTGACTGACAAGATAGTAATAGCACACAATTAAATGGCAGGTAACACATTTAACTTAGTTAATTAACTTGCAAGTAACACATTTTAAGTTCACCACAACTATCACGGTTAATTAGAAGGGAACTACTATCACAATCATCGAACAATCACTTATGAGGGGTATTTTGGTCCTTTCTCATATGTATATGAGTGTGTGTGATACTTTTCAGCATCCAACTTTTCCTCAGCTCAATAGAACCCAAATTTTTTTGACAGGAATAACACCACACTATTCTCATTCATGATTTTGGCAGTAAGACTTCAGTCAAATACAAAGATATTCACGATAGGACTTTACTATCATGTATATAATGATGGCCTACCACCAGATTGTACTCAATAGAATGGTTGCCATTTCTGTCAGTGGAATGCTATTGTCAAATAGTGAAATTTTTATTTATAGATATCTATCGTCAACATGTAACATTAGGAGTGTTACTCAGCATGCTAGAAAACATGGCTCTTTCTCAATCCTACCTATGAAAGTGGGTGTTATTATCATGCCCCAAATTTCAAAACCTTGATTAGAGCACGGAAATTATCAATCTAAGACTGTCAGGAGGTTTGAGATCTGAGATGCGACCGAATACTCGATCGTTCTCGTTCCCATCAACCAAAATATGGGATCATACAGGCTCGAAATGACTAAACAATATTCACGTACTCAAATCTTAAAATAATAATATTAAAGGAACTAATTAGTCTATTACATCAAATTAGTCTCATGAATCCAAATAATAAATTTCAGTCTCATGAATCCAAATAATAGCATTATGGCACACAGGCCAACGAGTTCTCAGAGATCAACATAATAAAAAGCATAACAAAGATTCATCTTTAAGCCACAACCATCCAAAGAACTCCAACGAGGATACCTGTTCAGCTTTTCTCCTTCTTGATTCCTGCATCAAATGATGCATGAGTATTCCAGAGGAAATACCCAGTAGGATGCCAAAAAACCCACAAAGGAAGAATATAACGGTACTGATATCACAAAATAAAAGAGTAAAGACAAGTTCGACAATATCAGGAGTCGCAAATACTGAGTCTACTTACCTGATTACAGATCATACTTATAGACCGTTACTGTTCAAGATAAGAATAAAATAATCATTCAGAGCTCCAAATGTACAGTTGATCGTTTAAATATAAAACCCTTGCAAGTGCACAAGGCAATTGTACTACGGTGAGTATTGATAGGGTTGTCGAACCTCAAGGACAGATTAATGATTTACCAACTTCAAAAGAAAGCAGCAGTGTTGATTCTATACTAAGAAAGCAATGAACTTTTAACTAAATTAAGTGAGAATTAATCAATATGGAAAATACCAAGGCAGAGAATCTACCACTAGACATGCAATTACTACTCTCAATTATTATTAAGCATAAGTTAACATGATATAGTAATTCGTGTTCTTGATCGGACACAAGAATCACAATGAATTCACTGACGTTCTGGATCGGACATGAAAGTTCATCCATTATTGTGTAATTAATCTTATCCTTGATCGAGCATAGAATCAATCACAACTCTATTATAATGTAATTATTCTTATCCTTGATCGAGCATAAAATCAATCACAATATCTAATTCCATTCATAATCAATTAAGTCTATGATCAAGCACTCAACGAATACTCATGAAATCGCATTAAGCATGAATCATAATCAACTTTATAAAATTAAACTATCAAGAGTAGCAATACACATCTAGGGCTTCATCAAGCCTTGAATAAAAGCTTAGTTACACATAGAAAGAAAGAAAAGAGAAGCCTATTTATGTAGATCCATCGTCATGAATCCTTCTTCTTCTTTGCTCCAAAAGACTCATTCTCTTGCTCCTCTCTAGCCTCCAATAAAGCTCAAAAGTCTATTCTCTGGTGTCCAAAACGTTCTCCCATAAGGCCTATTTATATAAGTGAAGGAAAACCACGAAGTCCCCTTCCAAATCCGAGTCGAAATAGGTCTTATTTCGGTTTGCCGCACCTGGCGATCGATCGCTCCGTATTACCGATCGTTTGCCTAACGATCGATCGCAATTCCTTCGTTATTTTCCTCCGATCGATCGCTTTGCCGATCGACGCCGTATGATACCGATCGATCGTAGTTACTGTCTTGCGCAGAACAAAAATTCCAGTAGATACGATCGATCGTTTTGATGCCGATCAATCGTTTCCTTCAATAATACTGTTTTGCGGCCCATGCGATCGATCGCGTTATTGACCGATCGATCGTAGTTGTTGTTCAAGAATTTCAAATGGCTATAACTTTCTGCTCCTCCAAACTCCGAATTGCGAATGGTTGGTGGCGTTGGAAAGCTGGCTTCTTGAAATTTAACATGAAGTTTGAATCAGTCCAATCAGACATTTGTACACAAAGTTATGATGATTTAACCATTTGAGTTACTTTTCACCTCATTTCTGTGTATGACTCTTGTTTCCTACAAAAACCAAAAACTATATTAAAGTAGTAGAAATTCTAATCAAACACTAGCATAATCATAAGTTTAGGAGATAATAAAATACATATTTCATGTGTAGATCAACAGTGCATAAGGAGAAGACAAAAAATAGAATACACGCTCCAACATCCAAAGTGTAGGAGTCAATAATTTCTGCTCTCAGCTCAGTACACTTCCCCTATGGATTTCTATACCAGAACATCCTAGAGGTTCTTCAGAGGAACCCGGCCATGCGTCTAGGGATGCTGGCCCCATGGGTGCTTTTGGGCACAATGGGCAGAGACTACAAGACCTTCCGTAATATCTTATAATCTAAATACATACGTTTGCCTTCATTGGCTGACCTACAGAGGTTTAATAAATAATATGAGATCACAAAGGATCTAGCAATGGCTCATGAGCATACTATGATTCCACTCGAAGAATATCCATCAGTAACTCTTAGTGGAGAAATAATTTACGTCAAACTAAATTAATTTAGAAATGACAGGAGGTCTCTAATCCAGGGACTCATATTACAATCTTTTTGTAACTGACTCATAAAGGAGTATGATAACAACCTCATTGACCCAATCTGGATAGACTCACATCGAAGTACTCAAAGAAATCTATTGATCAAACATCAGAGGACTCAAACTGAGACTCCTCAAAAGACTGAAACACTGAGAATCTTCACCGTACCTAGCCCTAGATATGACAATCCCCATGAACACTAACACAAGATCCACATGTCCGAAAGTCAATCAGGTATTAGAATACAAGGTTTTGAGTTTTAACCCGAAACTCTTTGAACTCGAAACTTGTTCATGAACTCTTCATACTTGAGAAACTCAATGCCAGATAGGAGAACTCAGCTCCACGACCCGTACTCATGATTTAATATTAATGTAATTAGTACCATCTCTGTATAGTATAAGGTCATTAATACCATAATTACCCATAGCTGGAAGTCTTAGTAGATATTAGGGTTTTAGTACTTAAACACTGTGTTCTGACACACATACAATAGACCACTTTTGACGATCACCACAGTCTACACAATATATATCCCATTCTGAAATTTTTATCATATATATCCCTGGATGTCTAGTTTTTAACCCAATAAACCGCATAATTTTCTGATTTTTTCACAATTACTTATCAATTTCTAATTACTGCTCATCGGCACAGGAACAGTTTTCGCCGAGAGCAATCATCTTAATCTATATTGATTAATTGATGATATATACATAATTAATTGATTAATAACTCTTACTGACATTAGTTACTCACCCATTGCATACTTTACAGAACCCAATTGGTCCTGAAATACTATAATTTTCTTTATCTTATGATGTGTCTTTTACCACCCAATTGGTTAATACCCAATTTAACTCCATTAGACTCAATTTATTCAAAGAGGATACATAATAACAAACACTAAGACATACAGCCATATACTGACATGACTCCAAGACCCTCGACTGAACCATCAGAATGCATTGGTACACTAATTCTTGTAGAACGCAATAGTGTTTTGTATATGGTTCGCGATTAGGGTAAAATACCCGATCGAGAACATATTTAACATAAGACTCGACTTGATTGAGCAATAAAGTTGCCAACTTTCCTTGGATAAAACTCTTATTACGGAACAAAACACTATGGAACTACATGAATTCAAGATCGACACCATGGGAATGTCATTTAGGAGCTAGTACGTGAAGGGTAACGGAATAGTACTCATAAGAATTGCAATTGATCACGCATGCATCGTTTATCACAATAATTCTAGATGAGAAACAATAACAATAGCAATATGATCATGACAGCAATCTACTCTTGAATCACTCGTAATTCATTCATATCATACAATCAATCTCATTAAATTTCAGAGAACAAGATTTGTAGGAAAAAGAAACATCCTACCTCCTTTGATGTAAGCAACACAACTTTGAGTAAGCTTCGGCTCTACCTCGCACCAACTTCCAAGTTTGCGGATTCTCCACAAACCATGGCTCGAACCGGAGTGGAACACCTCTGGTTAGAATGAGTAAGAGAAAGACGAGAGCACCACTTCCTTTGCACGACTCCAAAGAAAATTGCCGGCTTCTCCCCTCTTCGGTTTAAATAGGTGAAGTCCTTTTTCTACCCATTAAATCTCTACCATTGATCTCACTTCGGTTTAGTCTAGCAAGACTTCTACAGCCAAGACGTGATCCATGTCCTTGACTCAATTTCGGTTAGAGTTCCACCATGGTAGGATTTAAACCAATTTAATTTGTTACCATAACCATTTAGGTAACTGCCCAATTAAAACCCAAATCTTGAACGCCCCTTCTAGACATGTGACACCAGAAATTTGAATGGAATATATCATGCAAATCATTCCATTAACTTCTAAATGAAATCCCTTCAATTACTCAATTTTACCATAATTGAATTCCCACTTTAAATCTAATTCAAACCGGTTTCCAATTAGAAATTAAATTTCAAATTCTCGCCATGATTTGATCCCCCAAATCACAAGTCAAATAGGTAGACCACGTCACCCACGCGCCTACTAAATCCAATTAGCCAGTTACGTTATATTTTCAAAGCGTAATTATTACAATTGTGATACACTTATTACTAAATTCTGATGGCATAATGTGTTGACTCATATGCAGGATGTTGTGTTGCATGACTCCGTAGCTATAGTTATAACTAAGTAATAATGAATCTAGTAATCGTTATGATGAATCGTATATAAATGTTGATGAATGAAATAAGTTATTTCAACCCTTACAAGTGCACAAGGCAATTGTATTACGGTGAGTATTAAAGGTTGTCGAACCTTAGAGACGGACGAAAAATCTACAAAACTAAAGAGAAAAGTTGTAGTTTTGAGTTAATCTAAGAAAGCAGTAAACTTTAACTAATTCAACGAATTAAACTTATATGGGAAAGGACCAAGGCATCGAATCCACCATGAAATACACTAGCTCTATCGTCTCTCTCCTTTATAGATTCATAGTTGATTAGTGTATTCCTCTCAGACATATATTCGTCAATTCGAAATATCGTGCTCTCCTCTCAGATGTAACAAATAAGCAATTAAAACATTGAACTGTGATCTATCTCTCTCAAGCATAAATCGATGAAACATTGTTGATAAATAACACATTGGTCTACTTACGTTCCTTTCGGACACGTAAGTATTCATCGGATTAAAATTCACAAGATTCACCGTAGCCGCTCTCAACCACATAAAATAAATCTTAATACATCAACAATGAAAATATAACAAGATTCATACATCAACTAAGTCAAGATTGAGAATAAAGAAAGAGGACTATACAACCAATATATTCGGGATTCATCTACACCTTGGAAATAGTTTAGCCAAGTATTGGATAAGAAACAAGCATCATCTTCTTATTCTTCTTCTCCTTAGCAATGGCTTCCCCCCCCCCCCAAAACTTCCCCAAAAAGCTTTTCAAGACTCTTCTAAGACCCAAGACGTCCAACCCTTAACCCTCTTTAAGGCTTATATAAGCTGGGTAAGAAAAGGCACAAATACCCTCCAAAACCCAATCGACCGGCCTGGTTCGATGATCGATTGTGTCTGATCCGACGATTGTTCGCATCCCGCTAGTGTATTTCTTCTTCGTCCCACGATCGTTCGACAGGCTGTCTTCACCTAGCGATCAATCAAATTGTGCGCGATCGATCGGGCACTCTGTCACCCAAATCTAGTAGATACGATGGATACGATGAAGTGATGATCGATTACATATCTTCATTCGCGTTTGAGGGTGATTGATCGCATATGTGACGCGATCAATTGGCCACTATAGACTCTAACATTCCAGGAGATACAAACGATCGAGCCGGCACTGATCGATCGGGAAATCATCTGGTGGCTCTTTAAAATTGGGGCGATCGATTGGGTGTGTGAAGCGATCGATCGGTTACTGTAGAAGCAAAAGTTCCAGTACATAAGATCGATCGAGCAGGCACAAAGTTATCTAAGTCAAGCGATCCATCGCGTCGGGAAGCCAAATGATCGGTTACAGTAGCTTTCCAAAATACTTTGCTTCTTTTCTAGTTCTTGTGCCAAAATTAGTGTATGTCTTCTTTTCTTACCAAATACCAAAAACTCATTAAAGCATCACTAAATGTAATAAAAAACTAGCGAAAACATAAGTTTAGAAGCTAATAAAATCCATAATTCAAGTATAAATCACACCCCAAACCTACATTTTGCTAATCCACAAAACAAACTAAATGAACTAAGCAAAGTAAATGCCACTTTCGTAGGGAACACGAATGCATTCAGCGTATGCAACAAGCAATTAAACCTCTAGGTGTCCCTATTAGGACGACTGGTGTCTCATGAGGGTTTACAACCATGCTACCCACAAATATGTACTTATTACTCTAAGTGCAAAAAGAAATCAAAATCACTACAAAACAAGCAAACCTATTATCCCTTCAAATTCAAACCACAATACTTAAAATCAACTACACATACTTGATTTATAATCAACTGGAATATAGAAACTCTCAAGTAAATAGTTTTATTCTACACTTTCATTTAGGAAATTTCTGCTTAAATAAGATATAGCATGACAATATAAATAGTAAGAGCGTAGAACATTGTAGCAATACATTCTAAATATCTGTTTCACACATATCCAATGTGACTCATTAACCAAAGAACATCATAATCTACATAATCACTGTAATATTTAGGTTCATGATAACACAAATGTCAGGACACCTCCTTCGGGTCCAACATTCTAGATTTGAGAGGATAATACACAGTTTTTTTTTTAAAAGACCGTGTAAGGCATGACTTCAAGATGCTTAGGTTTAACAATGACTCGGGCAAATGACTCCTAACCAGTTAGCTTAGAGCATTAGGTTGCAAGTATAGACCGCTTCAGGCCCAAGCATCAACCTAAGTTAGTCTTATAAAGCCAAGCACACTTTGGGCTTGCTTTTGTTATTTTCACTTTTTCATTGTTTTCAGCATTCATATTTTCCAACGATATTTATTCTATCCAGGTTGCATTATACTCTCAATCTATTTCCGGTCCAACCCTCAGCCATATTGCCAAGTAAACAGTCTATCATGATCTTTTAAGCTCAAAAATAACAATATATCAACCAATAACTTTGACTAAAGTTAACCCACTGCAAATTAGTATTCAACAAATCTCTAGATGGTATTACTTTATGTACTAGTGTGTGTGATTGAGTTTTATTAGTTCAAGTACCTGATCCCAAGAGGACTGTAACAGAAAGATATACTCAAATAAGTATATCTACCCTCCATTATACTTCCACTTCCAATGCAATTTAATCACTTAAAAATTGTAACATGCATCATCACGAGATAAACTATCAAAACCTAACAAAAATAATAACAAACTTAAAAACTACTCAAATTATATTTTTTTTCTTTTCTGATTTTACAATGAAGCACATCCTATCCCCCAAATATGATCACATAAAAGGCGCAACAAAAAATAAAACTACAATGATCACATAAGAGGAAAACGGAGAAAAGGGAGAGAAAACACCAGAAGAATTAGACTAGAGGTCCAGGTCATCGCCATTTGCACAGTCCGAAGGGGGTAAACGTCACGCATGAAGAAAGTCGACTATGGAGTCGAGGCGTCCAGTAATACCATGTTGTGATTTCCAAATCTCCTAAACACGGCTAGTGAGATCGGTGAGCTACTACTGAATAGTCGCCCATGGTGGTTGTCGGGATGACTGACCCGTTGGCTCTGCTTCTTCCTGCACCTCAGGCTGTTGTGTCCATGGCTAGGCCGGGCGACGTGTATGGCCTATCATATGATTGTAAGCATCAATTCCAATGACCCCAAGTCCACGAGACAATCTTGAATGATACAAAAATTACACCCCATGGGTATGAAATACCCGCTTCATAATATAAGGATACGATAGCCTTTCATCTTCACGCCCTACCACCATCAGCTTCATCCATCCGAAGACGAATGTAGGTAAATCCAGATCACGGCGCCTGGTATCGTCACCGAGTACATACAGCAGGCCGGCCATGCTCCGGTCGACGTTCACTTTTCGGGCTGACCATACATCATGCTGGAAGATCAAGAATGCGAAGCGAAACTCAGGCAATGTGCGTATTGATGAGAGGTATGTCTTAAGCCCAGGCCCTACGGTCAATCCCGTCAAGCGACCTGTCACGCGGCTGAAACCTGAAAACTTATACCCATCGAAGTCAGGATGATGAATTCGGCCCCGTTTGCAGCCCATTACACCGGCAATATCGGCGACTTTCATCCGAATGGAAGTGTCGCATACTATACTCCTGGGGTGCGTTTACTGAAAAATATCACCTTAGGCCTTTTCAGGCATGAAAAAGAGTTATCAGGCTGAAAAACGTTTGATAGCTGAAAGTGCTGAAAATGGTAGGTGACAATTATCACCTTTCACCCCCGAAAAATTGATTCTCACTGAAGTGAGAATCAGGCTGACAAATCGTTCATTGCGTCTCTTCAACAAAAAAAACTCTTGTCCCCCACCGCGCCCCCCACCCCCCCGGTCATCGTCACCGCCGCCGTGTTGAGCCTCACCTATACTCTACCACTGCCCCGTTGAGCCGAGGGTACCCGTGCCCCCTTCATCCCGGCCAACTGCTTGGGTCGTCCAAAGCCCCCCTCACCCTGGTGTTTGCCTACACCCCTACGCCTCCGTCGTCGCACCGCTGAGCAAAGGGCCCCAGTCATATCTCCCTTAAATTTAGTTTTTTTTTTGCCATTTTTTCATCATTATAAGAAAGAGCCTTAAAAATGAGGAAGAATGAAAAAAATTAAGTGAAAACAGATCAGAAATAAGTAAGAAACGCATCATTGAAGTTTGCCACATTAAAAAAGTTATCGTATAATCGATTACATGATAACCAGAGCTATAGTGTAATCGATTACGCGATAGCCAGTGCTATAGTGAAATCGAATACACGATAACCAATGCTATAGTGTAATTGATTACACGATACAGTGAGCTATCGTGTAATCGATTACACGATAGAGTGTGCTCGCATAATTCTCAATTAAAATGGGACAAACTTCAACAGTTTATATCTCCCTCATTTTTAGTCCATTTTCGGCAATTTTTTATTCTTTATTTTTTATGCTCTTTCTGATCATCATGATGTCTTAATGACCTTAGTATCCTATCAAAAAAATATATTACAAAATCCACAATAAATAGCACGAGGTGGCTCAACATATTTATGATATCATCATTATAAGAAAGAGCATAAAAATTAGGAAGAATGAAAAAAATTGACCAAAATAGATTAAAAAAAATGAGTAAGAAACGCATCGTTGAAGTTTGTCGCATTAAAAAGCTATCATATAATCGATTACACTGTACAATGTGCTATCGTGTAATCGATTAAACTATACAGTGAGCTATTGTGTAATCGATTATACTATACAGTGTGCTATAGTATAATCGACCCCATTAAAATAGAACAAACTCCAACAGTTCATATCTCCCTCATTTTTAGTCCATTTTCGGCTTTTTTTTCTTCCGTATTTTTTATGCCCCTTCTAATAATCATGATATCCTAATGACTTTGTGTAACATCTGAAAAAAATGTTATGCTAACTAAAGGTTTTTATTTTAGGAAATTGTTCTAAAATAGGGAAGTTTTGTTGCCTAATGTAATTTCTAGTTGTGCGATATGTTTTGATGTGTTATTTATCTTTTATGATGTGGAATGATTCGATAATCGCATGACTAATCATGGTAGAACGTGAGGGTTGGTCCTGGTGCTGGGCACAACCTAGTGTCAGGGTTTGAGAACACCTGACACCAGGAGTGGTGCCAGGGCATATGTTCAGTGGATTATCCTTAATTAGTAAATTAATTTTGATTTTGTTGTGTGGTTCGTGGTGCACGCGAGTTAGCGTAACGAGTAGTGCAACCGTGGGACGTCAGTCATGTGCGCGAAGGACTCAAGCCAAGACGCAAGGGACTTGGGTGCAGAGCCACGTGGCAATGGCCGTGGGTAACCTAGCATGAGGAGATCTTCAGAGGATTGGAGTGAATCTTGGTGCAAAATCTACGGTTTGACCTAATTGCGACAAATAAGGTAAGTATCGCGGAGGATCGGATGGTTATTGGTTCGGTTGAGATAATTAAGGAAGATAATTATTTCTCTTTGTCTCAACCAATGAGGGAAACGTATGGAGAGAGAGGGCATCATATTGGTGGGCTTTTATTTGGTAGTTTTCTAGTTGTGTAGGGAACTAGAGTCGATGAAGAAGTATCTTAACCAAGAAGACTACAAACCTACCTAATTATGGGATTAATATGCTGAGTGTCCTGATCATGTTTGAGGGAAGGATTCTAATTAATTAATTAGGATTTGAGATTATGAATGCGCTAGATTAGGAGTGATCCTAATTGGAGTAGGAATTGGCTATAAAATCTAAGGAGGAGGCCGGCCCATGCAATTGCACGCCAAGCCTTGTGGCGCCAAGTGCAAACCCTAGCTCTTTTCCCTTTCCCTGCCACCTATTCCAGCAACCTTTCAACCCTTCTCTTGACCTCAATTCACGTGCGATCGAAGGAGTGGAGGCGCCGTTGCGAAAGATAAAGAACGAGCTACATACGAAGGTGTATTCCGCATAAATCTAAGTGGTAGGATTGTTTTCCTAACCAATCTTATTTAAAACCATTTGCTTCCTTCTTAGCATGATTATTTGATGATCCTGTTAATGTTATCCCAATGATAGAGGTTGTGTTAATGTTTAATTCATGAGAGATTCTTTATTGTTTATCGAGTAAAAATATCTATGTTGTGATATCTTGTTTCATGCTTGTGTTAGTACATACATGCTTACCTTTAATAGAAATATCTATATGGTCATGTCTCTTGAACGTGGGCGGTCATAAATTTCTCTTTTTTATTCTGTAATGTTTTGTTTAATCGTTTAATATTGTTAAGGGATGTCTAAATGATATTAAACGCTTCATTAGATCAAGGGCGAGGCCTCGAGTCCAACTTACGATTTTGACAGCAAGTAAAATCATGAAATCATTAAATCCAGAACGTACCAAAGTCCAGAATTACTCTAAGAATCGAGTAATTAATTGTATTAGGTCATATTATCATGATTAATAAATATTAATACAAGATTACTTATTCTAAGCAAGTAATGTCTTCTCAACCAAGACTGTTTCTGGGCCAATAGTGCTTAGTATAAAAATCATAATCAAATATACAAAAATTAGAAAAACATACCGTCAGTGGGGTTATAAACTAGACTCAAAGGACTATCTGCAGCAAAAATTTCAGATGAGAGTCCTTCTGTATTGATAGAGGGGTCATCATAAATGGGTTGTACAGTATAAAACAGTTTACTCGAATTAGGGTTTTAAAACACAAACAAGTACTAATACTTATGATATGATGTAATCTAAATTAAATAATACTAATACATTATGATAAGATCTCTTAAGTCCTACTAAAGTAAGGGAGTCCAAAAAGTTAAAACTTTGGGAGGAGTCAGTGTACCTTTGACTCAAGACGATTATGGTTACCTTTGTGCAACAGGGAGTCGATTTGAATATCCAATTGGAGATCAAACCTTCCTAAAAACCATCTTGATATTAAAGATAATATAACTTCAAACCTATGTGATGTTCTTATCAAAGGTAAAGATGTGATGCATGATGTGTAATCAACGAGGGAAATTCATTCATACTCTTATAGCGAGTTATCTCAAGGCAATTGTGTACTTCAGCGAGTATTAAGGATTGTTGAATCCTTATGGACGGTCAAACAGTTTACTAAATTCAAAAGAAAAATTCAAATTTTATTTACTCGAAGGAAGACAATGAACTTTAACTAAACTAAGCTAAGATTAAATCTATACGAAAAATATGAAGGCTTCGAATCCACCACAATAAACTAATGTCTCATCTCTCTCTCTCTTAAAAATAATTTACTAATTAGCTAGCATATTCCTTTCGGACATACACTTGTCAATTAAAATTAAAGTGCTCTCGTCTCGGACGTAATACATAAATAAATTAAGTATATAAAATTTTGATCTACCTATCTTGAGCATAAACCAATGAAACATTATTACTATATCACACATCAGACCACTCACGTTCCTCTCGGACACGCAAGTGCTCATTCAAATTAAAATCAAATTAATTCACTCTTCTCTCTCAAGTAGAAAAAATAAACTTCAAAGAATTAATATTAATTACATAATAAAAAGTCATACACCAACTAAAGTAAACATAATATAAGAGAAAGAAATTATACAACCAGTTTATTATGCTTAATTTACGCCTTTGAAAGGAGTTTAGCCTGATAGTAATCGATCATTTTACTGCCGATCGATCGTGTTTACTACTTTGCACGAAACCAACAACTCCAGTAGATACGATCGATCGTTTTTATACCGATCGATCGTTTCCTTCAATAACACTGTTTTTCAGCTATGGCGATCGAATATAAAATGCCGATCGATCATAGTTATTATTCATAATATTCAACTGGTCATAACTTTATGCTCCGAACTCCGAATTGTGCGTGGTCGATGGCGTTGGAAAGCTAACTTTATGACCTTTAACTTGAATCAGTCTAATAAGATATGTACACATAAAGTTATGAAGATTTAACCATTGAAGCCACTTTTCACCTCATTTCTGCATCTTACTCTTGTTTCTAATAAAAACAAAAAATTATATTAAAGTAACATTAATTCTAAACAAACACTAACCTAAACATAAAGTTATGAGATAATAAATTCAAAATTTATTTGTAGTTCACACCCCTCAAACAAAATCAAGCAAACAAACTAAATGAAATAATACAAAGAAAATAAATCACTTTCCTAGGGAACACAATTGCATTAAGCGTATGTGATAAGTCGTTAAACCTCTAGGTAGCCCTAGTGGACGATGCAGCCATGCTACCCACAAACATGTAGTTATTAACCTCATTCACCAAAATACAAAAAAAAACAATTCAAAACAAACAACCTATTATCCCAATAAATACAGACCACAATGCTTAAGAAAATCAACCACACGTATTTAATTTATAATCAACGAAAATATAGAAGCCCTCAAGTAAGTAATTTTATTCCACACTTTTATCTTAGAAATTTCTGCTCAAATGTGATATAGCATGATAATGTAAATAGTAAAAGTACAAAACATTATAGCAATACATTCTAAATTTCCATTTCACACAGAACCAATGTGACCCATTAACCAAAGAACATCTGAATCTACGGTCATCGTAATTTTTAGGTTCATGATAGCACAAATGCATGCGCACCTCATTCATGTCCAACATTCTAGACTTCAGAGAATAATACACCATAGACTTTTTTTCAAATAGAACTGTGTAAGGCCTACCTTCAAGATGCTTAAGTTTAACAATGAATCCAGCCAATAACTCCTAGTCGATTGACTTAGGGCATTATGTTTTAAATATAGACCGCTTTGGGCCCGAGCATCAACCTAAGTTACTCTTATAATAGTCAAGCAACCTCTTTCTTTCCAGCACATCTTATTTTGTCCGGGCTATATTATATTCTAAACCGATTTCCAGTTCTAAGCCCCCGCCATTGCCAAGTTAATAATCTATCATGATCTTTTAAGCTAAACAATAACCATGTAGCATCTGATGACTCCAATTCGAGACATCCCACTGAAGATTAGTATTTAACAAATTTTTAGAGAGTATTACTTTATATGCTAGTGTGTGTGCGTGAGCTTTCTTTTCTCAAACACATGTTCAATGAAGACTGTAATATAAAGATACTACTCAGTTAAGTTCTTTATCATCTAGTATACTCACTCACACTTACAATGTAAATAAATCACTTAAAAATTTAAGCGTGTATTATTACTAAAAAAATTATCAAAACCAATAAAAAACACTAACAAATAACCTAAAACAAATTTTTTTTTTCTGATTTTACAATGAAACACATCCTCTCCCCCAAACTTAATATAAGCATCGACTTCAATGCACAACAAAAGATAAAAATACAATAATTTTATAAAAGTAAACGTGAAAGAGGAATCCCGGTCATCACCATCAGCACCACTCAAAAAGACTCTTCTCTTGCTCCTCTCTAGCCTCAAATAAAATCAAAAAGACTATTTTCTAATGCTCAAAACGTTCTCCTATAAAACCTATTTATAAGAGTGAAAGAAAACTACGAAGTTCCCTTCTAAATCCGAGTCGAAATAGGTCTTATTTCATTTTTCCGCACACGACGACCGATCGCTGCACATTGCCGATCGTTCGCCTACCGATCGATCGCAATTCCTTCGTTATTTTCTTCCGATCGATCGTTTTTCCGATCGACGCCGTATAATACCGATCAATCGTAGTTACTTACTTGCGCGGTTGAAAAATTCTAGTAGATACGATCGATTGTTTTGATGTCGATCGATCGTTTCCTTCAATAACACTGTTTTACGGCTGAGGCGATCGATCGCGTTGAATGGCCGATCGATCGTAGTTACTATTCATAAACCTCAAATTGGTGTAACTTTCTACTCCGAACTCCGAATTTCGCGTGGTTGGTGACTTTGAACTGCTGACTTCTTGAAATTTAACATGAAGCATGAAACACGAAGTTACAATGATTTAACTATTTGAGTTACTTTTTGGCCTCGTTTCTGTGTATTACTCTTGTTTCCTACAAAAATAAAAAACAATATTGAAGCAGTAGAAATTCTAATCAAACTTAGAGATAATAAAATTACTCTTGTTAGCATAATCATTTATTTAGTAGATAATAAAATATATAAGTTATGTGTAGATCAGACCCCCAATCCTAGATTTTGCAAGTCCCTGGCAAAACAAAACAAAACAAAATCAAAGAAAACAACTAATGGAACTAATGCATAAAAATAAACAACACTTTTGTATAGAACACGATTGCATTGAGCGTATGCAACAAGCCGTTAAACCCCTAGGTGTCCCTAGTAGGACGAGTGTTGTCTCGTGAGGGTGTGCAGCCATGTTACCCACAAACATGTATTTTATAAACATAATTAACCTAAGTGCAAAAAACAAAGCAAATATTAAAACATTGCAAAACACACAACCTATTATCCCGTCAAATGCAACCTACAATGCTTAAGAGAATTAACCACATACTTGGTTTATAATCAACAGGAATATAAAAGCCCTCAAGTAAGTGATTTTGTTCCACACTTTCATCTTGAAAATTTCTGCTCAATATGATATATCATGATAACAGAAATAATAAAAGTGTAGAACATTTTAGCAATACATTCTTAATTTCTGTTTTATACAGATTCATTATTACCCATTAACCAAAGAACATCAGAATCTACATAGTCATCGTAATCTTTATGTTCATGATAGCACAAATCTGTGCGCCTCCTTCGGGTCCAATATTCTAGATTTAAGAGGATAATATACCTGACTTTTTTTTCACTAAGACTGTGTAAGGCCTGACTTCAAGATGCTTAGGTCTAGCAATCCTGACTCCCAACCAATTTGGCTTAAAGGATTAGGTTTTAAGAGACCAGATCGGGCCCAAACATCAGCCTAAGTTAATCCTATAAAGTCAAACAACCCCTTTCTTTCATTTTGTTTTTGCTTTTTTGTATTTTTATTTTCATCCTATAAAGTCAAGCAGCCCCTTTCTTAGTTTACCTAGCCCTTTATTTTGTCCAGGCTGTATTATACTCTCAACCTATTTCCGGTTCCAATCCCATGCCATAACTAAGTAAATTGTCTATTATGATCTTTTAAGCTCAACAGACAACTACACATCATCCAATGACTCTAATATGTGTGAGTGAATTTTCCCACTGTAAATTACTATTCAACAAATCTCTAGAGAAGCAACAAATATGAGAGTGAGTTTTCTTAGTTGAAGCGCCTATTCCAAGAGGACTGTAAAAGAAAGATATCCTCAGTTAAGTGTATCTATCCTCCAGTATACTTACTCACACTTCAAATAAAAATTAATCTCCTAAGAATTATAACATGCATTATTACGGGATAAACTATCAAATCATAACAAAAATACTAACAAACAACTTAAAACTACTTAAAAAATTAACTTTTTTTTATTTTCCTTTTCTAATTTTACAATAAAGCACATCTTCTCCCCCAAACCTAATATAAGCATTGTCTTCATTGCACAATAAAGACAAAATACAATGATCACAAAAGGTGAAAGAGACGAAGGAAAACATCATAACAAAGTGGACTAGAAATCCCGATCATCACCATCACCATCGCCTAGAGGAAAACGCCATGTCGGAAGAAAATCGACTATGGAGTCGAAGCGTTCCGTAATAACATGCTGAGAATCCATAAGCACATGCTGTGAGAGGCGAATCTCCTGCACATGGCCAGTGAGATCGGTGATCTGCTGCTGCATCGCCGTCCAGGGTGGTTGAAGAGGCTCACCCTCAGGTATCTCGGCGTGCTCCGGTTGACGGGGAGCCCGTGGCCACCCGCCGCGTCGTGTCTGGCCCATCATACGGTTGTACGCATCCACTCCAATGGGCCCCAATCAATGAGACATTCGAGAATGCTCAAGAAAATGCACCACATGAGTCAGAAATACCCGCTCTAAAATGTACGGATATGATAACCTCTCATCTTTTCGGCCCACCATCATTTGCTTCATCCGGCCAAAGACGAATGAAGGCAAGTCAAGATCACGGGGCCGAGTATCGTCGCCGAATACAAAGAGTAAATCAGTCATGGTTCGGTCGACTCTCCTTCCGGGCCGACCATACATCATGCTGTAGAATTAAAAAGGCAAAACGGAACTAAGCTCGCATGCTGATGGCGGCCAGGTAGGTAGCGGTCCCAGGTCTTACTGCAAACCCCATCAATCGCCCTGTGATATTCCGGCACGGAGGAAACTGATATCCATTAAAATCAGGGTGATTAATCGTACCTCTATCACACCGCATAGCACTAGCAATATCGGTGACTCGGACCCGGATAGGTATACCACATACAACGCTCTGAATGGTCACCTGCTCTGGATTATCGTTGTCTTCAATGGTGCGATTTGCATAGAATTCCCTAACCGGGTCCTCGTGGACCACTGAAATACTTCACCTAATCCAGTCGTTCCTCGATCTATTTCTGAGTCAGAAGATCGGGAATAGACGAGTTCAGGACCACCTGCCTCTCATATTGTATGGGTCGTGGTTGTGCAATAGGTTCAGGTGGAGGGGTGGAAGGAACAACGCGTGACGTAGAAGCTTTACCCTTTAAGCGTTTGTGAGCGCCTGATTTCTGAAGCATTGTACCCGAATACCAAAGACAATAGTGAAAATCAAATCAAGGTACAAAAATATAAAGTATATAATTTCAAACTAAAATATCACAACAAGCATGTAAAAGCAGATCCACTTCATAATTTTCGGAAATTTTTTTTCTAAAAAAAATAAAAAATAAATAAAAAATTGGTGAAAACATAGTAAATCAAAAGGGATTATGAAGTATGCATGAAAAGGGCACATATCCCATAAATCTTATTTTGAAAAAAAAATTATATATAGAAAAACATTGTTCACTGCATGAACACAAATCGTAAAAAAATTAAATAAAACACCTAAAATCGAAGAATCAGAAGCAGAAATACATGCACAATCACCGTAATAGTCCCCCCGACAACGGCATAAAAAACTTGATCATTTAAATATAAAATCCTTACAAGTGAACAAGGCAATTATACTACGACGAGTATAGAAAGGGTTGTTGAACCTAAGGGACAGATTAATATTTTACCAAATTTAAAAGAAAGCAGCAGTGTTGATTATAGACTAAGAAAGCAATGAACTTTAACTAATCTAACTGAGATTTAATAAATATTGAGAAGTATCAAGGCAATGAATCCACCACTAGACATGTAATTACTACTCTCAATTATTAATAAGCATAAGTTAACATGATATGATAATTCGTGTTCTTGATCAGACACACGAATTACTAATGAATTCACTAAAGTTCTTGATCGGACACGAAAATTCATCCACTATTTTATAATTAACCATATCCTTGATCGAGCATAAAATCAATCACAACTCTATCATAATGCAATTAATCTTATCCTTGATCTAGCATAAAATCAATCAAAATATCTAATTTTGAAAATGACTAACCACTCAACAAATACTCATGAAATCGCATTAAGCATGAATCAAGATCAATTTTGTAAAATTAAACTATCAAGAGTAGCAACAAATATTTAGGGCTTCATCTAGCCTCAAAAAAAAGTTTACTTACACATAGAAAGAAAGAAAATAGAAGCCTGTTTTTGTAGATCCATCATCATTAATCCTTCTTCTTCTTTGCTCAAAAAGACTCCTTCTCTTACTCCTCTCTAGCCTCCAATCAAATCAAAAGTTTATTCTCTTGTGCATAAAATGTTCTCCCGAAAGGCTTATTTATAAGAGAATGTAGGAAAACCACGAAGTTCCCTTCAAAATCCGAGTCGAAATAGGTTTTATTTCAATTTTTCGCACACGGCAATCGAACGCTGCGTCTTGCCGATCATTAGCCTACCGATCGATCAAATTCGTTCGTTATTTTTCTCCGATCAATCGCTTTTCCGATCGACGCCATATGATATCGATCAATCGTAGTTACTGTCTTACGCGGTTGAAAAATTTCAGTAGATACAATCGATCGTTTTGCTGCCGATCGATCGCTTCCTTCAATAATACTGATTTGCGACTGAGGCGATTGCTCGCGTTGAATAGCCGATCGATCGTAGTTACTGTGCATAAACTTCAAATGGGTATAACTTTCTCCTCCGAACTCCGAATTGCGCGTGATTAGTGGCGTTGGAAAGCTTGAATTTATACACGAAGTTATAATGATTTAACCATTTATTCCTTCGTTTCTGTGTATTAATCTTGTTTCTTACAAAACCCAAAAACTATATTAAATTAATAAAAATTCAAATCAAACGCTAGCATAATCTTAAGTTTATGACATAATAAAATGTATAATTCATGTATAGATCAATAATTAATAGTTAAACATGATTAGGTGAGTATTTAGGAGATTAATAAATAGATGCGCTTAATTAATTAATTTAGATGCATTAGTTGGATTTAATAAATTTTCAATTTACAATCTGTCAAAATTATATTTAATTTTATTTATGCACGTTTTTAAAAAGTTTCAAATGCAAATCTTAAAGGGTGAATGCACGCCATACCGTTTCTGTGTTGAGATCAAAGATCCAATGGTGGAGATCGCTACAACAGATTTTAGATGAATCAAAAGAGAAAAGACCGATTCATTGGGTCAATAGTTCGGTTCGATTTATAAAAAAATTAAAAAAAAATAAAAAGAAAAGGCAGCCCGAGCCAAACCTCAGGCGTCTGTTGCAGAAACATGGCGCTCGAGTCTGCTCGAGCACCAGTGGAATGGCGAGGTCGATGCCGGAGATGGGTCTCGATGACGACGACAACAGATATCATGGCGGTGCTTTGCGACTGTCACGGCAAGACGGTGACGGAGTGACCCGACGAGAGGAGGAAAGAGTTGTGCTCGAATCGAACTGTGGAAGCGGCTCGAAACAGGAAACTTCAATTTAGTTCGAATTCAAATCAAAATTGGAGTCCATATCGAATGGGATTCTTCCGCTCGAGGCCTATGAAAACAGAACAGAGGAACGGAGGAGGGCTGCCGAAAAACAGAACTTGAGAGGGGAAAACAGAGGACTTTTTGACCGGATTTTGATGTTGTTTCCGCCGGAAGAGAGGAGAGGGAAGTGGAAGGGGTGTTGGTCGGAGGGGAGAAGCAGAAGAAAGGCCAGATTATAGGTACATTGCAGAACTGCTACAGTGAATTGCTGTAGTTCTATAGTACCCGCTGCGATTTTGGAGAGACGATGAATAGTGCACATGAACGATAAAATTGCTACACTATCCATGCACAATGTTCTCTGTGAACAGTGCCTAATGACTCCGACAAATCAGTAGCGTTTTTCTTATCCAATGGCTGGCTAAATTCACGTCCATGCGTAGATGAAGCCCTAGATTTGTGTTTTATTACTCTTGATTGTTTAATTTAATATAATTAATATAATTATACTTATTGTGATTTCATGAATTTTATTTTGAGTGCTTGAGTATAGACTTGATTGATTGTGAATGAGATGTGACATTGTTAATCCTTGTATCTAACCAAGAACAGGATGGTGTTGATTATATGCCCGACCAAGGATAGAGTTAATTACATTATCGGTGGTCAACTTTCATGTCCGACCAAGGACGGGAGTGCATTCACTGGTGATTCGTGTGTCCGACCAAAAACACAAGTTACTGTATCATATTAATTTGTACGAGATGATAATTGAGAGTAGTAATTGCATGTTTAGTGGTTGTCTTTGTATCCTCACTATATTAGTTAAAATCCATTTTACAATAGTTAAAGTTTATTACTTTCTCTAGATTAATTAAAACAAACTGCACATTTCTCTTGAATTTTGTAAATTTTTTAACCGTCCCTGGTTGAGAGACGGCGGAGGGAGACGCAGACATTTCACTTACATTTGGGGGAGTTGACTATAACATTATAGATGTTGCTATATTACTCGGATTGCGCGTTGATGGCATTGCGATGAGTTGCTCGACTATGGGCATTGTCTGGAATGAGGTATGTGAACACCTTCTTGGAAGGATACCTCCACGTGAAGCATTGAAAGGACGAACTGGAGTAAGTCTTTTGTGGTTGAGAGAGCAGTTCAGTCGCCTGCCGGAGGATGCCACAGAGATTGTCGTCAAGCAACATGCACAACAATATTTACTCTATACGCGTGATAGCACTATATTTGCCGACAGCAGTAGCAGCCATGTCCTCCCCTCCTTTTGTTAGAGGATTTGTACACCGCGAGACAGTATGCATGAGGCAGTGCCACCCTCGCTTGCCTGTACAGAGAGTTGGGAAAAGCTTGTCAACCCAGCACATTAGGATTGTCAGGTGCGTCACCCTCGTCCAAGTAAACCATGAATAATCTTTAACTACTATATTTATCATAAGCATAACATTTGATACATATTGGGTGTGTGTGTCAAATAGCTATGGTCCACTAGATAGTTTATCACCGTTACGAGTTTGGTATGTGTTATTTATTTAAGTTATTTGATGATCTTGTATTGACATTTTAGATAATTTATTCCTCATCCTCGTTATGTTAGGTGGAGAAAGAAGACAAAAACTGTGAATCCTCACAGTGTCTTTGCGATGTATAGATCGGAATTAGACTATCAACGATCCGGCCAGATATTGATCGTTTATATTACACGTGTTATGAATACCACGACTATACATTTCATAAAAAAGTTACGTACCATCTTCATATGTTGTGTTGGTAACATTGCAACTATATCATGATGATATGTTAACAAAGTTACCTGGAATATGTACAGAACTTATTGAATGATTATCGCGCCAATGCCGAGGGAGTTTTGATTGGAAGTCGCATCATGCGGCCTACATTAATAGATGGGACGACTAAACGACCACTCTCGTTCAGGGGGAGCTTGCTATGACAGAGCGAGATGCGGATAATGCGTATATGAGATGGTGCTTGGGGATCACCAGGAGACTTATCATGCCACTTGTGCATGAGGCGGAGATGTTACATCAACCGCGGGGCAACATAGAGCGAGCATTGGTGAGTATCTTTTACTTCGTACTTGACTTAATTCACTGTTGTTCTGTGCATTGGTGAGTAGATAACATATATTTTTTCCGTTCTAGCGTACTTGTATGAGACAGCAATTCGCTCAGACGGAGGGGGCTGTAGTGGACCGATCCTATGAGAGCTTGCTAGCGGCATGTTAGACGCTACACAATATCTCTTGACATATTTTAGCGAGTTTGTTATTGCTTCAACCAGTTATGACATAGATTTTAGGATTGGAGGTTGTTCGAAGACCTTTATCAGCTTGTAGGACTGAAGGATGTTCCGACATTGTGACATCATCAGCCGACACGACAAGTATTTACCCCATCACCAATTATTCCATATGCCCCGCTTGAGCAAATTGAAAGGCCTCTTTCTTTAAAAGTATATACTCAGCGACAACGTACACTTCGTGCTCTACATCAGACACCTTCGTCTTCAGATGCTATACCTGAGGTTGAGCCTGAGGATATTCCAGCTCAAGTACGAAGACGGGGTAGGAATAAGTTGAAGAGAATTGATTAAACACTTGAAATTTTATGAGTGAATTTCTAAATACTTTATATAATTTTGTAATAATTTGATATTTTGTTAGTCTTTCTAATAGTCTAAATTGTTTGTGTAAGTTTCATGTTGTGTGATATGTAATGTTTATGTCTATGATTTTAACATGTATTAATAAAAATTTGGATTTTGTAGGATAGGAAGAGGTTTAAAAGAAATGATTTGAAAGGCGTCGGTGACGCCCTTAGGAAAAAAAACACTAAGTGCTAGAAAGGCGACGGTTCAACCGACGCCTTCCTAGTTAAAGAGAAAGGCGTCCGTGACGCCTTTATGCGAACGAGAAAACCGACGCCTTTCGGGTGGGTTTTAAAAAAAAACCACGCTGGCGCCTGTGTGACTTGTCATAGCACCGTTTCAAAAAATATTTAGTACAGTGCGTCATTTTGAAAAAAAAATTGATGATTATTTATATAATTTCCACATATATATATAGGGAAAAGTTTAAATGAGATCGCTCTCATATAGCTTATATAAGGCCACTTTAAATCGTAGCCCTTGGATCTTGATCTAACGGCTATTAATAGTCATAATGATCTCACCCACTCCCTGATGTGACACACTCACCTACCCACTGATTTGATATCTATCCTCCGATCGGAATCTAACGGCTATAAAGATTGGCCTCATACTCCTTATATGAGAACGATCTCATGTAAACTCCTCCCATATATATATATATATATATATATATATTTTAAACACAAGCAATATCCTCTCCCACAAACTCCGGCACGAATAGTTTATTAAATTTTTAGCTTAATTAGAGTAATCTAGTAAAAAAGTAGTTTAGTGTTTCAGGTCAGGGTTAAAAAAGATCACGCAAGGCCAAATCCACACTAGCGACTGTGTCGCATGTCATATAACTAGATCGGGAAATAAATCTCTTTCGGTAATTTTTTTATATATATACTCCCTCAGTTCCAAAATACTATGTACATTTGAAAAAATTCTCATTTTTATTAGATCATGAAAACTACAAGGAAATCCATGGGATTAATATTTAGTAAATTTCCCTAAAAATTAACAATAGCAACTAATATTGACCACTAACATTCTTCAAAATGAAAAAGGGAAATTTATATAAAAAATATAAAAAAAATTACCAAATTGGCGCACTGTAGCAAATATTTCCCAAACTGGTGTTCTGACAAGCCACGAGGGCGCCAGCGCGGCCGCTGGCACCTGCGTGGCCTTTTTTTTTTTAACCGGCACGAAAGGCGTCGGTTAAACCGACGCCTTTGGTTATAAGAGAAAGGCATCGGTTGAACCGACGCTTTTCTTTACAACAGAAAGGCGTCGATCTTTCCGTAAGTTTTTTTTTCCGCCGTGTGTGAAAGGCGTCGGTCCACTTAATTCAAATCACTTTATCCATTGAACGAAATCTACAATTTCTCACAACCTAATAATACACACACATCACAACCTGACAATACAACATCACAACATGATAACAAGATAAATTTTTCTGATAATACAACAGACATGACACAAAATATATACAAAATATATTACACTACAGCAAACTATTACAAATGTATTTATAAAATTACAAGAAGTGTTTATTCAATTCTCCTCAACCTATTCCTACCCCGTCCTCGTTCTCGAACTGGAATATCCTCAGGCTCAACGTTAGGTAAAGCATCTGAAGACGAAGCTGCCTGACGTTGAGCAAGAAGTGCACGCTGTCGCCGAGTATATACTTTCGAAGAAAGAGGCCTCTCAACTTGCTCCAGCGGGGCATCTGGAACAACAGGTGATGGGGTAAAACTTCTCGTGTCAGCTGATGATGTCAGAATGTCGGGTTCTGGAACAACCTCCAATCCTGGAATCTCAGTAACAACTGGGCGAAGCAATGGCAAACTCGCAAGAACATGTCCAGAGCGATCGTGTAGCGTCTGACAGGCCGCTAGCAAGCTCTCATATGATCGGTCCACCAAAGCTCCCTCCGTCTGATCAAATGTCTGTCGTGCGAGAGTAAGCTAGAAAGAAAAATACAGGTATGTTATCTACTCACTACAAAACACTAGTGAATAAAATCAAATATGAAGTTAATGATACTCACCAACGCCCGCTCAGTGTCGCCTCTTGGTTGATATAACATCTCCGGCTCATGCATGGGTGGCATGATAAATCTCCTAGTGATGCTCAAATACCATCTCATGTATGCATCTCGCTCAGTCATAGCAGGCTCCCCTTGAACGAGAATGATCGTCCGGTCGTCCCATCTAGTAATGTAGGCCGCATGATGCGACCTCCAATCAAAACTACCTCGGCCTCGGCGCGATACTCGTTCAATGAACTCAACCAGAAGAGGGGGGAAAACATGTTCTAATCCAAATTGTAACATGACCCGATCCGGAACATGCATCTCGACGATGTCCACACATATAAGCGGCGTCCTAGATAGCCACATATGCGCTCCATCCGTACAAATTCTAGGTAACTGTGCTAACACATCATCATGATATGGTTGCCATATTACCTACACAACACACGAGGCGCAAAATAGAGCATGACATGCATAGAATTATCATCATCAATTAGTATTACGGTAGTCCTTGTTCCCAAAATAGGCATCTTGTACTTCATACAAATTTTCCACAATCTTTGATCCCATCCCAATTTATTGACCACTTGCATCTCTAGTTCATCGTAAGTACTTGGTTTGTTAATCAATAATCCTACGCTTTCACCCATGGTTTTCAAAACCGGACCGGACCGGCCGGTCCGACCGCGAAAAACCGGAACCGGCCAAAAAACCGGTTCGGTCCAACCGGTTCACTCCGATTTAATGAACCGGCCGATTTTTCCTTAAACCGGACCGGTCCGAACCGGTGCAGGTAATTTTTTTTATTTTTTTTTGAAAAAACATCTGTTAGAGGGGAGGGGGGATTCGAACCTGGTACGGGAGAGTTGACCCCTCAGCTTTAACCACTTGAACTACTGGTGGGTTGGTGTTTATGGTATACAAAACATATATTTATTATATATTTCACTCCTCACACCTAAACCGGGTCAATCCGGTTTGACCACGGTTTGACCGCGGTCAAACCGCGGTCCAACCGGACCGGCCATCGATCCGGGTCGATGGCCGGTCCGGTTTTAAAAACCTTGCTTTCACCGCCTTCGTATTCACCTCTATCAATTCTACCAACATACATTAACACAAACGGAACCATTTCTCCCGCCATCTTTTCTCACAAAACAATTAACAAATACTAGCTAATTATTTTCAAACCATACAAAACCTAAATCAATACATCAATATGTATTGTAAACGGATATTAAACGTATATTACCGGTGAGACAGAGCGACGAGACAGTGGCGAAGCGGGGTGACGATTGGCCGAGGCGGCGGCGGCAAGAGAGGGGAGGAGAACGACGGAGGCCGAGGCGAGCGAGGGGAGGAGAACGACGGCGACGGCGACCAACGGCGCTGGCGCCGGCGGAGAGCAAGGGGAGGCAACCAAAGGCGCCGGTTCAACCGACGCCTTTCTCTTATAACCAAAGAACCGGCGCCTTTCGAGCCGGTTAAAAAAAAAGGCCACGCAAGCGCCAGCGGCCGCGCTGGCGCCTGCGTGGCTTGTCAGAACACCAGTTTGGGAAATATTTGCTACAGTGCTCCGATTTTGTAAATTTTTTTTTATATTTTTTTATATAAATTTCCCAATTAAAAATGTCTCTTAGGATCTCTCCCATACTTGTAGAACTGGTTTTCTAGCTTAGCGAATTAGTTGATAATTAGTTGATACGATTTTAAAAGCATGTTCTAGTCATTTTAAACATACAACATTTAGGAATGTATTTTTTAATTATTAAAACAAGTATAAAGAATCTCAAAAATCATACCTATTATTATTTCCAAAGACGCTCATTCTATCTCCACGTACATAGTGCTACTGCAAGAAAGAGATACACCACAAAAAAGAATAGTGCATTAGCATTTATTCTCTATATAGACAACTTAAAGGATGTGCAAATACATAATAGCATTTACAAAAATGAGAAAACTCATGCAATGCTACCGCAAGTTCATAAAGTTACATATGATGGAACTAGAAATGAGGAAAATATAAATTCAAATGGCAAGTGCACATTGGAAGAAAGTCTGATTACGCCTCAAAAGCATAAATAAAAAGGCCCTTTTATATAGAAATAGGCCTACAAGCAAGGAGCTTATAGGCTCCCAAGTAACTGATCAAAAAAACCATTTCAAGAAAGCTGCTCAACCAAAATCTCCCCACCAACTATTATGATCAGAGAAAATTATTTGATCCAATGCATAAAGAGAACTACACTTTCCGAATGTGAGGGCAAAGAATACAAAAAATTCCAAAAAAATAACCATAAAGAGAAATGGAAATGATAGCCAAATGAAAGGGAAAAGTGAAAGGACAATGGTTTACGCATGGTTCAATTATAAGCTTGATTCAAGAGTTTCTTTTTTAAGAACATGCACTTTGAAGCAAAAAAATCCCACGCAACTATCTATCTTCATCGTCTTTTCTTTCTTCTAACCTAAGAAGCACAGATCCAGATTCAGCACGGGACACGACTTTTTTCTAAAAGGTAAGATACTACATAACCAGTAAAAAATATTTATAAATTTTTAAATATATTTTTTGGTAGTGTACCATATTTTTTCTTTCAAACCTTGTAAATATTACAACTACAACTTGTGATTGAAAAATAATTTTTATTTATAATTTTTATGCAAAGAATAATTACACAGGATGAATAAACAAAATATTTAAGTAAAAACCAACTATAAAAGTCAATAAAAAAACTAACAATCTTCAATAACTCACCTAAAAATTCGAACAGTTAATTGTAGATGTACTTGATTTTATCTTTTGAAATCATTGATTACCTTGACGAAGATTGCACAATAACAAAATATTTTAGCTCAATATGTAGAGTGGTTTAGTAGATCAATTACTTATCTCCCAAAATACATGGGGGCTCGAATCACCAAAAGCCCGTAGACAGATGATATGAGCTTTTAAAGAGTATACTATCTTAACCATGAATCCTTAGCCACAAGTTAAAGTTGGAAGTATCTAGAACAAATATCTATATGTAAGCACAATACAAACAACCATATATAATCTCGATCGCGAATGATTCCATTTTGCGTTTGCACGCTACGGACATTGTTCGCAACTTCTTTTATCAAAGACATTGTGAAATGAAGATATGGTGGAGATATTGCGAAAGAAATACAGTGACCCAAAAATGTTTTCAGAATTATGTTGTAACTCTGAGAATGCATTAACATCTAAACACCCTGATACTAACGTCAAACAATCATAACACGAAGTGAATACATTTATGCTAACATAAATTACATTTGTCAACTAGAAACCGTGACCAATAATGACAAAAAAAAAACAAGTTTGATGATCAAATCAATGATAAAGAGGAGAAAATTATGTGCATCTAATAAAAATTGAAAGTGATAACGTGAATATATCGTGGAAAACATAAAAGCATATTGGTCTCCAGCACGAGAGATAGTACCAAATATGGCATGCGACAGAGTGCTATCTAAGGGGTGTTGTGTTTGGGAGCACTCTGCAAGGAGGGCTTCGGTCCAAGATTGGCAAATATCTCAGAATTTTGCCCTATATCTCAAATAAATCCGACATCTATCTATCTATATACAAAACATTGGAAACACATGCTTTTCCTCTCTATCTCATCATATATATATATATATGAAGAAAATGATGATGTAAATTGAAACTGTCAGGATAAACCAAACAACCAGAAAATGATGATGATTCCATTTTTCATTAGCACCCTTAGTATAAGCTATGACTGTGGTTCAGAGATATATCATGAAATAAAGATACTCCGGCGGTATTGGGGAAGAGAAATTTCAGTTACCCAAAAATATTTTCACAATTATCTTGTTAGCTTGAGCATATATGGTATTGTTAACATCTAAATGCTCTGACACTAATCTCAAGCAGTAATAACACAACGCGAATACATTTACACCAACACAAAAAAAAAAATTTCAACCTAAACATGACCTGATGAAAAAAAATTACTCCCCCCGTTCTAAAATACTATGTACATTTAGAAATATTATTATTCAAAAACATTGTGAATATTTTACCGAAGTCAAGTGACTTCCTCTTTCCAAAATTAGAGGATACTTAGAAAGATTGACTAGAACTTTGTTCATGAACGAGCATTCGAGTTGGACATGATATCAAAGAGAAGGAGCAATGTGATTTCCTTGTGGTTTTCATAGTCCAATAAAAATGAGAATTTTCTCAAATGTACATAGTATTTTGGAACGGAAGGAATAGAAAACATGACCAATAATGACGAAAAAAGAATTAGTTCATTTATTATATAAAAAATTGTGGAGATACTGGTGTACATAAAAATAAAGCTTAAAATTGAAACAAGAATATATAATGGAGAACTTTTAAGCATATTGGTCGCCAGCAAGAGAGACAATGCTAGATAAGGTATCAGAGTGTCGAATCACTACCAAGGGGTGCTTGAGAGAGCATTGCAAGGTGGGATTGGGTCCAAGGCATTGGCAAAATGTCTCAGAATTTTGCCCTATATCTCACAAAAATCCAACATATCGCAGATGTGTCTGCAATCTGCATGGGGGAAGGCAAACAAGCGCGTAGCACTATTGTTTTTTCCTATCTCCCATATCGGTCAAGTGATGAATACAGGATCTACCTCGGAGATATTCAATATAATTTAACATATTGCAAACAATAGCCATAACCTTCAGAAACGAGCTATAACCCCAGACCCCAGACAGGGCTATGACGAAGAATATAGGCTATATGGCACCTGTTTCATAAGGAGAAATTAAGGGGGACTTTGGGTCACCTTTTAGTCAGGTCTTGCAAACCGAAACATAGATTCACCCTGTCCACACTCCACATCCACGATATTCAAACCAACATGTGAAACACGAATATTTCACAAAAAAACCATCATTTCAATAAATTGAAATACAAAAAGGATCTTGTCTCTTCGATTGCAGAGATGAACAACTTACAACTTCCGAACTCAAAAGTGTGAAGAAGCATCACCTTTAGTGCCAAAGAAATCGATAATCCAAATGTTAAGGAAATAGAGCGAATGCTTAATCGTTTCTCCGTAGCATATCAAAGGTGCAAATTAAGATATCCCCTCCGGCCATTTTTTAATAGATACAGTTGATTTATATATGAACTAAAAAAATTAGTTCATTTCAAAATCAACAGTATCTATTAAAAGTGCCAGGAGGGAGTATATGTTTTCTAGTGAGATGGCCTACAGAATCCGATACTAAATGATTACACATAATATCTGTCGCACTAAATTTTCGTTATTTTCTTGACCATATAATTAATGAGATGGCCTAGGTGAAATTCTGATCAAGTAACAAAAAAATCTGTACAAAGATAACTAATATACCCAACAACAATAGCAGAGGAAGTTCCATTCCTAGGCTTCTATTCCCTCTGTCGGGAATTATTATTCACATAAGGTTTTCCAAAATGAACTAAAATTAGTTCATTTGGACAAACCTCGTGTTAATAATTATTGCGAGAGTTGTCCGAGTCCTTATGACCCGACTAACCAGCCTCCTTCAGCGCCGTATTTTAGCGCCAATCCCTTCAGGTGTGTGTATACAGACCAGACAGCACACACCGGTTAAGTCAGGATACAATCCCTGTTCTAAGGCCAGGCATCGTTTCATCAGCTGTGAGAAATAACAAAATGGCACATGCAATTGAAGACAGACCAGAAAACCAACTTAGCTAGACAACAAATCAACAAGTATCAACATGTGACATATCCCAGACCACTATGTTTCAGAAAACAAGAGTAAATTTCATGAAAGAGCCCAAAACCCATTTCTCAGCGCAAAAACAACCCAAAATCCAGGCTCCCATAATCATAAAACAGCTCAATTTTAGCTTTAATGTTTTTTTTAAACTGACCACCTATATGCAAAGCAATTACATGCAAATACATGAGAAAGAAAAAAGCAAGAGAGGAAATTGCAGAGAGCAAACTCACAAGTATGCATAAGATTTACATCTTCCTCCATTTAGAGTCTTAGACCAACACAACTCTTGAACCGAGAGTATCTTGGCCGAGGGGATGAGGCGCAGAGCTCAGCCATGGAGGGTATAAATAACCGTTCACGAGCCGAACCTGGTCGCGAACATGTCATCTCACTATGTGTAATAAAAGAGTGGTGTCAGACTGGGCTTTTCAACATTATTCAAAAGCACGTGAAACGATTCTCTGACAAAAGTAAACTCCTGCAGGTTAATTTGGAAAAATTCCGCCACAGCTAGCTCCAAGCTTGCCTTCCCCCGCCCACGGTTTTCTAATACCGCTTCTCCAGCCATCGTATATACATATCCTCACAAACCTATACAGCTCCAACATGCACTGAAATCAAGCTGCTTTCTTCTTAACCGTCGACGGACGCCTGTGCCTACAACGAGAATATCTCCGTCATCTGCATCATCGACGGTCCCAACTGAAGGAGTTCAACCTCGGGCTCAAGCTCAGGCTCACAAGCTCAAGCCGAGCCAACTCACGAGCTGTGAAATTCTATAACGAGCCAAGCTCAGGCTCACAAGCTTGAGTAAGTCAAAACTCGACACAACTCGGCCGCCCCAGGTACATGGGAACAATTCATATTTCTTCTCAATATTACCCCAAAATAGAACCCTAATTATTAAAGGCCAAAATAATATTTTTATAACTGATTGATCAAATATTGCTTGTTATATCCCTTGTGCCAATTGAGAAGGTTAATCATACAACGATTACGTGGTAAGATAATCTAGGACAATTTTCATTGCTTATCTTCCTTATTTTTAAAATATCTTTAGAATATGTACCTTATGAAACATTGAAAAATACTAGGACAGGTTTAAGAAGATTTATCATTGTTGATTGATGGCAACCCAAACGATTTATATCACATTTTGCCCACATCCAGCAATGAATTAAAAATGTCTAATTCATGAACCTTTGTGGTTATGAAATAGAGTTAGGCGTCCATAGCACATGTTAACTCAAAACCCTAAAATCATTGCCATGGAAGAACAAAGATGGCCAGATCAGCGGGATGTACACCAAACAGAGCATGATTGCGACTAGATTAGGCCTTCAATAGCAACTTCTGATGGTCTCAAAAGGCAAGAACTCCATCAAGTCCATAGCAAGGGAGATGGAGGATGAGAGAGAGAGAGAGAGTGTGTACGTACCTACATACCACGAGATAGGACAGCGGCCACAGGCGGCGGGGGACGACTGTGCTTCGATACTTATAGAGGCGACAACAACGAGTTTGAAGGGAGTGGTGGTGGAGTGTAATTCAGTCGGGGGATTTCCCCCCTTTTTGGTTGGAAGGGGCTATTTGCCTCCCCAAAAGAGAAAGAGAAAGGGACTTTCTTTTCCTTTGACGGACAAACCTCCAAATAGCCCTGAAGAGTAGTGCACCACCCCACACCCAAGCTAGCCCACGATGGAACAAATAAATAGACGGTGGATATGCACCGACCGTGTGAAGAGGTGGGCTGCAATCCTGATCCCTCGTGCTGAGCTGATGACTTGAGGGTTGAGCGGAAAGAGGGAGAGAAAAAGACTTGCTCAGGCATCGAGCATAGCAGATTTGCAACTGAGAGGAAGAGAGAGCCAACCTCCCTTCACCATCGCATCCACCTCGTTGTCGGTGCCGACGAGCCCAATGATGCAGGTACCAACGCGTCATCGTCCTCCACCCCAATAAGGTTGAGGCTTTGCACGCCCTCCTCCCTCTTCACCGCCCTTGCTACCTTCTAGCCCCAGTTCAAGGACCACCTGAATTGTTGTGGAATGCTACATAGGTGAGCTCGAAGATTATTGGAATATTCAAAGATTGCATTTGATTATTCAACCAATAAACTATCGGTGCAGCAGCTCTAGTTAATGGCCAATAATAGAGGCTACAGAATGGAAGATAGATTTGGTTACTTGTACAATTTTACGTTGTTATGAGTTTTCAACTGCTGAGAATTGTAAGATAGATCTAGTATAAGATTTGACATACACGTCTTAGCTAGACTTTGACGAGATTTGATGGACAAATGGTTATGTCATAATCCTTATAATGTCTTTTTCTTATATTAAGTAGTGTATATACTTGTATTTTGATGATCAAACTTTTATATTATAGATTGTATACATAGTGGAACTTAGATATCTTGTAAATATACATTGTATTTATTTGTTGATTGTCCCATTGTTGACTATTACAGGTGATTAAACTTTTACAGTTTATGCACTTTGCACATATGATTGAAAATACATGAGAGACTCTGCCGAAATTTTCATAGAAATATATTCATATAAGAATGCTTATTTTGATTGTATAAGATTAATATCACTCATTTAAAGAGTCACATTGTGAATATATATTTTTGGGAAAAGTTTAAATGAGACAGCTCTCATTTGGCTTATATGAGGCCATTTTTATTTGTAACCGTTGGATCTTGATATGACAGCTATAAATAGCTACATTGGACTCACCTACCCCCTGATGTGATACACTCACCTACCCATTGATTTGATATCCACCCATGGATCAGAATCTAATGATCTAAAAGATTGACCTCATGCTCCTTATACGAGAGCAATCTCATGTAAACCGTCCTCTATATTTTTTACATGATATGTCCGATATTTTGTCTATCTCGCCAACTGATATTTTACCAACATCGCCTCGCCTACTAGTACTGCAGCCAAATTCCTCTAAAAAAATAGAAGGCAAGTATGCATTACCTGATTTACCCCTTTGGGAAAAATAATATGACCGGTCAATATTGTTGGCGCTCGCCTTACGATTTGGTGCCATCTGATTTCGTGAGCATTTTTTTATATATAAAGAAATAGCCAGATAACGCACATTAATTTGAAAGGCTCAAAAGCCCGTTTGGCATGGGTTCTTAAAAGGGGCATTTATATAATAAGTTATGAATTTTTTTTTTAAAATGACAGACTGTAGTAAATATTTGCAAAAGAGGGTATCTGAGTGGCATTTTTTTAACTGACCTGAAAGGCGTCGGTTGAGGCATTTCGAAGAAATACGCCTTTCTGGCACTTCGGCTTGAGGCGTCGGTTGAAATACTTTGGCTTGAACCGACGCCTTTCGAAGAAATACTAAAGGCATCGGTTGACCTTTCGTAGAAATACTAAAGGCATCGGTTCAACCGATGCCTTTCTGGCACTTGGGTTTTTTTTCGCACATTGGAACCGACACCTCTCAACTACTTTCTCTCTATTAACACCCTCGTCCGGATGAAATCTACAATTTTTTAAAACCTGATAACACATCCACAAATATTACACAAAACATATACAAAAACATACACAATCATATTACACAATATTAAACTATTACAAAATTATACAAAGTATTACAAATGTACTTATAAAATTACAATTGTTTAATCAATTCTCCTCAACCTATTCTTACCCTGTCCTCGTGCTCGAACTGGAATTTCCTCAGGCTCAACGTCAGGTATAACATCTGAAGAAGAAGGTGTCTGACATAGAGCACAGAGTGCATGCTGTCGCCGAGTATATACTTTCGAAGAAAGGGGCCTCTCAACTTGATCGACCGAGTCGTCTAGAACAACTAGTGATGGGGTAAAACCTGTCGTATCGGCTGATGATGTCACAACGTCTCGTGAAGCTGATAAAGGTTATGGAACAACCTCCACTCCTAAAATCTTAGTCATAACTGGCCAAAGCAATGGCAAACTCCCAAGAACATGACCAAAGATATCGTGTATCGTCTGACATGCCACTATAAAGCTATCGTAAGATCGGTCAACTAAAGCACTATGAGACTGAGCGTGCACTTGTCTCACACAAGTAAGCTACAAAGGAACAAGAATATATGTTATCTACTCATACAATGGTGAATTAAATTAAATATGAAGTCGGAGATACTCACCAACGCCCGCTCAGTGTTGCCCCTCAGTTGATATAATATCTCCGCCTCATGCACAGGTGGCATGATAAGTCTCTTCGAGATCGTGAAGTACCATCTCATGTATGCATTATCTGCATCTCGCTCCATCATAGCAGGCTCCCCTTGAACGAGAGTGGTCATCCGATCATCCCATCTAGTAATATAGGCCGCATGATGCGACTCCCTCGGCCTCGACGCGATGATCGTTCAATGAACTCCACACCAAGAGGGGGGAAAATCTGCTCAAATCCAAATTGCAACATGACCCGATCTGGAACATGCATCTCCACGATGTCTACACATATAAGTGGCGTCCTAGATAGCCACATATGCGCTCCATCCGTACATACTCCAGGTAACTGTGCTAACACATCATTATAATATGGCTGCCATGTTACCTACACAACATATGAAAATTGTATTCGTGTCACTTCTATTTACATTCTTTATACATGTACAATAAGAACGACCAATACCTGGCCGGATCGCTGATTGTCTAGTTCAGATCTATACATCAAGAGGATACTGTGAGGATTTACAGTTTTATTCTTTTAGCATTCCACCTAACATAAAGAATATGAAAAATACATTAGTTAAAATGTCAATAGAAGATCACAAAATAACTTAAATAGATAACACATACCGAACTCCTAACGGAGATAAGCCATCTAGTGGAGTGCTTTGAATGCTTGGATGGCCAATATGCAATCTCTCCTACGACCATAGTTGTTTAATACATACACACCCAGCATGAATCAAATATTATAATTGAAATAAAGATAGTAGAATGAATCAGATTATTGATGGTTTACCTGGATCAGGGTGACGCAACTGGAAATCCCGAATGTGCAAGGTTGGCAAGCTTTTGCCAACTCTCTGCATAGGTAGGCAAGTGTGCCCCACATATATTGCTTCCTCATGATATGTCTCCTCATGCAAACCCCGATTAATTGCCCCATCTATTTCCTCATCGGTTAGTCGCTCCCATGGGGGCTCCTCCTCATATGGCAACTCCTCTTCAAAATCATCCAAGTTATCCATAGCAATTGTGATGTCCACCAATTCACCTCCCTCATTATCAACCATCTCTTGTACACTATCCTCCTCGTACATCTTCAACATCAATAACCAGTGAATTCGGCATTTGCTCATCATTTTCTCCATCCTCTTCCTCATTCTCCCCTTCGTCTTCATCATCGTTCATATTTCCCTCTTGCATACCACTTGAACCAGTGTAAATATAGGGGTTATGAAATGATGTTTGTATGTCAAACCATTCACCACCTCGTGCTATGCCAATATTCATCGCTTCATGAGCATGAGATGTGTGCCTACATTATACAAAACCAAACTAACATCATGAATAAACTATTCCTTTAACCGTAAGTTGAATGGTTAAAATACTTTTTTTAAATGAACTTACCTCAAACTAGGTGAAAGTTGGGGTTCGTTGCATGCTAGTGACATAGACAACTCATCTTCTTCATTATCTTCCACACGCCTTCCTCTAGAGTGTCCTCTCGACCTATTTTTGCGAGCACTCCTACTTCCGCCTTCATCATCATTTCCAAACCTACGCATGCGCGCCTCTTTTTCTATGCATAGCTCGAAGCTAAGCACATGAGACGCAAAATATAACATTTGTTGCATAGAATTGTTATCGTCAATTGGTATTACGGTAGTCCTTCCTCCATAAGCAGGCATCTTGTACTTCATAGGAATTCTCCACAATCTTTGGTCCCATCCCAGTTTATTTACCACTTGCATCTCTAGTTCTTCGTAAGTACTTGACTTATTAATAAATAATCCTACACTTTCACCGCCTTCGTATTCACCTCTATCAATTCTGCTACCATACATTAAGACAAACGCAACCATTTCTCCTGCCATCTCTTCTCACAAAACTTTTAAGAAAGAAACACTATTAAATACTACACAAGTATATCAACCGACGCCTCCATTGTACGAAAAAAAAAAGCCAAAGTGCCAGAAAAAAAGTCAAGGTTAAACTGACGCCTTTAGCCTTTCTTCGAAAGGCATCGGTTTAGTATTTCTTCGAAAGGCGTCAGTTCAACCAACGCCTTTCGGGTCAGTTTAAAAAAAAATGCCATGCAGGCTTGTCAGATACGCCTGCGTGGCTTGTCATATACCCTCTTTTGCAAATATGTGCTATAGTATGTCATAAATTTTTTTTTTCCATAACTTATTACATAAATTTCCCGTCTTAAAAAGTTAAAATCCAAAAGCGGTCCTCATCGCTTTGTAATTTTCACCCACCTTACGGTGTTTTAAGCTCCGTTTGGAGCGTGAAAAATCAGCACCATCTAGCTAAAAAAAATCTTAAAATGGGTTATGTTAACCAGTTGTTTCAGCTGATTGGTGGATTATCCGTGGGTGAAATTGCTTTTTCACGCCCCAAACGGCCCCCATGGTTTCATAAACGTCGGGCTTCCTCGCGTCTCTTCCTCCCATTTCTCTTCTCCCTTCGTGTGGTCGGACCACGCCGGCATCCGCCCTCCCGACGGCGACCGGACTGCATATAGGTCAGTCTCTTCCCTCCTCCTTTTCGTCGTTTCAGTATCAGTGCTATCCGGTCTGACTTCTCCCGCATCTGGTGTGAATTTAGGCGAATTTCCCCTCTTTTTTAACTCCGCATTTGGGCAGCGTTTCATTTCGTCTTCATTTCGCCCGCATTTCATTTCTGTCTGCATTTCAGTTTGAAAGACATTGGACTGGACGGAGCCTCCAGAGAAGAAGAAGAAGAAGAAGAAGCAGTCGATGGTGTTGATGAAGAAGAAGAGCTTTGGCGTTTCGGAATAGATCATCGATCAGGTGAGGATCACTGGGCCTCTTTCTGCCTTCATGTTTGTTCTGTTCTTGTTTTTGTACTTTTTTTTGCATTTTTTTTTACATTTGTATGTGGTTTTTTAGTTGACATGGTTTTGAGTGAAAGTGTTTGCTTTGGAGGTCTGTGTTCATGGTTCTTACTTCTATTCGCAAACAACTTGTGTGCCGTATGATATCATGCCCAAGTTCTTGTTTCGTTCTTCTTCTGGTTTTTTCAGTTTTTTAGTTTTTTTTTGTTCTGTTTATGGTGGTTTGGCGCATTGAGTGGATTTTAGGATCTGGGTTTGAAAAAAGTTTGAATTTTGATCGTCCCTGTGCTTGTTAATGTATGTTGTTTTAGGAGATTCTGTGAGATTGAAATGGCAAAAAGGCAGTGATATTTGTCGTAAAAATTTACTGTTAGTCGCTTTTGGTTGTAACTTCAATTTTACAGGGAGTTCTATTTTAGATATGAAAATTTAGTATAACCAATTTGATGATTGTGGAGATTGATATGGCTCTTGTGGTAGTCGGTACTCGGTAGTGGTTCAAATTACTCAACTTTGATGGGTACCTGTCCAGCTAGGTGGATGAGGTTGAGTACAGTTCATGTTCTAAAGTTGTCTCATTTAGACCAGCATATCTGACGTAAATTTTATCATTCATTTTGCTGTTCTTTTTTGTATTATGGTCTAGTATGAGAAACTTCAAAATTTTCTCTGTAAAGCTACATGCTTGTTACAATTTTGCAGAACGCCTTTTTTCTCGGACATCATTGCGATCTTTGGATCATTGATTGTTTTTTTGGACATGTAGCTGCTGCTCTTCTTTAAATGTTTGAAAGGTTATTGTTGCTGGTGCTGTGTATGTATATCTGCAACTAAGGGTTAGGGTTTTCCTTGGATAAGACAGTGCCCAATACATTGAATTTGTAGGTGCAAATCAGTACAGAGATTCTGTTCAGAGAGAGTTTACTGATGTAGTCCGAATGGTGTGGACAATGAATTAAATCATTTACTAGAATTTGCTAGATGGCATAGTGATGTGTTGGCCTTAAATTTGGTATGGATGAGAGTTTATTTTGGATCGGAAGTGATGTCATGTTCTTTAAAATATGGTGGTGTACTTCAATTTTGGGATTCTTTGAGTCTTTCAATTTTTCTCTCTTTGTTTGTTTTATTTATTCTTGTTCTCCTCTTAAAGATATTGCACATGATGACTTACACTTGATCTCTGAACTTAGGTAAGTTCATATGAAGACAAGTTTATCACTGATGCTTTCCTTTCCCTTGCCTCTTATTTTCTGAATGATGTCCTTTTTTGGGTGGGGTTGGGTTGTATTTTCCTTGAATTTTTTAAATCACTAGTATTATGCATTGAAAGACTCATTTGAGATGCACCATATAGTAAGCAAATCTTAATCTGTGGAAACATTCTAAACTATGCTATAGGTGGATGTGGGAACTGTAGTGGTGAGTGATCCCATTTGAGAATGGCTAATTCGTTATAATCTTGATGCAGCAATGTCTGAACTTTGTCAGATTGCAGCAATGCTGAGTTTACTACCAAACAGGTTTGTCGTCGTTTTTGAAAATTGGTGCATTTCTACCAAACAGGTCAGCACTTGTAATGTAACAATTTCAGATTTAGGGACAAATTTTTTTTTCGCACCAGATCTTGGGGACAAAAACATTTCAAAATAGAAAACGCTCCCAAACAGGCTGCTAGTCTTCTAAAATGAATTCATTTTGGAGAACTAAATGTCACTAGTAATTTCGGACGGAGGGAGTACTTGCTTCATGTTGCCAGACCATGATTGAATCTTGAATTTGTAGGATGATAATAGGAAGATGCTATGATGAATTTTATATGTGAATTTTGATGTAGTCCTATTTTAGTCTTACTTTTATGATTTAAAAGGTTATGTGCTATTCATCTGCCATTGTTAGCGCAATTCTGGTCTAAGGTTTCTGCGTTAGTACGAAAGGGCATTTTATGCTATAAATCAAACATATCAGCAAAACTATTTGATGCTATGGTAATAATATCAGTTTGTTCTTTTGTTTGCTACTTCTTTCACGTTGCCAGACCAAGATAAATCTTGAATTTGTAGGATAAATTATAAACAGATTTTATTTATTTCTGAATTATGATTTCATCTGATATTAGTCTTACTTTTATGAGTTCTATCACTGATTCTTGAATTGGGTAGAGATACTTGTCCGGGGAAGAACTTATTTTCCTAGGATAATGTGTTGGAAGATTTTCTGTGTTAAATTTTACCAATACTCCCTCTGACCAAAGAAGCTCGTCTCGACTTGAAAAAAGGTCCAACATTACATGGCTTGTTAAATTTTCTCTCTGAATTATGATTTAATTTAATATTAGTCGTACATATATGAGTTCTATCAATGATGCTGCATAAAAATCTATCTGAATTATAATATCGAGATTCTTGGGACTCTTCTCTTTTTTGAGTTCGAGGTTCTAACCTGATTCTATGTGTGGTACAACTGGAAAGGTTTTCAGAAAAATAGTTGTATTTCTTGCCATAGGGGCTGCTGAGTAATTAGAAGTATTTTTAATGACAAATTTTGTTAAACTCTGTGCATAAGCATCTATGCTAGCAATCATACATATTCGCTAAATTATTTGATTTTTCGCTGATAATATCAGTCTGGTATTTTCTTATTGTAAAAACAATTTTTGAATAGAGAAAGTTTTGTTTCCCTAGGATAATTTGTAGTCTGATTCTGTGTTAAATATTATCTCTATTTAACACTGAATCTTGAATTGGGTATAGATAGTTGTCCGGGGGGAGATCTTATATTTGTCTTATATTTCTAATATGATGGGTTGTCAGATTCTGTGTTAAATTTTATTTCCGAATTATAATTTGATATAATATTTGTCATACTTTGATGAGGTCTATCACTGAATCTGCCTTGAAATCTGTCTGCTCTTTTATTCTTTTCAACCTTGAACGATTTGGAAATTATTAAGATTTGTCTTTTCTGGGTTGAGGTTCTACATACTTTTAGCTGACTTTCCTGTTTCCTTGTTGGGTACAATGCTGTGGTTTGCAAAAAATTGTTTTATTTTGAATTTCCTGTCGTAGAGGCTGCTGCACATTAGTATCTTTTTTTTTGCGTTAAATTTTTGTCATTTCTGGTGGGATTCTTATATGTTGACATCAGGTCTGCTGATGTTTTCCAGAGGCGGAGGGGGTGTTCTTAATAGAAACTATTTAATCTGCATTGGGTTGAATGGTTTTCTTGAGCTGATCTTAGTTGATTTTAGTTTTAAATTGAACGTGCATATAAATTCTCTTATCTATATTAACTATTGTGTGAGATTCTGTTCTTTGCTTTCGTTTGGGGTTGCATGTGGGTGCCTTTAACTAAGCAAGGGATTTAAAATTTCAGTAAAAGTTGTGTTCCTTGAATCTAGAAAACCAGAATGTCATTTGTTAAAATTTGTCACAAAGATTTATTTTACTAGAATGAAAAAGTTCCTGATTAATAAACGTCCAGTCCCAAAATCTCGCAGGGCAATTTTAGTACTTAGTTAAAACTTTGGCAGAGTCAATGTAGGATAAATTTTGATCTGGGCAGAATAGGGTTTTATTAACCAATTCTTTTTCAATTGGAGCGATTGATATGGGATGGAGGGAGTATTTTCAAATCTGCTTTTATGAAATTCATGTTTCTCGTATGTATTGGATTCTATTTAGGATTCCAGAATCCAGAACAACTTGCCATTTCCGAATTTGTAAGGATATTATTACTTTTTGGATCATTTAAAATTTCTATCAGAATCAGGCAAATTTTCTATTTTAAAATACTAATAACTAGGCAGTGTTGTCAATGGGAACTCTAGGTTCTGTTATTCGTGGGATAGGCCGTAAGTTGTGAAACCTTTCTAGAAACTCTTTTTGCATTTTGGGTTAAGGCTGAGGGGTTTTGATCTGGACTAACAAAGAAAAGAAACAGGGAGGTGGTGAAAAGTTCAAGCTGGATAAGAGTGCAGAGTAGGGTGAGTTAGGGTCATGGTTTGGAATGAAGGGCAGGGGTGAAAAAGTGCAGAGTTGTCTTTCCTCGCCTTGACCCTTGTATCAACCCTCCCCATTTATCTCCAACTTCCCTGCCTTGCTATGCCAGTACTGTCCTCTCACCACAGCCATTCTCCCCATTCTCACCTTGTCTCCTTGAGACCATTCTGCCTTACCCCTTCTTCACAGGCACAATGCATTCAGCTTTCAGCTTTCAGCTTTCAGCTTTCAGCTTTCAGCTTTCAGCTTTCAGCTTTCAGCTTTCAGCTTTCAGCTTTCGAGGGGCCTGCCTATAACTTCTAGTAGGCTTCCTCATGTCTGCCCATTTTTCCACCTCTGGCTGTCGGTGTTGGCTATTAAGTTTAGCCTCAAGTGGACCTGTTCCATATCCTTAACCGATATGTGCTATTTAGTAGCGTCTTCTTTTAGGTCCTCTGTTTGTATCTTAGCTTCTTGCTTGTCTCCCTTATTGTGTTTTTTCACCTCATAAATGACTCGCTCGCCCTTGATTTCATATTTAAAACAATTACATGATATAATTTGTAGATTAATTAATGATACATGTGATGCAAACAGTCTCCCATATCTGAGAAGTGCCTTCTGGTTTCGAGTTGTGCTTTGCATTAATTTTTTTTTATTCCAAAAAAAATATTACAGTAGGGCCACAGGAGTTTTTTTCTTTCATTTTCTCTATGCTTTTCCTTTTCTGGCTGTGAAAATTATGATTTGCGCTGCAGGTTATGATGGATGAGGTTGTAGATGCAGTTGCCAAGGTGATAGAAGAATGGGATCAAATGTTTGTGCAGACCGAAGAGCACGTAAAGAAAATTGGTAACTGTGGGAAATCCGGAAAGGGTATAGAAGAAGCAAATTCTCTTCCTAGATTGAATGGTGCTGCTCAGGATGGATTGGCCGTTCTGCGGTCCTTGCAGTTTAGGCTTGATCTTCTAGCCCAACAGCTCCCAAGTGAGGAAGAGATAGAGTCTGCTCAGGCCAAATTGAAACAATGGAAGGAGCAATATCAGAGGTTGTGAATTTATTTATTTTTTGAGCTACCTCTAGCTCAAGAATGCAGTTTTGCGTTTGATTGTAGTTTGGGCTTCATTACAACATATCTGTGTTAATCTGTCTTGTCTTTGATGGTTTTGCTTTATGCCTCAGTTTGCATGTGGGCTTGAGGAATGCGAATTTGCAAGCCAAGGCCAACATCAGAAAAGCTGCTCAGGAGGAGGTAATTTTGGTGATTCGCTGATAATATCAATTTAGCGCTAGAAGCATTTTCCTTGTATTTTGTCTAAAGAAATTTGCAACTTCCTACACTTGGTCAAATTTTTGTTTGTAAGTTCTTTTCCCCCTGTATCTGAAAAGTGTCCGGTATGCAACAGAGGGAACTTCTTCTAGGAGCTGGAGAGGAATCTACTGTTAGAAGGCGCAACCTACAGTATGTGATTGTATCTCCCATTCATTGTGTAGCCTTGTTTATATATAGTGGGCAGCATATCGGATTAGGTTCAAATATTATTCGTGGTAGGGTTGTTACACAAACTGATATGGTTTAATGGTAAAGCAAATGCTACACCTTGTTGCATTGTTGGTCCATGGGTTTGCAAATACTCCGTCCAAATATCAGGGAAAATGGGTCCCTGTAGGGTCCACACGTCAGTGACCACACCAGGCATCTTTTGCATCCCCTCCTTAAGCTAAATTCCATGATCCTGCCACTTATTTCGGGATTTGTAAAAAGTCAAATTCAATCTCTATTATTTGGACGGAGGGAGTATACTTCTAACCATTAGATAATATTCTCATGAGAAATGTTACTTAATTTCGAGTAAGTGTAATTTTTTTAGTGCTAGATATTTGCTATTCCAAGCAAATGTCTCTATTATGCAGTTGTTTTGTTTCAGATAGTTTTGTGCTTATGTATGTTTTATGCTTCTTATGTAATATTTCTAAAGTGTCTTTAATATCTGTTCTTCCATTTTCTCTATTAGGAATATTCTTTTCTTGTGCTAAAAAGTGTTATGACCTTGTAGTAGTTGTTTAAAATATCAACTTACTTATTTTAGGACAAAAGCTGGAATGACATCTGCTGCAGAAAGCATCACCGAAGGTCTTCGCCGCACTCGTCAGTTGATGGTTCAGGTATAAATTCGGTCAGGTTTAGTTAGAAAAAATTACGTACTTGTTACTTGTTAGGGCTTTTTAATCATGCTATTTTGGGAATGCTATGAATTTTCCAGGAGGTTGAAAGGAGTACAAATACCCTTGCAACTTTTGGTAAGTTGATCATTTCTGAACTTAAGTGCTAACTCAATCATATGAAATGAGAAATGTATACAATAGTTTTTGTGCTTGTTTAACCTGTTTCATTTGGTTTTTAGCAGCAATTTCCTTTCCTGATTTTTCTGGATGTACCAAATGCATGAAAATTACCTATCTGGTTTCATGGAATAAGATAGTGTTCGGTTCTTTCATCTTCCCATATGTTTATTCAAGTTTCTGAGATGCCATTTCTTTATTAGAGCACGAAAGTGTGAGAATGTGAAGCTTTGTTCATCTTCCCGTATGTTTAGCACTTTCAAGTTTCTGAAAAGTTGAATTTTGTTTAGAGGATTCGACGAGTGTCCTAAGAAAGGCGGAAAGTGAGTTTAAAGGACACCGTTCGTTACTGATGCGAACAAGACGTTTGCTTACAACTATGAGACGGCAAGATGTTCTTGACAGGTAACTTTTAAAACATCAACTTGTTGACTTATGCAATAGTTGAAGACCACTGCCTGACAATCAGATTCGTCTCAACAGGTTGATACTTGTACTAGGGTTTCTCGTTTTCATCTCTGTGGTTCTTTATGTTGTCTCCAAACGGGTTGGATTGCTAAGGTTATAGAGAAAGTTAACTGCTGCTGTTAGGTCTGGCTCAATTGGAGTTGATAATATTGCACAAGGTGTGGCAAATTTAATTGCCGAGGATGGCCTGGTTCAAGATATGGTTGCACCTCAGGTGGGCATTCAAGGAAATATGCATGATGAACTGTGAATTTCCCTATATGCCTGTATTTACCCTCATGCCTTGGTGAAAGGTCTACCACTAAGTTCTATGCACACGCTTTTGCAACTTTAGTTGCTGTGGATGGCTTAATACAAGAAACGTTTGCACCTCGGAGTGGACATTTAAGCAAATTTGCTTGTGGAGCTTTGAACCCTCCTTATACGGCTGCATTTTCCCCTCATGCCAAGGTAAAAGAGTTTGCCTCTAAGTTTTGTGCACCCGGTGTTGGAGCTTTGTACTTGTGTAGAGAAAATGTACGATGTGATTAATGTGATCGAAACTGCGAAGGATGCATTGTGGAGATGATGAATTAGTTTTAGACCCAAAACCAAGGCCAATGACTTGCTGAATCTACTGGAATGGAAAAATCATCTTAATTCTCACTTTTCTTTTTCCTAAGAAATTAACTATTGCCTTTTATCACATGTTAACTTCAGTCTTTTTCTCTTCTGCCTAGCTAACCTAGTTGGATCTCTTTGAGTTGAGGGAACCATCAATAATGCTGCATGTCAGCTCCCAGTGTTTTAAGATGTGTCATATATCTTGGATCGGTGTTTGCATGGAGTCTTTGATGAACGTGAGGCCTGATTACCGTTGATCTCCTCTGTTGTGGGTCCAATGTGCTTCAGTGTGTGCATTTGGCAGCCTAATCTGTTTTTACAGGACTAGTAAAATTGCACATTCAAAATGATCGTGCTATAATCCAAAACTTGAATCATGTCAGTTTCTACTGTTAATTATCTGGAACCCATCCGAGTTGTACATAACTTCTAAGGTGTCTTGACTCCTCCAAAACACCTTCCCTCAAGTACGTTGGGCCTCACATTGAAGCATGGAATGTTGTATCGGATATTGGTAAAATATTAGTCGGCCAAAAAGATGAAATATCGGAGATATTGTGTAAAAAAATATTGGTAGTCAAAAACTAGTTTTTATCGTATGTTTTCACAATCTAACTTCTAAAATGAGTTATACTAATTTAAACAAAGAATAAATTTCAAAATATGCATATTAGGATAGAAAACAAACATGAAAGGTTTTTTTTTTAAAAAAATAATTTTTTAATTAAAAAAATACCGATATATCGGCAAGACGATTTTCCATGCATTGAAGGGTGGCTTAATAACATTTTTAATCATAAGGGTATTTTAGGTGGAACACACTTAATTGTCTCTTCCACTATAGATTAGTGGCCCATATCTTGTTTCTTGCTAAGAGTATCTAAATCGTTGCCCTCCAACACATGCTATGTTCTTCAATCTCAGTCCTAACTGGCATACCTCTTTTGCTGGTATCTGTCGTGAACTTTTATATTAGGTGGTTTTCCAGCAAGACTCTTTAAATCTTGGGGATATTGACATTGATCCAAGGCTTTAAACCCCCTATTGAGGATCATCTTGTATGATTAATCATATGTGTCAACCATGAACAACATCTACCCTCCCAGTACTAACTATTCCTACTTCAAAAACTTTCTATCGCTTGTTCTCACTATTTTGGCAAGGAAAGGCCCTCAAAGGGGCTAGATTAAACACTAATGGAAAGAAAGAAGAGTACATGAGGAGCTCACTTACAGGCTGCGGGGCCGATACATAAAACGCAAACACATCAAAAGAAAATAACGTAGTACAACTGTCCAAAGAAGGGGACTCTTTAATTTTTGCTTTGCTGCATCGTGTGGGAAAAAGGGGTACTGTCTTTCCTAATTTAAGGATTTTAATTAACAGAAGTTCCTGGAAAGGATCTTGAGCACTTGTGACATTCTATATTATATATAATATTATATATTAGATCTCTTGGCCGTTCTTGCAAAGCCGGTGACCAGTTTTCCAGTGTGCCGAAGATGGGAAAGGGTTGCTTTGGAAGATTTCTGCCCTTGCATACTAATAACCTCAGTTAAGTTGGCCCAATATTTCCCACAAGTACTCCCCCTTCATCAAGGAATTGCATTGGGTCGTCATGAATGATCCGTTAAAACCCTATCATGGGCCGCCGCGTATTCTGTGGCTCCTCTGACGGCTGGATGGTTGAGGTGATAGATCTGAACGTTGAACTCGTGAATCTGTTGTGAACGTCAGGCCCAGGACGTCAGCACGCACACGTCATATGAACAGACATCACGCTAGATAATTGATTGGATTTCGTTAGGATATTAGAGTTGCTTTGAGTATCTGTTTAATTGAATAATAGATGTATTCCAAGCCCGTTAGTGGCCCAATTAGTGGCGCATCCTTCTAGGGCACCGCGCCACCTTTCTCCCTTTATAAGGAGGTCATCCTCCTCAGTTTAGGTTATGCAATAAGAAATTACCATTCTTTTTACCTTTTCTTCCTTTTCTCCTTCTCCGGCCATGATACCTGGCCCTGTTCGTGTCCCATGCCGGGACACAACATTGGTATTAGAGCAGTTCGATCTACGGGCTGATACTGATTCCTTTCCGACGGCTCGACTTTCCGGGTTGTCGGCGCTTCATCAAGAACTACTCCCAGAGCAGATTCAACCGCAGAGCACGCCGGGCAGTTACCGGCTAGGTCGTGCAGACGTGCATCGTGCAATCACCGCCGTGCGATCAACAGACAGGTCGCTGACGGCTCCACTGCCACCGGACCAGTCATCATCACCGACGTCCTTGTCGAGGCGATCGTCCATTGCCAGACCACCGAACGGCCACGTCCGAGATTCCGACTCCGAACATTAACTATCTCCGACTGCCTCTGTCAGCCGAGCTTCCTTCCTCCATACCGCAGCGTTTTTCGACTGCCTTGGATGAGCGGTTGCTGCCTTCGGCCAGAACAGCGCCGATCGTGCTCGAGTCGCATGGCTGCCGTCCTATGGGTACCGTCGCCGCCACCCAGTAGCCCGATTTCACCTACAAGGCTGCGCCTTTCGTCCCTTCCAGCACTCCGAACCGTGCATCGATGCCTTCGATGTTCACCACCGCGAAGATCTCCTCGCCGTCCTTGGCCGCGGCTGGAACAGGTAGCCTCGCCGCCCCCTCGCAGGCGACGGTGGCCTTATCCACTGCTGCCCGATGGTCGAGCGAACCAGTCCTTGCTCCTGCGACAGTGGCTTGTAGTTCGACAACGAAGACGACGATGACCCAAGTGGATGTGCCGGCGAGCCTACCAGTCGAACCCCCACTTCATGCGAGGATGACGGGTGCCCTCCAGCAGGTGTCGCTACCCATTCCGACTCCAGAGAGACGTCGTTCTTCTTCCTCAGCCAATGGTTACCAGATGTTCGATGAAATGCCTAAGTGGCAAACAACACCTTCCTCTTCAGTTGGCCGCCAAGTGTTTGGCGAAATGCCTGAGTGGCGAACAGATGGCTTTTCTCCGGCTCCTTGGACTGCAGTCTCCGAGTATACACAAAAGGTTTGCAAGCTCTTTACTGATCATTATTATTACCTCCTTTACACCAAGCCGGAGGAAGTCTTCAGATTCTACCATGATTCAAGCAGGCTCAGCCGACCTGAGCCCAATGGTACTATGAATTCCGTCATGACTCTACAAGGGATAGCTGAGAAAATTCGATCTTTCCACCATGAATGTATGAGCACAGAAACAGAAGTCGAAGAGGTTCAGGAGTTACCTGAGGGTGGAATCCGTATTCTGGTGACAGGAGTTCTCGTCCGCAACGACTATTCAACGAGGAAATTTGCTCAGTCCTTCTTGCTCGCCCCGCAAGTAGGTGGCTACTTTGTTTCCCATGATGTGTTCTGCTATGTGGATGTGTCTGATCCCAGGAAAGCCACGTCAGTATCGGATACTCCTTCATTTGTCGATGACCCTGACACTGAGGACGATTTACCGAACCAGGATGAGGTAGTTGAAGGGTTTCCGGATGATAGTTCGACTCTCCGCGACAGTACAACACCTCTGGTTACGAGAGAAAAGGAAGTTGCCCTGGTCTTGGAGAGATCTGTGACCCAGAAAGGCGTTCCAAACATGTCTCAAGTATCGATGCTTCCACCTGCGAAGGAGGGTCAGCTGAGTAATCCTTATGGTAATCTGTTTCCACTTGTAGGTTCGCTTCCTTGGATACTTGCGGATCATATGCTTGACTCCGAAGATGGGGGATTCCTCCAGCAAGCAACCGGACCACCCCCTGGTGCTGATACAGGAGTTTGTTAATGCGCAGAGAGATGCTGCAGCAGTTCCGGTCTCTCAACAGAAAAGTGATGACACTTGTCTAGCATACCCCTTAGCCGCTATGCACAAATTCTGGTCTGCCGTAAGCATTTCCCATGCTACAAATATAATGGGGTCTATTTTTTCAACTGGATCCTGTACTAGTTTGGGCACTTCACTAACAGCCCAACAAGAATTACTGGTGCTGTTGAAAAGGCCCTTAAACAGAGCAGAAGGTTTCAAGCTTATCCACCATCTGGCCACAATCAAAGGAGATATAGGAGCAGTTTATGCCCAAAAATTGGCTGAAGAGAAGTTTGTCTCTATATCACGATCACCAATCCTGATGCTCCAGCTGCAGTTGCTTCATACCTGTGCTTTGCATAAGGACAAGTTGAAAGTGACAACAAGTTTATGTGGCGAGCTTGGGTTAATGGCCTCCTCTACAAGTGGAGTTGACATGGAGCTTAAAGTTGAATGTCGCCTTTGCCTTGCTCGAACTCTTCTTACAGCCAAGCAGTATAGTCAGGTTGCAGATGTGGCCCAATCTCTCTTTTCAACATATTACAAAACTAACATGCAAATTACAACGGTGACAGTCTTGCTCTTGCTGTCCGCGATATATATGAAATCGGGAAATCCAGTTTTGGCATTGCCTTTTGCATCGGCAAGTCTGCATATCTGCAAGTTATTTAACTGGGATGTACTTGAAGCATATGTTACTCTGCTGCTTGCTGAACTGTGGCTTTTGTTTGGGTCTCAGCATGCCCAACGAACATTCGACATTATATATCAAAGGCTAGCAATAGTTCTTGGGAACCCCGAGGGAACTTGGGTATCTGTGGAAGTTTACTCCGATGGATCTTCAAATGAACTTGGGTATATATGGAAGTGCCGCACTGCATGTATATGGAGCCTTCCAGATTTAATTCTTGTGCACAAACGCGATATTTGGTCTGTGGAATTCTCTTCCGTAGCTAAATGCGTCATCACATCATCTGGGGATAGAACAGTTAAGATATGGGAAATGTCTGGTGGTGCGTGCTTAAATGCATTAAGAAGGCGTGGTTTTGTGCATCAGCCCTCTGTCACAATGGGAAAAATGCTGGCCTATTTTTTTGGACTGTGTCTACATTGGCGGTTGCTGGCTGTAATAGGCATCTTGCCAGGTACACTTTTAAATCCTATTTTTTTTTCATCCCTGAATCTCCTCGGTGGTTGGCAAACATGGGTATGCCAGAAGATTTTGAAGCATCTTTGCCAGTTTTGAGGGGATTTGATGCTGACTTCCATAAAGAACATCTGACAAAAACTGTCCAAGGTACTAAGAAGCTATGTGTTGTCATGCTTGACACTGAGGGTCAAGAGTTGCAGGTTGTCAATAAAAGTGAGCGGTATATTTCTATTGGGGCAGATGCTTCTGTTACCCTTATGCGTGATCGACATCAAGAAGCCTCTTCCACATTGTTATCGATAACCTTTGTTGGACTTGCGAAGTCAGTTCAGAAGGGAGCCACAATTTTTATTGGTCAATATTTGTTTACTGGAAGTGACCCTACTTCTGTTTGGTGGGAGGTTTCTGCGATTATAAGCGATGATGTGGGTGTGATAAAGATTTCTGCTACACTGACAGCAAACTTATTCACATTGCACATATATCAAATTCTGGCCACTTTGTCTGATGCTGATATAGATTTTTTGAAGCCGGTCCCAGCTAATGAACTTTACAAAATCATACTTGGTGGTGTCATTGCCATGGTCCCTGGAGGCATCCGGATGGCCATACATGCACCCACCTCTCGTCCTTTTATGGCACATGATTTTGCTTCAAAATCAGTTTTGGGGGTATCAATTGTCATAGCCTTCGCTATCTGGCTTGGCCGTGACACCATTTTTGAAGTTCTTAATTGGTGGAAAGAAAAGGCTCCGCCTGATGACTTGCTTTTGGACTCTTATGTACTTTTGACTCGATTGGCGTGCATTCCCCTAGTCCTGGTGGTAGTTGCTGGTCTACTGTTTGTTCTTGTCCAGCCACCAATTCCGATATCTTGGGCACTGGACTCATACTTGGTTATGGCTGCCCATCAATCTGCTGATGACATATCCATCTATGGTTTTGTCGCCTCACTACCCACATGGCCTGCATGGTTATTTATTGCGGTCTCTCGCGGATGCCACGTGGAAGACGAGTTTCTGGAACACTTTCCTGTTGGGTCGCCTTGAGGACAAGGCGAAATCGGAGCGTGGTGGATTGTTGTGAACGTCAGGCCCAGGACGTCAGCACGCACACGTCATATGAATGGACATCACGCTAGATAATTGATTGGGCTTCGTTAGGATATTAGAGTTGCTTTGAGTATCTGTTTAATTGAATAATGGATGTATTCCAAGCCCGTTAGTGGCCCAATTAGTGGCGCGTCCTTCTAGGGCACCGCGCCACCTTTCTCCCTTTATAAGGAGGTCATCCTCCTCAGTTTAGGTTATGCAATAAGAAATTACCATTCTTTTTACCTTTTCTTCCTTGTCTCTTCCTCCTTCTCCGGCCATGATACCTGGCCCTGTTCGTGTCCCATGCCGGGACACAACAGAATCCTCTGCTCCAGTTTCAAATCAAGATGACTCTTCCGTCATGGTCATTATTTTCCCATGCATAGTGCTTTCGGCCAGCCCATGGGACCAACATTGGAGAAGGGTATGATAGAACTTAATGCAAAAGAGAGATTTAGGCATACGTGTAGCCATTAGAACTTTTAATGGAGTTTCTGGTTTAGAACTTGGCTGAGAGCAATCTCGCTTAATATACCGTATTAGGATGGCTAATGGTGTCGAGAGGCCTGTTTCAGTCCATATATTGACTTCTTGAGTCTACAAACCAGATGACTACCTTTATATGAGGTGAAACCTTCAGGCTGAGTCATATATACCTCCTCCTCAAGATCCTCATTCAAGAACGTTGTCTTGACATCCATTTGATGTAACTCTAAGTCAAAATAAGTTACAAGGGCCAAAATAACTCTTAATGAATCCTTCGTAGAAGCTGGAGAGAAGGTTTCATTATAGTCAACACATTTTTCTGAAGAAAACCTTTAGCGACAAGTCGGGCCTTATATATGTTAATGTTACCAGATGGATCATATTAGTCTTATAGACCCATTTGCAGCCAAGAGCCCTGGCGCCTTGCAGTAACGCTATTAGATCCCAGACTTAATTATCAGCCATAGATTTCATCTCGTCCTGCATGGCATCATACAATTTGCTAGAGTTATCTCCAGACATGGCCTGTGAATATGTAAGAGGATCTTGAATGAGTCCAACATTCTCGTCAGACTCCTGGAGGTATACAACATAGTCAGAAGGGAGTGCAGGTTTCCTTACTCTTGAGGATCGTCGAAGTCCTATTTCATCAACAGACGGAGGGGCTTGTGCAATACGAACTTCAGCAACTTGATCCGGAGGTGAGAGTAGAGGGTGGATAGGCTGTTCTGGAATCACCATAGGTGATACAGCATCTGATCCTCCACCAAAAGTGGGTATAATAACTAGAACCCGTATTTCCTCAAACACAATGTGTTGAGGAGAAATACTCCCACTGAAGTTGCCATACTCAAGAAAACGTGCATTCCGTGCTTCGGCTACTGTAGGGGTGAGAGATGGACAATAAAACCTATAACCCTTAGACCTTTCTGCATAGCCAATGAAAAAACCACTGACAGTCTTAGGGTCAAGCTTCTTCTCAAGTGGATTATACACCCTAACCTCAACAGGACAAACCCAAATGTGCACATGATCTAAACTAGGTTTCCATCTATTCCATAGCTCAAAGAGTGTTTTAGGAACGACTTTAGATGAAACTCGATTTAAAATGTACACGGCTGTCTTTAAGGCTTCACTCCACATTTTGAGAGGAAGAGAGGAGTTACTAATCATACTCCTCACCATATCCATCAAAGTGCGATTCCTCCTTTCAGCAACACTATTTTGTTGTGGTGTGCCTGGTACTGTGTATTATGCAACAATACCATGTTCCTTCAGGAATTGCACAAATGGTCCAGGTTTTTGTCCACTCTCTCTGTACTTGCCATAGTATTCCCCTCCTTTGTCTGATCGAACAATTTTGATACTCAATCCAGATTGTTTCTCTACCTCTGCCTTATAAGTCTTGAAATCATCAAATGCTTTAGACTTTTCATTTAAGAGATAAAGATACGTGTATCGTGTATGATCATCTATAAAGGTAATGAAATTCCTTTGACCATTCAGACAGGGAGTACTAAACGGTCCACAGATATCAGTGTGTATAGTGCTTAATTTCTCATCATGCCTCTTAGCACCCTTAGAAGGCTTGTTAGTCTGCTTTCCCTTTATGCAGTCTATACATGTCTCAAGATCAGTAAAGTCAAGAGTTTTTAAAACTCCTTCTTTTACTAATCTCTGTAAGCGGTCAATGGAGATATGCCCCAAGCGCCTGTGCCATAATATAGAGGAGTTCTTTTAATAACAATTCCTCGCACAGACATCATAGATTGTTCAAAACAAAAATGCAAAGAGAGTCTATATAGTCCATCAATCAAAGAACCAGAACCAATGGTGACTGAATCTTTAAGAATCAGAAATGAGGAATTCATAAACCGAAAATTAAAGCCATGAGGTACTAGTCTTGATACAGAAACTAAATTTTTAGAAAAACTTGGAATATAAAAAACTCTTGCTAAATTTAAGGTGTATCTTGTATAGAGAACAAGTCTATATGTCCCCACACCTTCAACCTTCGAACATATCTTATTTTCAGAATAGATGTTGTGCTCCCCATCGTTTGGTTTCCTTAGATTGAGAAACCCCTGCATGACAGTAGAAACATGGATTGTAGAACCGGAGTCAATCCACCATGTGTTATTATGATGAGAATCAACATAATTAGATTCATAACACACTAAAGACATGAAATTACCTCCTTTCTTGGCAAGCTACTTCTGATACTTAGGGCAACTTTTCTTAATGTGTCCTGTCTTTTTGCAGAAAAAGCATTTGGTTTCCTTGGTGACACCAGTAGACTTTATTGGTACACTTTTACCAGCTTTCTTCCTAGGAGCACCAAGATTTATCTTCTTTTGTCCTTTATGAGAAACTAGATGGGCACTCTCTAACTTCTCTTACTTAAGTCTCCCCTCTTCCTGTACACACATACTCAGAAGGTCATTAACTGACCACTGAGTGTTATGTGTGTTATAAGAGATCTTGAATGGCCCATATTGTGCAGGCAGGGAGTTCAGAATGAAGTGGACCAAAAAAATATCATCAATCTTTATTTTCATATTGTTCAACTGATTAGCAATATCATGCATCTGCATGATATGCTCTCTTAACCCTTTGTCATCTGTTAGCCTCATGGATGGCAACCTGGACATTAAAGTGCTGGCCAAGGCTTTATCAGAACTTTTGAATTGAGCTTCAAGAGCTTTCAAAAGTTCTTGAGCTGTAGCGCATTCTGGGATTGATCCTCAAATGCTTTGATTTATGAGAGTCCTCATGAGCATCATACTTAAGCGGTTAGACCGCTCCCACTTTTCAAAAGATGCTACCTCACTTGGCGTACTTTTTTCCGTTGGAGTGGTGGGTACATCCATACGAAATGCCAAATCTAAGTCCATGCACCCTAATAGTAAAAGTAACTTTTTCTTCCAATCCTTAAAATTGTCCCCAGACAATAATGGAAGGTGCTGATTAGGGTCAGAAATAAAAGACGGATAAGCTACAATAAAGGAATAAATACATGCAAACATTAAAGAGGGCAAGACACAATAACATAAGTATGAAAATAGCTAATGCTAAAATCATGTAGTAAAATTGAAAACCTCCCTTTGGGCAAAGGTTGCAATCTGCATCAAATTTACTAAGCCGTATAGAAACAAAAATTCATTTGTCTCATGATAAGTCTAGTGGGTTATATAGAAAACATTATAGGAAAATCCCACACCTTTGGGCATAAGGATTCACCCATGTTAAAATATACAACCCTCCACCTTATCCTAATTATGTAACGCTAACTACCACCTCCCTTTGGGGCCGGATGACAGTCTTTGTCACAATCAAAATTTGATGATAGCACAATATTTTTATGTATGTGAATCTATGCACCCCATGGTAGCATTCTATATGATTCACACGTTGACAAATGACTTAGGATGTTTTGGCCATTCCTAAATTATCTCAACGGACGTGGGAACTGAATTTGTGCTATTCACCATTTGTAAAATAACAAAATGAATGCAATTAATTATCAGACAATCATGCAATATCCATATACAAAATTGACTAGGACATTAATGTCAATTTTGTCATCAGGCTTTTGGGACTCGGCCAGGGGTTTCATCACCACACACCACAATGAAAAAATATAGTCCAAAGTCCTTATACAGTCCTTTAAAAACAAATTGTACAAGGCGGAAGCTATAAGCCCCTGGAATAGAAATATATACATTAATTCTTCGTGACTGCATCTGCCTCCAGGCGTGGTCCTTGAAGTCTGGTGTCGCTTACGATAGATATAATGTACACTTTCTCTCAAAATTACATAAGTGGTGCGCTCAACAATTTAAAAAAAAATTGATAAAACATATATTGCAATATAATCCCTTGGCCGGTCCATATAATTAATAAATCCTTAATCATGATAATTAAAACGCATCCATAACATACATGCAATCATAACTGTAAAAAAAAATTCTTTTTTTTTGCCCTGGAATGGACCAAACTGGGTCTGGGCCGGGTCAGCAGCTGACCCGGTTTCCTTTAACGCTGGTCCGGTTTAGGGGGTCATCCTCTTCAAGAGGATGCCCTAAAACTTTACAAGCGGCGGCATCGCGTCGAGGCCGCCGCCTTCCTCCTTCGGCGGCCGTGATCACCTCCGCCGCTGCCATCTTCCTCCGTCAGCGGCAGCAACAGCCGCCTACAAGCCCTCCACCGCCATGGGCATCGATGCCACAACGAACACCACTGCCTTCGCGACTTCATGGCGACGGCAATCGCGACGATGATCGGTCCCACGGGAGCAACAAGAGCGGCGATGGGGACGACATCAAGGGCGGTGGCCATGGACGCCGCCGCCACGGGCTCCACTATGGCGGCGATGCCGTCGGCTGCCAAAAAGGTAATATTTTTTTAAATCATCTTGATCCGGAGCTTCAATCGCCGGCGGCGGCCGAAAAGGCCACCCTTTCCTTCTTCTTCTACGGCGATGCCGGCGGCGGCGGAAAACCGTCACCTTTTTTTTTTAGATCCGTCGTCGGCGGTCGTTATGGCGGCCGAAAAGGGCCGCCTTTTCATCATCTACACGACGATGCCAGCTGTGGCCAAAAACCGCCCTCTTTTGTTTTTTTAACATCCACCGGACTAAGCGACGAAATCCGGCGCCGCCGCTGTGCCGGCCAGAGCCCAACGCCTAGTGACGGCGGCTCTGGCCGGTGCGTCTGCTCGCAGCAGCTGCGCCGGCTAGAACCCAACGCCTTGCGACGGCGGATCTGGCCAGTGCACTGTGCAGCGCCAGCACCGGCCAGAGCCCAACGCTCGGCGGCGGCGGCTCTGGCCGGTGCGTCTGCTCCGGCCTGCTATTCCACAACGTGTGGCTCCACTACGACGACCGAAAATGGCCGCTGCCGGGATGACCTGCGACCCATACGGCCATCAGCCAGTGATGCGCAGCAAATCTACAGCGGAAGCATACCAGAATTGTACCAGAATATACTAGGAGCTCCTGATACCAATTGATAGAACTTAATGCAAAAGAGAGATTTAGGCATACATGTAGCCATTAGAACCTTCAATGGAGTTTCTGGTTTAGAACTTGGCTGAGAGCAATCTCACTTAAGACACTGTATTAGGATGGCTAATGATGTATTTATAACTAAACCAGGACACCACTGTTAAGAACCCTAAAATCCTGACCGTCCATCCATAGGTCATCCAATGGTTCAGATCTACCACTGAAAACCACAACTTAATGGGTATTCTGACTCAGGCCCCTTACCCAGACAGTTCTAAAAGCCCAAAACACTGTCAATTAAGATAGTTGGGCTACTTTATATTTTATTACAAAAACAAGCCCAACATGGTAGATTTTCGCATTTTGAGTGTCTGTTCAGGCTCCTCCTCCTGCCTCTGAGATATCATGTACCATAAATGGGCAGTTCTACGTGGTTACTATTGACGGGTGAGTTCTTGCTTACAAACATAGTGAAGGCGCTGCTGGTGGCTTATATATATAGGTTTGTGTCCTATATTACTTACCTTATTTGAGAGGAGTCGGCCCTCCCGTGTGTGTGAACTTGAGGAGATGGCAAGGCTTCTGTGGGCCCATGTGGGGCCCACAGCAAATTGGAAGAGACGCCTTTAATTAGAACCGTTTAGCAAGGCTTTGATTTGGTTAATTATAACCAAATCTGGAAAGAGAATAATGAGGATGGTCCTAATTGCATTAGGACGTTGAGAGAGATTTTAAGGGAGATTTGACTCCCCTAATTGTAGTAACTGATTTGCAATTAAGGTAAGATTTACTCTCTAAAATATGTAACCAAAAATTGCAATAATAGGGGAAGAGGTGGGGACGCCCAACTCTCCCCACGACTTGGCAATTTTGTGAAGAGGACTTGGTCTTCTTCTCTCTCAAGAATCATCCATCGTTTTCTCTCTCTTGGCTGAATATTGTATTTCTCCTTTGGTGATCTTGGCTAATTGGGATTCGAAGTGAAGACCGGATCGAAGCAAAGATTAAGGAGAAATCGTTTGAAGATATTGTTATCTCTGGGAGAATAGCAAATCAGAGAAATCACACACGAACAGTTCTTGAAAGGTGATCTCCGACATACTATTTCTATTTCTCTACGAAGAACGGTGTAACTTGGGCACAAAGGTCGCAGGTTAGTAGTATACGTTCTTGAATTTATTATTGATTGCTCTTGACATAAATTAGTTGTTCGTTTATATTGCTAAAATCCTTGTACTCTATTTATTTGTCTTTGTGAGTGCAAGGTAATTCCTCGTGAAAACAGAATTTGAAGAATTCAACGCCATAACGGAAGTAAGATCCGCTTCCGCTGCGGCTCGACTACCCTAGAGCTTAGACCTCTACTGCATCGCTAGGCTGCCTCCCCCTTGGAATCACCGGATTTTAGCACATTCCCTAGTGGAATCCTCAATAGGAGGACTATTACTAGTTCAAATGCAGCTCAACTTGCAAGCTAATAACAATTTTGAACCTTCCTTCCATGTTTTCAAGTTAGAATATGACAAGTGCTCCTGTTTATCACGATGGTTGGAGGTTGAAAGCTTGGGCGATGACGCCCTTTTCTTCTCGGAGCGCCTGTCTTTTTCAATGTCCGCTGTAGCTGCCACAAGGTGTAGAAAGAACTGCATCTACTTGCCTGATGATGCTTTTGGAAGGAATCATATCAGCATCTTTAGCTTGGAGGATAAGCGCGTTGTTGATCGCTATGATTTGGGCAGGTTTTTGCACTACACTTCGTTGTCCGACTGCTTTTGGATACAAAAATTTGACTGATCACTCTAGTAAATATTCCCGGAATATCTGCTCTAGAATTTGGATTTATCTTTTGTCTTTGTCGAGGACAATTTATTTAGAGTAATTAATGAGTTATTCGAATTACTAGTCAAAATGTGCGTACAAGCAAAATTCTTTGAGGGTGTGTTTGACAACCTTAATTTTGATTTAAAGGTTTGATTCATAAAATCATGTCTTTTTAAATCACATGTATATGAGATTTGTATTTCAGATCATGTCTTTTTAAATCACATGTATATGAGATTTGTATTTCAGATCATAAATCACAGTAGTGTTTGGGAAGAATGTGATTTTACGAGTAAGATTTTAATATTTAATGTTTAAATGTGTGATTTTGTAAAGTGTGATTTGCACTAATCCTTTTTCAAATTATAAACGAAATGACGGGATTTAAGGTGAGATTTTAACCAAAATCAAATCCATCCAAAAATATATTGCCAAACACTGGATTTGTCCAAATGACGTGATTCTATGAATCACATAGTCCAAATCCCTATTGCCAAATGCAACCTGAAAGAAAACTGTTTGCAAAGAGGAAACGGCTCAGTATTTTCATGTGCAGGCAGAGCATATCCTCTACTTTCCCCATCAGCCAATTTGAAAAAAAAAACTACAACCGCATTTTACGACCTTAATATCCAGTTAAGTTACTTTATGTTAAGCTTATATGCAATACTTGAAAAATCTTTTTAAAAAACAAAGCATCTATTTACAATACAGAATGAACACCATTGAGCTCATCATCTGCATATCTCCCAAATTTGTATGTAAAGCATGCTCATTTTCTAGTTATAAAGAGTGTTCGTAGGTCATGCCTCAAGCAAATAACACAATGTACGTAGATTAGCGCGTCCATTGTAGCCAATGTAGTTTTCAGGTCATCCGTCATTTCTATCTTGAAACAAGCAAAGCTAGCAAATAACCATGTGAATGTGCACCTTCCAACTGAAGGCGTTGACGATGTTGTTAACATCTTTTCTGCCTTCATAATGCCATGTACTATCAATTAAATCCACGCCATAAGCACAATCACACTATTTATATTAATTTTTTTCATTTTCCTCCAACCATTCCATTAACTATTTAAAAAGATGGAAAATAAATTCTTGAGGGCTTTCTAGCTCAGAGAATACTCCTTCCGGGTCTTATTCTTCATCACCACTTTTAGAGCCAGCATGTGAAGAAAGATTGAGAAAAAAGAGATTTTGGTAACAATAAGCTGCTCAAAAGTCTGTCTTTATATGGGGACCATAAGAATCCGGAGATACCACTACACATCAATATATAATAGATAGGAAAAAGTTGAAAGTTTTTGAAAGCCATATATTTTTTACACAATTTTGAAAGCCATATTGGCGGCAAGGGCAAACAAAGAAAAATCAAAATGGCTTTGACATTCTGAAGTTCAAATTAGGATTCATTGAGCAAGAAAATGCAATACCTAATGGATAGTTCATTACTTACTAAATCTCAGGGCAAACAAAACAAAAGTTCAATAAAAATGCTCCGCTTATGAGTTCTTATCTTCAAAAGAATGCTTCAATTGTTAAAGAAAAAGGTTCGAGTAAATAGCTAAAAAAGGATTGCATTACCGAGCGCTAACAAGCTTGGCAAAAGACTGTATATGGTCTCCAATGAGCTCCACAGTGAGAACAAAAAAGGGTATGGGTGAGACATTACAGCACCCCCAAATTTCTCAGTAACGCCTACTTTCACAAATCAAGTTTCGAAAAAAAAAAATCCTCTTTCTAGCACGCTCAGTAACACCCATGGTTTTCAAAACCGGACCGGACCGGCCGGTCCGACCGGTTCACCCCGGTTTCCTAAACCAGCCGGTTTTCTCCTAAACCGGACCGGTTGAAATTCTTTTTTTTTTTTTTTGAAAAAAACTTCTGCTGGAGGGGGGATTCGGAGCCTGTTTGCATTTGAAGACGAGTAAAATTTATTGGATCCGAAGGCCCGTACAAGAACATTGAGTCCCCCCCCTTCCATGTTTTTGGGCATGAGAGAAAAGTCAGCCATGTACTATTGGACCCATGTTCTTCCAAATGGAGACAGGTTTTGTCAGTCGGAGGGAGTACTAGATATCAGCTGCTATTATTGGATGCAAACACAATGGGTGCGTTTGGAAACAGATAGTAATTGGAAACAGATAGGTGATTTTTTTTATTGTGATCCGAAGGCCCGTACAAGAACATTGAGTCCCCCCTCCCCCCCCCCCCTTCCATGTTTTTGGTCATGAGAGAAAAGTCAGCCATGTACTATTGGACCCATGTTCTTCCAAATGGAGACAGGTTTTGTCAGTCGGAGGGAGTACTAGATATCAGCTGCTATTATTGGATGCAAACACAATGGGTGCGTTTGGAAACTGATAGTAATTGGTAAAAAAAAAATCAGGCTGAAAATAATCAAGGTGATTTGTAGGTGATTTTTTTTATTGTAGAAAATCTGTTTAGGAACCTAAAATTAATCATATTTTCAGTCTTTCACCATCAGCCTAACTCTTGATTGGTGACTTGCATTTGGGAACCTAAAAAAAATCAGGCCTGATTTGTGTTTGGCAAAGCCGGTGAAAAATTTCTTTTTTGGACGGCGGATAGCGGCGTTGGTGGTGGGTGGTGCCGGCGAAAAATGGGCAGTGGCCGGCGACGGCGGCGATGGTGGTGGTGGGTGGCGGCGGGTGGCCGGTGGCCGGCGACATCGGCGGTGGTGGTCAGCGGCGATGGTGGCCGACGACAAAGGCAGTGGTGGCAGCGGCGGTTGGGCTGTGGCGGTGACCGTGGTCGATGGTTGGCAGTGGTGGGTAGTGGTCGGCAGCTGTGGTGGTCGGTGGCGTTGGCGGGCGGTGGTGGTCGGCGACAATGGTGGGTGGTGGCCGTCAGCGGGTGGTGGCCATCAGCGGGTGGCCGGCGACGACGGCGGTGGTGGTCAACGGCGATGGTGGTGGCCGACAACGGGCGGTGGCCGACATTAGTGGTGGGCGGTGGGTGGTGGTAGTGGTAGGTGGTGCCGACCGTGGGCGGTGGCCGGCGACGACGGCGGTAGTGGTCGGCAGCGATGATGGGTGGTGGCCGACGATGGTGGTAGGCGGTGGGTGGCGACAATGGTGGGTGGTGGCAGTGGTGGTGGGTGGTGCCGGCCGTGGGCGGTGGCAAAGGTGGAGGTGACGAAAAAAAAATTTCAAGCTAATGCTCATTCGAATGAGAATCAGTAAAATCACCTATTTCATGGATGATTTGCTGATTTTTTTTCAGTTTTTACCGTCAAGAGTGAAAATTGAGCAAATAAGTAACCAAACCAGGTGATTGGTGAAAATAGGTTATTTTTTTTCACCTATCACCATCAGCAGCTCCTATCAGTAAAATTAGTAAACAAACACGAATCAGAAGAATCAGGCCAAATCAGCTTGATTTTTTTCAGAGAATCAGTAAACAAACGCACCTATTCTAATTAGCAATTGAAGAATCAGCTGTACGTTTTAGGCTAGCTTCCTACAATTAGGTTTGAAGTGCTGGTAAATTAGGACGTATGTGCCCCAGCTTATGTGTGTCACCGTGTGCTAAAGTCTGTAGCCCGTCTGATTTCAATTTGCCAGCAATGCATTAATACAGGGGCGGGTAGGGCACAGGCCTTGGAATCTCGATCCAGTTGCCCGTAGCACCCCAACATACGCTAATGCATGTGCACTTATATTTTTTCCCCACATTAGGCTAAGGACTCAAATATCCATGCCCCTCCCCCCCTGCACTTAAGCGGATCGACATGGCATACTTGAATTGGCCAATCAATGAACAAAATCATGGCCACTGCTAATTAAAACGGAGTGGGGTGTGATGAACCGAAAGACAAACTCTCTGCTGTCTGATGAACATGAGAAAAGAGAACATGGGAATTACAACATTTTTCTTTTTGTAGTGATTAAGAATACATAGAACATTTAGATATTGGTCACCTCAAGTTAATCAAGTAATTAACCATCCGGGTGTTGGTCAGAGTGCTCCTCAGTTCGGATCCTCACATATTGTTGGCCACCCACAAGGATTATATCATGACTTTTAACCAGTGTGTATGTTGTGTAAGCCGTACGTGCACCTGATGGGATTAGAGGCGGGACATCGTATTTTAAGAGGTTGGTTGACCTGCCCTTCTAGTCGGGCCCTAACAACTCATACACCCCTTTTATCCAAAGAAAAAAAAACCCTAACCATATGATTATAATGTCCAGCAACGGATCTATTCGCCCAACGGTTGGATTGAACCCATTCCTCCGAAGTCCATCCCTATTTCCTAATATAAACCTGAGAATGGTTTCCTCTTTTGAAACTCTGCTTGCTTCCGCCTTTCCCCAAAAGAAGGAAACTTCCCTGTTTCCGTCACTTCCCAGCCGTCTCTATATATCTCCCGCCATGGCCACCACTTCCATCTCACTTCTTTATTCTCCTTCTGCGACGATTTATTTTCTTCTTCTGACAGTTTACCAAAAAGATGGGTGCAGAAATCCGGCAGGTGTGGCAAGAAAATTTCCGAGAAGAGATGCAGCGGATGATTGAGAGCGCCCGGAGATGCCGTTTCGCTGCCGTAGACACAGAGTTCCCCGGCTTCCTGAAGAAGACACCCCGCCATGCGACAGAGGACGAACGGTACTTTGACATGAAGCATAATGTGGATTGTCTGAAGCTGATTCAGTTGGGCATCACCCTGTACGACGATGACGGCAGCTTCGCAGCATGGGAGTTCAACTTCTCAAACTTCGATGAGGGTCAAGACTTGCACTCCAAAGAATCCCTAAACATGCTCAAGAACCATGGCCTCGACTTGGACCGCATCCGGCGCCAGGGGATCGACTCCGAGGAATTTGCTCGGAGGGTGAATACTTATGTCCTTCACCCAAGTCACAACCTCCAGTTAGTGTTCTTCCATGGGCTCTACGATCTAGGCTACCTGATGAAGCTGCTTTATGGGAGGTCCCTGCCGAACAATCCCTTGGAGTTTTGGGCAAAGTCGAAGCATAGGCTTCACTGCATATACGACGCCAAGTTCATGGCTGGGCGCATATTCGAGGCCAACTACATAGCCGGGCAGTGTCTACACGCCAAGGTGGGCGAGTTTGGGTTGGAGAGGTTAGGAAAATTTTTGAAGGTGGAGAGGCAGGGGACGCAGCATCAGGCTGGCTCCGATAGCCTGCTTACAGCCCTTGTCTTCCTGGAATTGAAGAAGCAATCCGGCATCTCAGACTGGGAGTTGAAGAAGCAGTTCGATGGAATCTTGTATGGCGTCGATGCAACCTGCTTGAGCATGAGAATGGCTGGATTTGGGCACCAAGTCCAACAACGTCAGTATCATTCTCCTATTTGGTTTCTTGTTCCAATAGGACCAGTAGTCAGGTGTAAATAGTAGTATTATTGTAACTCTAGTGCTGAATGTAAAACAACTGTGTATAATCAATGGAATACATACTTTTTTTCCCTGTTTAATGATGGTGTTCATAAGATTGTTTCTAAGTTTTCTTGATGTAATTACAACTGTGTATAATCAATGGGTATGTTGTACACCTTCCCTGTAAGTTATTTTACACCATTTTTCATTAGCCTCGATTGCTTTCCCTGTATAAGTCAGTCTCCTACTATCTAATTTTTTGGCTTATTTACGGTCTGCTCAGTAACTAGATTGTGAATTGATATGTGATTAGGTTCCTATATTATTTCGATTGCATGGGATTTTGATTGTAACCATGTATAAGGGAGTGTGAGGTCGTTTCCCATTTGATCAAACTAAGCATCTCTCTGTTCATACCTTGCAGACTATGCACATAGATGATTATTACACAATCAATATAATTCTTTTAGCTATATAGTATATACGCTCATTTTTCCACTGTTTTCTCTGCAGTATATAATACCTTATTTATGTCTTAGGAAAAGAGACAAACCGGAATACCCAACAAAAACAAACGAAATAAGCAAACCTTATTGAATAGCAGGAGAAATAAAGAATTGAGAATTTTAGTACGACATATTTTAATCCTTGCATAATTGTTATGTTAACATGGTACAAAGTGTCCTTGTAATAAATTACTAACAAATATATTTTGCTTAGTCCACAGTTTTAAGTATTGTAGCAACTATGGAAATGAGGATAGATAATAATTTCTACCTTTTTGGCTGTAACTACTTGTTTAGTTAGAACAAGATTCATAAAGATCTCAATAACCTTTCAGCAATGACATAAATTTGTCTTAAATTGTTTCTAATCATGTGGAGATTTCCATCGGCTCAGTCATGTAAAGTCTGTTTTTTTGGGGGGGGTAATTTGTATGAGTCATATGTACTTGTACTATGTTTTAGGGTTGTGAAACTATTTTAAGATCAGCTACAACTCCTAACTCTTGATCTTTTTTGGTTTCAGAGATTTACTTGTTCTGAAATCTATGATTTTAAGATCATGGGCATAACACCTAGAGTTTTTGTTACAACTTTTAATGTGAAAGTTGTACAGGAGATTGTGCAATATATGTATTTGTGATGGATTATGAAAGTGAAATTTTCTACAAGTTTTTCCTTAATAATTTTGGATGAGTCAACCAACAAAAATCAGTGAAAAGGGCAATCAAGTAGCTACATCTTGTAAATTGAACTAGGTACAAATAGAGACTGCCTCAGATAGCCAAAACCACTGGCAATATAAGTTCACTTAAAAGGTTTGTACCACAAGCCTCTTGCAATCTGTCTTTGATTAATTGGATGTAGTTGGAAGCAGAGGTCGAGGTGTTAAGTAAACAATTGTTGGCCTTATGATGGGGTCCTCCTCATTTGTAGCAGGTGATAGTATTATCGCCATCAAAAGTTGCAACATAGTAAGATGAATACCCATGAGTATCTCTTTTGTGCTTGTTGTTGCGGCCACAACCACCACTGCCATTGCCACGGCCACCATTGTCGGTGTTGTAATGATGCTTGTCATGACCTCCATTATTGTTGTTATAGTGTGGCTGATGCTGAGAGCCATGCCAACAAGTCGAGCATCCACCATGAGAGGATCGCCCATCATTGGAGTTTCGACCACGAGTGGATTGACAAGAAGTATATAACGTTGTGGCAGATGAATTGTTGGGCCAAACATGTTGGAGACGAAGTTCAAAATCCAACAAAAGAGCGGTCACCTTGTCAACAGATGGACACTCCATGGTGTTAATGGAAGCATGTATCGGATCAAAATCCGAACTCAAACCACAAAGTATCCGATCAATAATATCATCATCGGCAATGGGCTTCCCGGCACTCGCGAGAGCCAGGGCAAGTCCTTTGGCATGCTGAAGGTATTCTGCCATGCCTTGTGATCCCTTCGATAGGGATTGCAATTAAGTCTTCATCTGCATAATGCGAGACCGTGTATTGTGACCATAAATCATTTCTAAAGATTGCCAACAATCATGCGCCGATTAAGAATTAATAACTTGTAGAAGAACAGTCTTAGAGAGAGAGTTGTTGAGCCAAGCAAAAATTATTTGATCGAGACGTAGCCAGTTGAGAACATCCTCCGAACCATCAATATTAGGAAGACAAACAGTTGTATCATTCACAAAACCAAGAAGATGATGGCACCAAAGAACTGGAAGTGTCTAGTGTCCGGACCTTCTAGACAAGATAGTTGGTTGAAGCTAATTTCATAGATATCTCATAATTAATGAACTTGACCACATGAAGGGAGGAATACCTAGCACTTATTGTGGTTGAGTCACTGAGATTAGGCGCAACAGATAAATTGGTGGAAGAAGAGGCCATGGCAAGAGGACAAAAAATCAAGGTTTTAGGGCTCCGATACCATGTGAGAGGTAATACCCAAGGCAGTTTCCTTGTGGTTTTCTATTCATATATATATATGAAGTACATTTGAATTTAAAATTACGAAGGGACGAATCCCATGATTTGGGTAACTGATCATGTACAAGGAAAGAGTTGTTGTATATATCCCAATGGAATAGAAATTGATGAGCATGACGTTTCATATTTGAACGGGTCAAATTCAAGCACAATCATAGGAAGTATCTGCTGGGATCTTATTCATATGTGTAGATATATACTCTAGTCCATCAGACATATGAGCACCTTTCAATTATACCAAGGAAAAAGAGCACCTTGGTATGAAAATTATATTTGTACACAGGAATATGTACACCCAAATCTTACATTGGGTTTTGATTGGATAGAGGAAAGTGGACCCTCCTATTCTCATGGGGTCCACTTTCGTTCGTTTCATCAAAACCTTTCTTTTTTATTCAAAGAGCAATTCATTGAAATATAGCAAACAGATACATCTCTACTTCTATTACATTAAGAATTTATCATGCTCTACTGTCAGTGCGACACTAGAACTGGAAGGAACATCCTTGCGCAAGCGACTGCAGAGAAAAGGGTCCGGGCATTTCTTGCCAAAACATGCACGACACCATTTGCCTCCCTCCGAACATGCGCTAGAGAAACTGACTCCAATTCGGACAACTCCCTTAAAGCCTTATGAATAGGTGATCTATACATGAATTATACATATATTTATCTCCTAAGCTTATGTTTATCTTAGTATTTGATTAGAATTAGTGGTACTTTAATAAGTTTTTGATATTTTGTAGGAAAAGGAGACATACACTCTTTTTGGCTTAAGATGAGAAAAGAAAAAAGAAAAATCTCGGAAGTGAACAGTAGCCGATTGATCGCTAGAATATAGCGATCGATCGCCAAAGCCGCAGAGCAAAACGTAAGGAAGAAACTGAGAAAACAATCAATCGGTCATAAAAGCGATCGATCGTAGTTATGGAAAAATTGAGTCTTCATCAAAGCGATTGATCGGAGTTATGGAAAAATTGAGCCGATCGATATGATACCGATATCCGATATAGAATTCCTTACTCCAACCTTATAAATAGGCCTTAAAGGGAACGTGTTGAGGATGAGATAATAGAGTTTTGAGTTCCTTTGGAGTCCTTTGATGCTAAAGCAAAGGAGAGAAGAAGAAGAAGAAGATAATGAAGAACATGATGATGATTTCTCTTTCAATGCAAGGCTAAACTCCTTTCCAAGGCATAAATGAAGCCGAATAGACTAGTTGTATAGTCTCTTTTCTCTCATTTTATGTTTTAATCTAGTTGGTGTATGTCTCTTTCTTATGCAATTAAAGTTAATTCATTGAAGTTTGTTCTTGTACTCGAGAGAGACAAGAGTGAATTAATTGGATTTCAATATGAAAGAGTACTTGCGTGTCCGAGAGGAACATGAGTGATATGAAGTGTTATATATTAATCAAGATTCATTGGTTTATACTCGAGAGAGATAGATCACAGTTCTATGTGTGCTTAATTGATTTATGTGTTACGTCCGAGAGGAGAGCACTATAATTTGAATTGACAAGTGTATATTCGAGAGAAATATGCAAGCCAATTGTGAATTTATTTCAAAGAGAGAGAGACGACGCACTAATTTATTGTGGTAGATTCGAAGCCTTGGTATCTTCCATATATTGATTTAATCTTAGTTTAGTTTAGTTAAAGGTTATTATTTTTCTTAGATTAATTAAAAACTGTCACTTTTCTCTGAATTTGGTAAAATATTCATCCATCCCTAGGGTCCGACAACCCTTTAATACTCGTCGTAGTACAATTACCTAGTGCACTTGCAAGGGTTCTTATATTGAAACGATCAATAAGACAATGATATTCCTACATCAGTTTTCCTACAGCATTGACATACATAGCCATGTGGCTTGCAGTGAATGGAAAACTAATGTAAGAATATCATTATTTGCATTGACTCCATTTACATTGGCTCAATTCACTGCAAGCCACGTGGCTGTGTATGTCAGTGCTGTAGGAAAACTGATGTAGAAATACCATTTGGGTGGTGCCAAAGTGACATGTAGGGAGCCTGCAAATGCGCGCCAGCAGGGAAATTCTGTGGCAAAAACGAGGTTGGGAAGGCGCCAAAGCTCGAAGGAGTGGCCGACACAGACAGACGATACAACGACAGCAGGATCTCCTCAAAGCGTGTGACGACCGTAAATTTTATAGTATTTAAAGAGGAATTTCTTTGCTCAAAGGTATGCATTTATTTAAGTTTTCGAAAATCTTTTGAAAATTCAAGTTCCCGCCAGAATCGATCGAACGCCGTAAAAATTTGTGATTTTTTTTTTGAATTGATCTTGATCGGAGATTTTATTGGATTATATGATTCATGGTTGGCGTGGCATGTTGGTTTGGCTTCATTTGACCTAAGAATATCGGATAGGTATGTATGAAGTTTGTGTTATTTTTGGGAATAGAGTTAATTTGAGATTAATCAAAAATATGAATTAAATATTACCTAAGTGGGTAAGTGGTGATTAATGGAAATTCTAAAAAAAACCTAACCTATTTGTGCTTGGGTCAAGTTGGCCTTAGTGGAGGTGGTTGAGAGATGGGTTAATGGAAGTGGTTGAAAGATAACACTAATTGACCCCATTAACTCATTTCTTGTTAACCCAAAAGTCACTTTGAAAGTTGGAAATTCTGGAATTTTCTAGTGCATTATGAGCCACTGATTTGAGGGGTTGATCAAGGGTGGAAAATCAACTAGAAAATCTATAAATAGGGCCTAGTAGGGGGGGGGCGGTTTTTGGCTTGGGAGCTTGTCATTCAAGCATCTCCTAGTCTCTCTCTCCCTCTCTCTCTCTTTCTTTTCCGACCGGCGGCAACCCATCTCCGGTGGTTCGTGGCGGTCCAAGCAAGGTCAACCGGTGTAGTGGTGGTGCGACGTTGTCGGAGTCAAGAGTGCTCGGGAAGAATTCGGTATCTTCAACCAAGTAGGATGTTTTTTTTTCCACTACTTTTCTTCTTTGATAAAGATATTGTTGAAATGTATGATTGAATGTTGATGCCTTGAAGTTACCTAGTGTTTGTAATGCCGAACCTAGATTGATAATTCCCTTTTGTTTCATGACTCAATAGCATTAGTGTTTCATCTCAATTATTTCTACGTATGTTGTCCAATGAAAGTTAGTTTTGGATTTCTATGTTAAATCATGCTCGTATTCCATTCGCATGTGATGATGCTATTCAATGCATACTCATGCTCTTTCTTGAATAAAGATTTGATCTTTGCGCACTTCGGTGCATTTCCGTGTCTTATATTTCATGATCTATACATGTGTTGTTATAGCTATTACTACTTGAAAAATATCAACTAAATAGGTAATCGAATAATGTAACTACGAGATTATTCCTTGTAAGATCTTTTCTCTGTGTTTTCAGTTATGGTTCAACTTAATGTCAGTATGTCTTGAATTCTAATGTTGTCCGGGATTATATGCTAGTATCACTTCAATAATGAGATAAGAAAGTAACTTAGTAATCGGGTTGTAAAGTTTATGAAAAAGCTAAATCATAAGCTGAGTTTTCAGAACCAATAGGGCTCTGTAAAAATCTTAAGTAATAGTAAACTAAAGTCAGAAAAGGATAATAAGGAGTTACTAAAGTTTTTGTATTAGTAAATTAAGTATAACATAAGTTAATTGGTCTCGGCCAGGAGAAATCCTGCGCAGACAGACCTCATTCGAAAAATGATAACTAATTATACAGTAATCAGAAAATTAAGATGTTTATCAATCTGAAAAATAGACATCTGATGCTATTCAAGATAAAAATTTCTTAGATTGAATCAATTTGTGCAGAACGCAGTAACCAGATAAAGAGAGCTATTCTGTTTTGGACAGAACACAGTTTCTGAATTTAAAAGACTTAAAATCTAAATAAACTTAAGGAGTTTGAATTAAAGTTGATATTTAAGACTTAAATCATATATAAAAAAATTTATGAGATACTGAGAACAGTAACCCTAAATGTATATTAAGTGTCTTAGAGCCAAATGAAGTGTCTCATAATAATAGTCCTTTGTGTTCTTCTCTTGGTCTATTCATGACTCAAGAGTATTCAAACTTGAAGTTGTATTCGATGTCTCTGACGTGGTCTATCTTAGATACGTCATTCAAATTATTCTGAGTCGGGAATTATCAATTCTAGGGTGAGGTACGACTTTGATGACGGCAAATATGAACTTTTGAAAAACCTTGTGATGTGTCTCTTTATAGTCGGGTCTCATTTGAGATTCCAGACTATTTCATATTAACACTCTCAGTGAGTCGTTTCGGATATTGTCTGACTTTTACTTTTCACTCCTATGAAGAGTTAAAATTTTAGAAGGTCTTGTTCTAAGCCTTTTACGGCTAGTTGTTTCAAGAATCGTTTCTCCGCTGAGTAGCATTTAGAGCTCTTAGTCGGAATCATAGTATGATCATAAACCATTGCTAGATCTTGCGAGATCTCAGATTTGATGAACCTCTGTAGTTCAGCCGATGACGGCAACCGCGTGCGCTTAGATTGTATGACATTACGGAAGGTCTGCAATCTCCGCCCATTGTGCCCGTAAGCACCGATGGGGCCAGCATCCCTAGACGCATGGCAAGGTTCCTCTGAAGAACCTCTAGGATGTTCTGGTATTGATGAAGATTTGGGAGCAGAAATTGTACTTTGACACTTTAGATGTCCGATGCTTATTACCTTCACTACACTATGAAAGTTTGGAGTCTTTGAGTTATTTTTCCTTGACCTTGATGTGTCTCGGATGACAGATGGTTTCTGGTAAGTGAACTCAGTCCTTGCTAAATCTGAGTCTGATAATCTTTACCTATTGGAGTCTTCTCTTATTATTCCAGTGTGGGTTTTCTGTATCCTACTGGGTATTTCCTATAAAATACTCACGCATCCTCTGATGTAGGAATTAAGGAGGAACAGAAGTGATAGTATCCAGCGACGTGGACTGATGTCGGAGCTTTGAAGACTCGTCTCTTATGTTTTATTTTGATATTTGAACTTGCGGCCTGCGTGCAAATTGTTTTTTTTTGTTGAACAATTTAAGTGTGTTTCGGTTACTGTAATAGATAATTAGATTTTCTTTCAGTTATTCTACCTTTTGTAAGTAAATATTGTTTAAGTCATGACGATCCTGCAAGTCCCATAATATTTAAATGGGATAAGCGTAGACTCGAGTATTCGGTCCGTCTCAGGTTTCCTACCCTATAACCGTCATTGGATTGACGCTTCCGCGTAAATTGGGTCTTGGAAATTTGGGGCGTGACAGCTTGGTATAAGAGCATCATAATGACTTAAATAATTTATTACTGTATAAAGATTAGGATAACTTTGTGTAAGAATTTGAAACCTTAGAAAGAGAGAACCTAGAAACTGATAAACCCTTTTCTTTAGGCTATGGTGTTAACGCGTAGCGGACGGATCTACGAGAAGGACCAGCAGGAGGTGGCTCGTCAATGGCTGAACGACTGGAAGTTGGAGATCATGGGACACGAAACGGAGGAAGAGCCTTACTTGATTGATGTAGAGGAAGAACCAGATGAGGTGGACCCAGAGGAAGATCCGGAAGAGGATCCGGAGGAAGACCCAGAGGAAGATCCGGAAGAAAACCCGGAGGAGGACCCTGAAGAGGAGCATGTGGTCGTGATCAACCAGGAGTTTCGAACAGTTCTAGAACATCCAGTATACGTTCGTGCGAGAAACGATTCAGATCTTTTTTATACACTTTATCTTAGGTTTAAATCCCTAGGTTATAGGTGGCCTCACATGACCGAATGGGAGATAGATTGGTATGGAGATTTTCTAGTGTTTGCACCTTTGCATGTGTCCTTAGCAATTTTAGACGAGTACCTCTGAGATGTGGTGTTCAGGGACTCGAATAGGAATCTTTAAATTGAGTAGAATCTTGAGTAACCCTATTTTTTCAGGGCTTAGGTGTAATCTCTTAGTGGAATTAATAAAAGTTATCTTTCCTCTTGTTTGTGGTGTTTGCCTTGTGTGTTCTGTTTGCGATTTTGCGACTAGGAGTCATGGATTGGAGGATGAATTAAAATGAAACATTGGTGTTAAGTTCTGATTCTCCTTCTTTCCCTGGCTGTAGATTTTCTGTGATGGCGACAACTGGAAATCGAGGAAGGCGATCGGGTGCTGTGCCAAATTCCTCGCTGGAAGAGGCATCTAGCCAGAATCTGACGGATATAGTAAGAGAATTGGCAAGGGAACTAAGGAATGGTGGAAGCAGCAGCGGTACACCTAAGGTGAAGGCACCAACACTAGAGAGGTTTAAAAAAGCGGGACCAGCCTTTTCTGGAGAAGATAACCCGGAGAAGGCGGAGCGTTGGATAGTTGAGGTGGAACGATTATTCAAAGGAATGAAGGTTCCAGAAGAGGAACGAGTTGTGTTCGCGACATATCTCTTTGTCGGCGAAGCTGTGTTTTGGTGGGAATCGGCGGAACGTAATAACTTTGAAGCAGGACAAGAGATTTCATGGACAGAATTTAAAGAAGTCTTCAGCAAAAAGTATTTTCCTCCGCATATTCAGCGCAGAAAGGAGAAGGAGTTTCTGGAACTAGTCCAAGGATCCATGTCTGTTCTTCAGTACAAGACGAAGTTCGAGCAGCTTCAACGCTTTGCATATGATGCCTGTCCAAATGAGTTGGTTAAAGCAAGAAGATTTGTGGATGGTTTGCGCGATGGCTTAAGATCTAAGGTTCTGGTTTCACAGCCAACCACGGTGGCCAAAGCTGTGGAATTAGCATCAATACTGGAGGATGATTACAAGAGGACTCAGGAGCGTAAAAGTGGATCTAACAAAGGTTCGGAAAACAACTCCAAGAACTCTGGTTTCAAGCGCTTTGGGAGTGGTGGCAGATTCAACAATCATCAGGCTAAGCGACAGAAGTACCAACCTCAAGGGAATCGCGGCAATGGTCAGGGTAAAGCAGTGGTTCCTTACCGTCAGCCCCAGAGTGGTAATGGTTCGGATGCCGGAGGCAGGTGCAGATTCTGTGGACAGCAGTCGCATGCAGGGAAGTCGTGTCCAAAAGACACTCAGAGATGCTACAGCTGCAACGAAGTCGGACACATCTCGCCGCATTGTCCCAACCGTAACTTGAAGCCAGGAGGGGAGACCAGCAAGAAGGGCCAAGCTAGAGTCTTCGCTTTGACCTCGGCAGAAGAGGCTCACGCTTCGGATGATGTGATCGAAGGTACTCTTCTTGTTTTGGATAGATTGGCTAGGGTTTTGATTGATCCAGGATCGTCAAAATCCTTTATTTCTGTGGTGTTTGCTGTGAGTCTAGAACGGCAACCTTCTAGACTGGAGTGTGATCTCTCTATTTCTACTCCTGTCGGAGACTCAGTCGTGGCTACTGAGTATCTGGAAGGATCTTCTGTTGTGATTGATGGTGTGGTATTGCATGCTAATTTGGTGTTGCTTGATATGGTTGATTTTGATGTTATTCTCGGTATGGATTGGTTAGCTAAGTTTGGTGCTACAGTAGATTGTAGTAAGAAGAGAGTTTACTTTAGAATCTCAGGGAAGAGAGAACTGTTGTTCCAGGGTATTCGAGTGAGAAAAGATAATCGTCTAATTTCTGCAATGAAAGTGCAGAAGCTAGTAGCTAAAGGTTGTAAAGCCTTTTTAGCGACTGTTCTATCAGTCGAGAAAACTACCCCTAGTATAGAAGAAATTGAGGTAGTAAACGAATTTATCGATGTCTTTCCGGTGGAGTTGCCTGGTTTGCCACCAAGATGGGATGTTGACTTCACTATAGACCTAATACCGGGGACATCACCTATATCGAAGGCACCGTATCGGATGGCACCTGCTGAGTTGAAGGAATTGAAGGAACAACTTCAGGAGTTACTGGATAAACGGTTGATTCGTCCAAGTGTGTCACCATGGGAGCACCAGTCTTGTTCATGAAGAAGAAAGATGGATCTATGAGGTTATGTATTGATTACCGGATGCTGAACCAAGTAACCATAACTTGTTTGATCAACTGCAGTCAGCAAAAGTTTTCTCAAGAATCGATTTGAGGTCAGGATACCATCAATTAAGGATCAAGGAAGAAGATATTTCAAAGACAGCATTCAGAACCAGATACGGACATTATGAATTCTTAGTGATGCTGTTTGGTCTAACCAATGCCCCTGCAGCATTTATGGATTTGATGAACAGAATCTTTAAGGCGTTGTTGGATCAGTTCGTGATCGTGTTCGTGGATGATATATTGGTCTACTCTACAAATCAGGAGGAGCACAGAAGGCATTTGGCGCAAGTGTTGCAAATTCTGCGAGAGAATCAATTGTATGCCAAGTATAGCAAGTGCGAGTTTTGATTGGATAAGGTTAACTTTTTGGGTCATGTTATATCAAAAGATGGAGTCTCAGTGGATCCGACAAAAATAGAAGCGATTCTTCATTGGGAGCGACCAAAGAGCGTAACTGAGATCAGAAGATTTTTGGGATTGGCAGGTTATTACCGAAGATTTATCGAAGGATTCTCCAGCTTAGCCTTGCCAATGACCAAGTTAACAAGAAAGGGAGTGAAGTTCAATTGGAATGCTGATTGTGAAAAGAGTTTCCAGGAGCTGAAGAGGAGACTGACTTCTGCACCGATTCTGAAACTTCCATCAGGATCAGGAGGGTTTGTCATCTATAGCGATGCGTCGAAATGCGGTCTGGGTTGCGTATTGATGCAGAACGGACATGTAGTGGCGTATGCGTCGAGACAACTGAAGATCCATGAGCAGAATTATCCAACTCACGATTTGGAGCTGGCGGCGGTCGTGTTTGCTTTGAAGATTTGGAGGCACTATCTTTATGGTGAAACCTTTGAAGTATTCACAGATCACAAGAGTCTGAAGTATATCTTCTCTCAGAAGGATTTGAATATGAGACAGAGGCGATGGTTGGAGTACTTAAAGGACTATGACTTCTCCATTCACTATCATCCAGGAAAGGCGAATGTGGTCGCAGATGCACTAAGTAGAAAGACGGGAACCATGGCGCATATGATGGTGCAAGAATGGCGTATGATGGAAGATTTGGGAAAGTATAATCTGGAATGGCCAACTACTCAGAGAACTTCATTTCTAGGAAACATCTCGGTGAGATCGTCAATCTATGAGAAGGTGCTGGAAGCGCAGAAGAGTAACCCTCAGATGCAAAAGCTGCTGGAAAAGCCAAATTTCACAAAAGGAGCTGACGGGAGTATCTTATTTCAAGGAAGATTGGTCGTGCCGAAGGATGCGGAATTGAGATAAGAACTTCTTCGAGAAGCGCACAACTCACAGTATGCAATTCATTCAGGGAGCACCAAGTTATTTCAAGATTTAAAGAGAAACTTCTGGTGGAACGGAATGAAGCGAGACATTGGAAAGTTCGTATCCAAATGTTTGACTTGTCAGCAAGTAAAGGCAGAACACTAGAGACCAGCGGGATTGTTACAACCTTTGGAGATTCCGCAATGGAAGTGGGACCACATTACAATGGATTTTGTGGTGGCCTTACCGAAGACTCAAAGACAGAAGGATGCAATATGGGTGATCATTGATCAATTGTCTAAGACGGCTCATTTTCTACCAATAAGATGGAAGCAGAATCCGGAGAGTTTAGCAGAGTTGTATATCAGGGAGATAGTAAGATTGCATGGTACGCCGATATTGATTGTGTCAGATCGAGATCCAAGATTTACATCCAGGACGTGGAAAGGAATTCAGGAAGCGCTGGGCACTAAACTCAATTTTAGCACAGCTTTTCATCCTCAGAGCGATGGGCAGTCAGAAAGAACCATTCAAACCTTAGAGGACATGCTCCGAGCGTGTGCAATCGACTGGAAGGGCAACTAGGATGATCATCTACCATTGATCGAATTTGCCTACAACAACAGCTATCACTCTAGTATTGGAATGGCACCATTTGAAGCTCTTTATGGAAGACCGTGCAGATCACCAACGTGCTGGACAGAGGTCGGAGAAAGTCAAGTGTTGAAGTCAGATTTGGTACAGTATTGTGCAGAGAAGGTAAAGCAGATTCGACAAAGATTACAGACAGCGCAGAGCAGACAGAAGAGTTATGCAGATAACCGAAGACGAGATTTGGAGTTTCAAGAAGGCGACAAAGTATTCTTGAAAGTTTCTCCATCAAAGGGAGTTAGTTATGAGATTTGGTAAGAAAGGGAAGCTGAGCCCGAGGTTTGTTGGACCGTTTGAGATCTTGGAGCGGGTCGGGCCGGTTGCCTACAGATTGGCCTTACCCCCACAGCTGGCAGATGTACACAATACATTTCATGTATCGATGCTAAGGAAGTATGTACCGGATGAGTCTCATGTGTTGGACTATACAACAATGCAGCTAGAGGCAGATTTATCTTTTCCGATGAGACCTATCAAGATTTTGGACAAGAAGGATCAGGTGCTACGAAAAAAGACTATTCCATTGGTGAAGGTTCTGTGGCAAAACCAGCACTCCGAGGAAATGACATGGGAATCAGAAGAGGAGTTGAAGAAAACCTACCCTCAACTTTTTTATGTTTAATTTTCGGCATTTCGAGGACGAAATGCTCTTTAAGGAGGGGAGGATGTGACGACCGTAAATTTTATAGTATTTAAAGAGGAATTTCTTTGCTCAAAGGTATGCATTTATTTAAGTTTTCGAAAATCTTTTGAAAATTCAAGTTCCCGCCAGAATCGGTCGAACGCCGTAAAAATTTGTGATTTTTTTTTCAATTGATCTTGATCGGAGATTTTATTGGATTATATGATTCATGGTTGGCGTGGCATATTGGTTTGGCTTCATTTGACCTAAGAATATCGGATAGGTATGTATGAAGTTTGTGTTATTTTTGGGAATAGAGTTAATTTGAGATTAATCAAAAATATGAATTAAATATTACCTAAGTGGGTAAATGGTGATTAATGGAAATTCTAAAAAAAACCTAACCTATTTGTGCTTGGGTCGAGTTGGCCTTAGTGGAGGTGGTTGAAAGATGGGTTAATGGAAGTGGTTGAAAGATAACACTAATTGACCCCATTAACTCATTTCTTGTTAACCCAAAACTCACTTTGAAAGTTGGAAATTCTGGAATTTTCTAGTGCATTATGAGCCACTGATTTGAGGGGTTGATCAAGGGTGGAAAATCAACTAGAAAATCTATAAATAGGGCCTAGTAGGGGGGGGGGGGGGGGGGGGTTGGCTTGGGAGCTTAAGCCATTCAAGCATCTCCTAGTCTCTCTCTCCCTCTCTCTCTCTTTCTTTTCCGACCGGCGGCAACCCATCTCCGGTGGTTCGTGGCGGTCCAAGCAAGGTCGACCGGTGTAGTGGTGGTGCGACGTTGTCGGAGTCAAGAGTGCTCGGGAAGAATTCGGTATCTTCAACCAAGTAGGATATTTTTTTTTCCACTACTTTTCTTCTTTGATAAAGATATTGTTGAAATGTATGATTGAATGTTGATGCATTGAAGTTACCTAGTATTTGTAATGCCGAACCTAGATTGATAATTCTCTCTTGTTTCATGACTCAATAGCATTAGTGTTTCATCTCAATTATTTCTACGTATGTTGTCCAATGAAAGTTAATTTTGGATTTCTATGTTAAATCATGCTCGTATTCCATTCGCATGTGATGATGCTATTCAATGCATACTCATGCTCTTTCTTGAATAAAGATTTGATCTTTGGGCACTTCGGTGCATTTCCGTGTCTTATATTTCATGATCTATACATGTGTTGTTATAGCTATTACTACTTGAAAAATATCAACTAAATAGGTAATCGAATAATGTAACTATGAGATTATTCCTTGTAAGATCTTTTCTCTGTGTTTTCAGTTATGGTTCAACTTAATGTCAGTATGTCTCGAATTCTAATGTTGTCCGGGATTATATGCTAGTATCTCTTCAATAATGAGATAAGAAAGTAACTTAGTAATCGGGCTGAAAATTTATGAAAAAGCTGAATCATAAGCTGAGTTTTCATAACCAATAGGGCTCTGTAAAAATCTTAAGTAATAGTAAACTAAAGTCAGAAAAGGCTAATAAGGAGTTACTAACGTTTTTGCATTAGTAAATTAAGTATAACATAAGTTAATTGGTCTCGGCCAGGAGAAATCTTGCGCAGACAGACCTCATTCGAAAAATGATAACTAATTATACAGTAATCAGAAAATTAAGATGTTTATCAATCTGAAAAATAGACATCTGATGCTATTCAAGATAAAAATTTCTTAGATTGAATCAATTTGTGCAGAACGCAGTAACCAGATAAAGAGAGCTGTTCTGTTTTGGACAGAACACAGTTTCTGAATTTAAAAGACTTAAAATCTAAATAAACTTAAGGAGTTTGAATTAAAGTTGATATTTAAGACTTAAATCATATATAAAATGATTTATGAGATACTGAGAACAGTAACTCTAAATGTATATTAAGTGTCTTAGAGCCAAATGAAGTGTCTCATAATAATAGTCCTTTGTGTTCTTCTCTTGGTCTATTCATGACTCAAGAGTATTCAAACTTGAAGTTGTATTCGATGTCTCTGACGTGGTCTATCTTAGATACGTCATTCAAATTATTCTGAGTCGGGAATTATCAATTCTAGGGTGAGGTACGACTTTGATGATGGCAGATATGAACTTTTGAAAAACCTTGTGATGTGTCTCTTTATAGTCGGGTCTCATTTGAGATTCCAGACTATTTCATATTAACACTCTCAGTGAGTCGTTTCGGATATTGTCTAACTTTTACTTTTCACTCCTATGAAGAGTTAAAATTTTAGAAGGTCTTGTTCTAAGCCTTTTACGGCTAGTTGTTTCAAGAATCGTTTCTCCGCTGAGTAGCATTTAGAGCTCTTAGTCGGAATCATAGTATGATCATAAACCATTGCTAGATCTTGCGAAATCTCAGATTTGATGAACCTCTGTAGTTCAGCCGATGACGGCAACCGCGTGCGCTTAGATTGTATGACATTACGGAAGGTCTGCAATCTCCGCCCATTGTGCCCGTAAGCACCGATGGGGCCAGCATCCCTAGACGCATGGCAAGGTTCCTCTGAAGAACCTCTAGGATGTTCTGGTATTGATGAAGATTTGAGAGCAGAAATTGTACTTTGACACTTTAGATGTCCGATGCTTATTACCTTCACTACACTATGAAAGTTTGGAGTCTTTGAGTTATTTTTCCTTGACCTTGATGTGTCTCGGATGACAGATGGTTTCTGGTAAGTGAACTCAGTCCTTGCTAAATCTGAGTCTGATAATCTTTACCTATTGGAGTCTTCTCTTATTATTCCAGTGTGGGTTTTCTGTATCCTACTGAGTATTTCCTATAAAATACTCACGCATCCTCTGATATAGGAATTAAGGAGGAACAGAAGTGATAGTATCCAGCGACGTGGACTGATGTCGGAGCTTTGAAGACTCGTCTCTTATGTTTTATTTTGATATTTGAACTTGCGGCCTGCGTGCCAATTATTTTTTTTGTTGAACAATTTAAGTGTGTTTCGGTTACTGTAATAGATAATTAGATTTTCTTTCAGTTATTCTACCTTTTGTAAGTAAATATTGTTTAAGTCATGACGATCCTGCAGGTCCCATAATATTTAAATGGGATAAGCGTAGACTCGAGTATTCGGTCCGTCTCAGGTTTCCTACCCTATAACCGTCATTGGATTGACGCTTCCGCGTAAATTGGGTTTTGGAAATTTGGGGCATGACAAAGCGAGTTGGCAACGGTCATTCTCCTAATGGTTGGACTCCGCAATCTCTGCGATCAAAGTCTTCAAATCAATAAATTTTTGCTCGAATTTCGCTTCCCATTAGGTAATCCGGGAAATCTCCTTTGTTGGGTGGGAGTCGAGGATCGATGTTCCGATACCAATGATGTAGACGGTTGTCAATATGAGAATCCATAGATAAATACATATATAACTAAGAAAGTAAAATACATAAAATAAATTAATTCTTCATTGATTATGTCTTTTGTAATGAATTAGAGAAGGCCCTTTGCATATTTATAGACTCTAAACCATAATTCTAATTGACATAGGAGTACTAGTCCTAGAAATCTAACTAATGAAGGAAACTAATCATAACCTAATTAGAATAGAGTCATAATAAGGGAGTATTGATTTTATGGATGGTTCACAATCTATTTGAATTAACTATATAGAACATCTAAAATGGGACTGTCGAGAGCATCTAGGATGAAGGGAGTCCCATGCATTGAATGCCAGCTTGCCGATATATCGCCAATATATCGGTATTGAGCCCCACCCGATACAATGATACGAGTTAATCTCGTTTTTTCATATTTTTCCAAATATCGGCGATATATCGCCGATATATCGCCTTTTAAAAAAAATATATTTTTTGAAAAAAAACTTTCGTGTTTGTTTCTTATCATAATATTTTGAAATCTATGCTTTGTCTAAATTAGTATAACTCATTTTAAAAGTTAGATTGTGAAAATATATAATAAAAACTAGTTTTTAACTACTAACATTTTTTTATATAATATCTCCGATATTTTATCTCTTTAGTCTACCGATATTTTAGGCATTCCATGGTCCGAAAGATAATAAAAAAAGGACAGTGATAGCCCTACATCACTTTTTCTACACATTTTCATACACAGCTGATGTGTATGGAAATGAGTGGGTGAAATGATGTCCCCACATCATGTCCCCACATCACTTCACCCACTCATTTCCATACACATCAGCTGTGTATGGAAATGTGTAGGAAAAGTGATGTACAAATATCATTTTCCTTAAAAAAAAAAAAGTAGGACCGAAAAGCGGGGTCGATCTTCTCTTACTCGTTTCCTTCGACATACCTGTCTCGATTGGAAAACCAAAACGAATTAAAATCAGTTTATTTTAATTTTCTAATCCAGACAGATAATGATAATGGAAGGGACTATACAAATAGTGGGACCCACATTCCACGATTTCGCAGAGTCGCACTCGCTTTTTCTTCCCTCGTCCCAGTCCGCTGCCGCCAGCCCACCACCTCCGCTGCCGCCGCCTCCACCGCCGGCTCCTACACCGCCTCCGACCGCCGTATCTGCCTCCTCCTCCTCACCTGGGTTGCTCCTCCTTCTTCCTTTCTCCTTCTCCTCTCTTTAACCCACATGGGTACAATCTCACATTAATGGCTGCAAACTCCGCAGAAGGATTTTGGCGCCACATCTGATGTCTTTGGAGCTGATAAAGACCTCTCTATAGTAATAGTACTAGACCTTTTAGTTTAGATTGGTATAGACGATTTGGTAGGGAAAAGATCAAATTTTGAAGTTGTAACTTTGCTGAATTTGAAGTAAGAGCACTCTATTGCTAGTTTTGTGTGTTTGAATGATGCAATTTTGCGATAGGAGGGTCTTTTAGATGCTGGTTTGTGGTATGGTTTGTTGGTTGAATATGTCTTGTAGATGTTTGATGAAATGCTGTACCTATATGTTGAATAAATATTTGAATGTAAGTGTTTTGGAGGTGATTAATGTAATGATTTACACCTGTTTATGTTAGGATATATGTTGGAATTTGAAGATTATAATGGGCTCCCTCCGTCCAATGAAGCTCGTCTGGATTTAATAAAAGACGGGTTTTGCATACTTGGCTGGCTGCTCCCTGAAGACCAATGAGGGAGAAAAAACTCTGTTTTTTTAAAGACCGCAGAGTCCAAGAAATTTCAAGCAATTCAGACAAGCTTCATTGGATGGAGGGAGTATCTTGGTGATGTAAAAGCATAGATATATAAGGGATTTGTAGATTCTATCAATGCATTGTTGCAATATGACTCATGAAAGAGGTAATTATGAAGTTTAGTAGTTTGTTGGTTAATGGAGAGGGAAGGGACCAGTAAGATCATAGACGTCCGCCCAACCTGACCTCACTATTTTTTTTATTGATAATGCAATGCTTCAAAAACATGAAAACGCTTTGGCGACAGTTGTGACCATGCACATTTTTTGTTAGTATAGAAATTAACATTTCCTATATGGAATGAAAACTTACCTATGTAGGCCTCCATTTCACCTTGCTTTGGAAGTTGAATTAGAGAAGGCTCCATTAGACATGGCACTTGTCTTTAGTCCTTGAAACTAATTTTTCAGTCCTCTTAACCTCACACTCCTCTTTTGATTTTGCTAGACAGTAGTCCTCGTTGCTTTCACTTCATTCACTTGCATGTTCTCACTTGAGAAAAATCTGAACTTGTCCTATCAGTTCCACTTGCTATCAAGCTAATCCATTTCATTGTGCGGTTTCCATTTTGGTACTTTATAAATTATAACTACATAATCTCACAGAAATGGCAGCAAACTCCCCAGAAGGATTTTGATGCCAAATCTGAGTTCTTTGAAGTAATAGTGATAAAGCTCTTGATTTAGATTGGTATAGACGTTCAGTTGTCAATTCATGTTCTAGGATTTGGTGATTGAGAAGTAAGGAAAAGATCAGATTTTGGAATTGTAACTTAGCTGAATTTGAAGTAAGCCTATTGCTAGTTGTGTGTGTTTGAATGATGGTTTTTTTCCATAGGAGGATCTGTTAGATGATGGGTTATGGTTATGGATTGTGGGATGAGTATGTGTCTTGTAGGTGTTTGATAAAATGCTAGACCTATTTGTTGAATGGAATTGTGAATGTAAGTGTTTGGGAGGTGATTAATGTAATGAGTTACACCTGTTTAGGTTGGGTTATATGTTGGAATTTGAAGATTATAATGTACTCTCTGCATCCAATGAAGCTTGTCAAGATTTTGATAAAAGATGGGTCTTACATTACATGGCTGACTCCCTCAAGACCAAAAACACGAAAGAGGAAGGAAACTCTTTTTTGGCTGCCCCAAAATCCAGTAAATTTCACTCATTTTGCAATGCAGACGAGCTTCATTGGATGACGAGAGTATCTTGGTGGTGTAAGCACATTTTACATATATAAGAGATATGTAGATTTTTATTTATGCATTATAGCAATAAGACTCATGAAAGAGGTATTTACGAATTTTAGTTTTTTGGTATGGAGAGGAAAGGATCCAGTAAGATCAGAGAACTCCGCCCAACCCTGCCTCACTATATTTTTATTGATTATGCAATGCTTCCAAAACATGAAAATGCATTAGGGACAGTTGTGGCCATTCTCTTTTTGTTTTTTTGTTAGTATATAAATTGACTTTTCCTATATTCAGTGAAAACTTACCTATGTAGGCCTCCGTTTCACCTTATTATGGAAGTTGGAAGCCGCCGTTAGATATGGCACTTGCCTTTAGTCCTTGAAACTAATTTTTCGGTCCTCTGAACCTCACAGTCCTCTTTCGTTTTTGCTAGGTAGTAGTTCTCATTGCTGTTACTTCATTCACTTGCATTTTCACCTGAGAAAAATTTGGATTTGTCCGATCAGTTCCACTTGCAATGAAGCTAATCCATTTCGTTCTTTTTTTCCATTATGGTAATTTATAACTACGGAAAAACACCTTCATTACGTTTTCTAACGAAAGATGATTTACAGGTTGTGGAAGACGTATCTGGTTGTGCATTCATACATATAGGGAAGACAAATGGCTATCCCTGCTGGTTCATATAGTGGCAATTTGAAGGTAAGGTTATGCTTACAATGTATGTTTAGTGGCAATTGGCTTTCAATCATTTTACATTGTTATTCTTCATACCTTCTTTTTTATATATAGGGCCAAGTGACAGAAGTCACTGGCATGTACAATTGGGATAAGGTGGTAATGATACCTACAGTGATATTGCTTAATCTAGAGTAAATAAGGGATTCTTTCGAGTATAATCTAAATTCCACAACGAGTCATTTGAGCTGACTCAAAGTTCACAATTTATTCATCAAAACCAAGTCTAACCAGTTCTTACAATTTCTGCAAATGCCCCATCCAGAAGTTAGGGATGGTAGTTACAACAACCATTTTATAACTGATTATCTTCTGCAGAAATAACTAACTGAATCTGCACAAAATAACTAATTCTAACTGCTAGAATAATATTTATTAAACACATTATATATTACAATAGAGTTAGACATAATATGAAGTAATACAGAACACTAATAAGCTTAATATAGTTAATATTCATATCAATTCCAACCCTGTGGAAAAAAATTGTCCATAAGGTTTGCGCAGGGAAATTATTTCTTTGAGTCACCCATTCACTCCCTTGTAGCCTAGCGTTCTCTATGATTGAGAGCTCTAAATCTGGTGTACTGTCAGCAGCCTGCCACTGGCCATCCATGAGAAACAGGGTCTGCATCTTACAACGATGACTTGGTTTAAATTTTTCATCACAGTAATGACATAAACCCTTATCACGACAGTCCGCCATTGTCTCATAAGAGACTTTCTTAACACCTGGTGTTTTTGTTGGATCAACCGAAGAATTGATGACCTGTTTCTGTACAAGTTGTTGCATAGATGTAGATTTAGCATGGGCAACCACATTGGCCTCTTGAGTATGTGTTAATCCAATAGCTTATGTAAGGGATGACAGCCTTAGCAACTTAAGCATTAATTTGATCTCATCTTTTAGACTACTAATAAAGCAATGTGTTATGATCCCTAATTAAAATACTTTCCTAATTTAGTTAATCCTAGTTGAAGTAGGATTAGTTATTATTTTCTTAGTTTGATTACTTTCCTATCCATAGCGAATTAAGCAATTGTAAGGATAGGGTTTTAGCCCTACTGCTACAGAATGTAAACAATGATTTCAGAATTAAGATCTTTAGTTTTCCCGTTATCTCTTCCTTCTATTCTTCATCTTATTTTCTCCCCTTTCACTCTATACTTCTTCCCTTTCATCTAGCTTTCTCAACATAATCTATTATAGATCCTTAAGCATATTAAGGAGATACAACATTGGTATCGGAGCCTGTCGACCCTAGGGACTTACAATGACGAAATCCAGCGGAGTTTCAACTAAGAACTCCCCTGAATTAAGTGCTTCCAAGGATCAACAGGTTGAAGGGCAAGTTCAAGGCCCTACTATGGCACAGCTCAAGGGGAAATACTGTGAGATTTAGACGATGGTTCAGACCTTGTCTCACTCGACAAATTAGCGATTCCAATCCCTAGAAGGCAAGGTTGATTAGTTGCAAAACATGGCTGAGCCCCTGGCCAAACTCTTTCATCGGGACTTCTTTCGCCTCCATACCAGGAACTTCTTTGGCATTTTCTGCCCCTATTTCAGGCACCTCAATTTCAGCCACTTCGCAATTAGCTGCCCCTAATCAGACTACCACGAGTGTTTCACAGGTTCAATTTGGCACTTATGCACCTAGTCACATGACTACACTACCAATTTACTCGTCTTCTGTGGCCAGGAGCGGCATACTTCCAATACCATCTTAGCCGATGGTAGTTCCTTCATCGTTACAACATCAAGTTCAACAACAGGGAGCCCATGAATCTGATTCAACAGGTTCAGACCATGCTAGTACATTACACAACCAACAATCACACTTCATGAGACTAATCCCCTGTTTGCTGCATCACTTGCTAATCCTGCTACAACCGTGGGCAATAATCCAGGCCATACTCAGACTGACTTCCCTGGCCGCCAACAATTGCGACATCAAGAGGAATTGGGTCATGAAGATTTGCAGGGACATCTTGACCTTGATGCAGCCTATGCTGATTTTGACCAAGAACGTTGACAACAAGATCGACATGATGCTAGTCACTTTTTTGGCCGGGGTGGTCTACACCATATTTTTATTATCAATCAAATAGTTTTCTTCTTATGGTCTCTTCTTTCTTCTTCAGCTGTCCATGGGCTTTGTTTCATCAGGATAGTAGGCTTGTAAAAGTATTTGCTATTGAGATGGTGTGATGGAACATGTTTAATAATTATGTTCACACTTTGGCTGAATTAATGATTAGGAATACACAAATGTGGTCAGAAGTATTGTTTGGACTTTAATTATGTTTAATAATAAAGAGTCTAATGTCAGTTTCCAATAATAATTAAAAATAGTCAGTGTTGAAAGAGTTGTAATCTGGTCTTGGAAAGCTGTGGCTGTTGGGCTTCTTGTATGCCCGTCTATATGCATAATGTATCTGTGAAAGGAGCAGATGCGTTGGATATAATTTGAATAAGAATTTCTTTGCTGAACAAAGTTACAACTGTCTAGTGCTGATTCTGGACGCCTGTGGTGCTGAAGCCACAGGCATCCTCATCGTTGCTGCCTCTTGTGGCCTTGCCGTCGTAGTTTCCAAGTTGCTGCCTTTCTTCTGACTAGGCTTCCACTTCACAATCGATCAATCATTTTGTTTCTGGTCAACCACGAACCAAAATGCTAGAGACGTTGCTTTTCTAACCCTGCCATTTGCTGCTGCAGGTCTCTCCAGCAACAACTGTGCCTTGGGCCTTACCTTGCACTGTCAATAGCTGTTGTCCTTGGTGACATGCCTTTACCTAGCTTGCCGAACGTGATTGCAACTCTTTGTCTTGCCATCAGCATTTTAGATTGCTGCTCTTCTTTGCACTGCTGCCGGGAAGATCATGTCTTCCACAACCGCCTTCCAGATCTCGAGCTTCTTGCCATGACCTCTACAACATCTCTTTCCAACTTTTATTGTAGTCCAGAGCCAAATTGCCCCATCCGCTCACCAAAATAGCTTCTGCTACCACTGCTAAGTGCTTGTTGCCACTTTATCTCCTCCTTCCACAACACCTGAGTTCCTCCTCTAGCATTCTGTGCTGCTGGATTTTCCCTCTTCCGCTCTTGTTTGAAGACTATCACGATAATCCCTGCAGACTCAAACATCGTCATCATCTTCGGCTCTTCTGCGAAGCTGGGACCAATCTGCCTATTGAGAACTACAGTCTGGGCTCTTAATCTGGGTATTAGGTGGTCTCCTTCCATATTAGTGCTTTGTTTGCTCATTTAAGTTCCATCAGCTACTATACTGAGCTTGACATGGAGTAGATATCTTCCATTGAACCTGTTTGAACTGGATACCTAAAGCTTATTAACCCAGCCTGTCATCCTTAATAGTTAAACTTGATCAATTTTCTGGGCTAGTTATTTGATTAATGTGCTGCTTAACTTACTGTCTTGGTGCTTGCTCATCACTCTGTAGAAGCCCTTGCCTATGGTCAACTTCCATTGACCCTTTACTTGATCTTTGTTTAATTTCTGAATAATTAGCTTCCCTTTCATGTTGTTCGCTGAATTGCATGAAAAGTTTGCTATGTCAGTTGCACTATTCATATCAGTCGTGTCTTGCATCTTGTCCTGTATCATGATGTTTAATGCTCGGAATTAATCATCTCTGATTATATGGTATGCATCATCTGTGATTATATGTTATCCATGGTGTCAGGGGAAAAGAATCTTAAATTTCTTTCTCTTAGTCCCTCTTACATTGGTTTTGGAATTTTTACTTGTGCTAAGAAATTGAAATATTGGTGGAGATTGTCCAAACTTTGAGCTCATCGTCACTGAACGTTTGTCCTCTTTAATATGTTGTTTGGCAAGTTTGAAAAAGTTTTCTTCTCTTTGCTTTAACTCGTGAGCATGTCAGAACTTCTTTGAATGTATACTTATTGCAGAAAGCATTAGCTGGCCTTAAGCGAATCAACTTGGAGGGTCTAAGATGGCGAGTGTTTGATGCAAAAGGCCAGGTTGAAATTCGTGTTATTTTACAGTCAACATTGCCACTGTAGTTTTGAATATTTCTATATATTTACGGATTTCCAATTCTCTTACAGGTTCTGGGTAGATTAGCGTCTCAGATTTCTACTGTATTGCAAGGGAAGGACAAACCCACATATACACCATACCGGGAGGATGGAGACATGTGTATTGTACTTAATGCAAAGGATATTTGTGTAACAGGCAGAAAACTGAAGAATAAATTTTACCGTTGGCATACTGGGCAAGTTTAATACTACTATGTGCTTTTTATTCGTGATACGTGTGCTTGTTGTGACTTTCCAAGCATTGTGGCTATGAAGCAGAAATTTATACATCTATTTTGATGCAGCTATGTGGGGCATCTTAAGGAACGGAGTTTGAAGGACCAGTTAGCCAAGGATCCTACAGAGGTCATCCGTAAAGCTGTCCTAAGAATGCTTCCTCGAAATAAATTACGTGATGTGAGTTCAGTTTCCGCTTTCCATGGTAGTTCATCCTGGGATGTGTACGGTATTTACACTATATTGTGTTTTTTACTTATATGAAAACTTTCCTAAGTTGAGTCTACGTTGTATAGCTGTCTAGGCTTCTTATATGTAGTGGTGGTTTCCATTTTGTTGTCCTAAAATGCTTGGATTAGGTGCAGTTGATCAGCATTTTCTAATACATTATTTGACAACCAGTAACATGTATAGATAATTTGGTCATCATTACTGGTATGAAGTGATAGTCTTTTTCTGGTTGGTATTTGATTTGTAAGCATTACTGTGGGTATTTGGTGCAGGATCGTGATAGAAAATTGCGAATATTTACCAGTAATGAGCATCCATTCGGAGATAGGCCTGTGGAGCCTTATGTAATGCCCCCTAGGAACGTGCGAGAGATGAGACCTCGTGCAAGACGCATGCTAATTCGAGAGCAAAAGAAGGCCGAACAAAGTAGCAGCAATGCTAAAACAAGTAAGAAAATAAAGGAAGAACCAAGTTAAGGGGACCACACGTCAACGTAGACAGTTTGTCTTTTTATATGGTGCGAGGGTAGCTTCCGATAACTTCAGTGTGCCTTCAAAGTATGTTGTTCTTATTCGTTATGCTTTTCCTAGTTTTCTGATTAATCAAATTGGGTCGAGAAAACTTTCTCATGTAATCGTTAGATGAAAATGAAAATAAATTCAATGAGGAATCAAGGAGGTTTTGTTAAAGTTACTTCAATGGCTGAAACAAGAGAGGAAGAACTAGGATTTTGATTTCTGTTGCTGCCTGCTGCTTTACTGTAAGTGTTGCCTCTTATGATCTGCGCTCCTGTTTAACCTTCCTTTTAAGTTCGTGTTATTTAAGAAATTAAGACAGAAATACTGTTTGGCCACCGGAATATCAAACTGACACTTAGGGAACCAGCAATACTAACCTAAAAATTATTTTGCCAATAGTTATCTTCATTTGATTGCCTTGAAGAGAAATACAACTTTTGACTAGAATAATTGGACTGATTGGTTCACGAATTGGCAGAATTTGAATCTCAATTCAGAAAGAATTAATTTTAGCGGAAATATTTGGTTCATGAATTGAATAGAGAAGGAATTGACCAGAGTTGTGAAGGGATTTGCGAATTCAGCCTAAATTAGAATATAATCCATTTTTAGATTAAAATTCAGCCTAAATTCATGAACTAAAAATTCTTTTAAAGCGTATTCGAATCTCTTTGAATTTGGCCAAAATCCACGAAGCAAACAGCATAGCCCTTCATCCACAAGGTTTGGACGAGGAACTGTCAGCTTCTATGCTTTTACGATTGGCGGCATTGTATTCATTGCAAGTCAACTACGAAACCGTTGTTGAACGCCAACAGATTTTGATAAATACATACTCCCTTTGTTAGTTATTAATAGTCTTATTTGGATTTTCAAAATGAACTAAAATTAGACATTGGGAATTTTTTACTGCGACAAATAGTCATCCATTTTGGGTTGAAATATGTTCATAATAGATAATAGGCTTGGTTTTGATACTCAATATGAGTTTAAAATACAAAAACACGCAAGTAGGCTTGCGCCAAAGATGCTCGCACAATGCCTGAAGGCAAATGATCCCCATCCATGGCGTTCAAAAATATCAATATGATAATACCACATTTAGATATATTGGGATGAATGATCAGCCAGTCACCAATAAGTCCCTTATTTACTAACATTTGAAATCAACTATCAAACTGATCAGTCTTGTTAAAGCAGATAGATCAATAACATTTTATTAGATACTCCATCCCAATAAAAACAAACTTTTTTGTGAAATGTACACAGAGGGAGTATATTTGTTTTTTGAACATTCAAGCCTATTTGCACATCGCGTGCCTGCATGTGCTGCCCAGATCTAATACTACTCTTCACACAAAATTTATCCTTAAATTATAGTTCAAAGACGAATACACATGGAATATTCATCATTAAGCAAAGAATATTTTCTCACCATCGCGTGATCATGTTGAAGGCAAGTGACAAGGAGAAGTATGCTATTTTACATTTTGTTTAAAATTCTTAATAGGAATCATTTCTCAAATATATTAAATTTGTCATAATTCATGCTGTCTAGGATAAACATACTTTTATGCAATAAGAATTATACAGAACTTTTATATGCCCATTTTTAGTAATTGACGGCATTCTTATTAAAAAAAATAAGTAATTGACGGCCTGTACAATTGTTTGTTTCCGTTGGTTTTCTGTAGGACGGACCTATGGAATCAGCTGACTCATGAACATTTCGACAAAATGGATTCAACGTCAGTGGAAGCTAGAGTACTTGGGAAACTGCAGAAACAAATAAAAGGAATTTGTGTTTATAATAACTAGTCAAAATGCATGTTGAGATTGTTGCCAAAAAAAATGCAAGTGCAAATGCCTGTAACACCTTCTATTAGCACATGCACCAAACTCTTTAAGCCAATGTGAATATACATCAGCATACCATCCTTTGAAAACATACATGGGATTCTATAAGTGGACTGAATGTAGGATATGTGTGGCTTTTGTTTAAATCAAAACTGAAAAAATAGGAAATCATGCCCACCCCTCCTTTTCTCGTCCCTCGGATGTGCATCCCATGGCTTAGCCTACTTCAACTCCATGTGTAAAAGCAAGTTTTTTAGGTATTGAATTTTCCTTTTTATTCAAAATTTGCATCGCAGAATTGCTGTGCCACTTCAGAAGTTTGATAAGAATTACGAAGAATCTAATATTTCTCTTTCTGTTGTGAATTGTAACATCTTTCTTTCTAACTGCAAATGAATTATGTAATGTAATTTCACTGATGCAAATGAATCATAGTAAAGCCATTTCTTATTACTCAGAAAAAGCGTTCGTTGAATATTCATTTTCTTCATTTTCATTCACTCCTTATGTATGTTTGCTTTTTACTCATCGTAGGATCCAAACGTTTAAAGGCAAGATAGAACTTAAGTCATGGAACTTGCATAATGCTGAAGATGGTTTTACGACAAGAGAGCTGCTTATAATCCTCTTCAATGTTCACTCACTCTCGGTCTTATAAGAGAATTGGATGCATGTGCAATTACCTCTGCAGTACCTCAGCACATTCGTGATATTGTGGATGATATCTCTGGATATATCTTGAACTACAATATTGAGATTCATCACGTTTTTAGGTTGCTCAAGGAAAAAAATTCAGACATCTTCTTTGGCAGCCCTTGCTCTTCTATATGCGATAAGTTTAGAGTTTGGTCTTCACAGAATCAAATAGGCTTGTGCTTTCTGTAATGAGTATTTTCTTTAAAATGGTCCTGAGAATTGTTCAGTCAAGGGGTAGTTCATTTACTTATCATACACACCCCTAAGTACACCTATGGGTTACCCCACCCCATGCATGTGTCTAATCCGACAACACCATTAAGTATTTACTGATGAACCTCTTATATACATGGGGCGTAGTTAGGGGATAAATGAGACGTTGGAGATGCGAAGCTTGAAAACAAGAGTGACGACTGAGTGTAGATTGTTGATTAGGCATTTGCCAATAATTTTCACACTGGACCACATGAAAATGCTAGGCCTAGTTGCACATTGAAATCCTTGCAAGCGATGGACTGGCATGGCGTTGCCATGTGCTATGGGGATTTAACATCACTCTTGACAACACTTTTGAGTGTTTACAAGACCATATGCTGTTTTCTCACCATTGCGTGATTATGCTGATTCAGAGCTGAAATGAATAAGGGCATAAGTGAACTCCAAGCATTTTAGATAAAACCAAAGATATTCACCAATATACCTCCTAAGGGCTGAAAACATATGGCAATGTATAACGTACAAAAAAAACTAGAACTCACTGTGCTCCCATATTAAATGTCCTACATTTGATTTTGCAAATGAATTTTTGAAAAACAAATAGGACACTTTATACAGGACAGTAATTTAACTGAAATGATCCACCTCGATTTGAGTCATGCACCAGACACTGACAAGATGACATAACAAGAAATGCATAATAAGCTTTCAATGACAATGACAGTTTCTTACTTCTCATTTCTGGTAAAAGAAAGTGAAGAAAGGGTTCATTGATTTTTGCAGTATCCCACAGAAGCATTACTTTCTGTTTCATCCATTGCATGGCACTAGTTTTCAAATTACACTTCTTTAATTATTAATAACAAAGTTTTGGTTATTCCCCATCTTAATCCTCATTCCATGGGACACATTTGTGGCGCATGTTCATCCATGCCTCTTGCTGATTAACCAATTAAGTATAATGGAAAGAGAAAAAAAAAATTAACTTATTGCCAGAAAAGAGAAGTGAACTTCATCTTTGTGACGAGTTTTCAAGCGAAACCCTGTTTGCTGGTGCTTCTTAACTCTTTTGATTACAAATGTGCTAAAGCCTCACTAGCATGTTTTGCATACCTTTCTTTTCAATGCTTTCACAAACTTGAAAAGCAAAATAGCATTTACTCATGTTAGGCACAAAAAATTTTCATTAATTGAAACAGAATCATCACTGTTTCATGAAACGAGAATATGAATATGTATGAAGACTAATTAAAAGAAATATGAATAAGATCAATTGATATCCATCAACAATGAGAGTTAATCATTCAGTTTGTGGGAAGAGCTCAGAGACAAGTTCCACAACACCCCACATTGACGCATCATTCTGTAAACCACAAAGATTGGCATCAAACAGACCGAAAACGGCAAGGAACTAAGACCCAATAAGGCATGCGGGTGAACTTACCAGATATACAACATCAAATGCTTCCTGGTATGTTTCAAGGCACTGCTCGACATTGTCATTCCTGTCAAAGAAATTGCACTTTCAAACAACCAAAAGATGTACTGTGAAGGCTAACAAACTTTTCGGTGGCTTTATTGGTGGTGAGTGACTCAATAAATATAATGCTCACACTATATACACTAACAATACAAATCCTGAGCTGATAAGACTAGGCAATTTATTACCCCAAAAACATAACTTTGCACGATTTTCTCTTAGAAGCTCCAGAGGAACAAATTCTACAACTACTGGAATGCTTATTTAATTTTGTATACATTATAGAGTATATTTACTACCCCAAAAACATAACTTTCATGTTTATATCTGGAAGTAATGGTGGTTTTCATTCTCCCTAATGAGAAAATTACTGTAAACGATCAGTTTACAACACATCCTAACTTTGGGTGCCAGTGACATATTTTCACTGCTGATACATGCTACCCTTAGACAATCTTTAATTGGTCCACATCCTGTCAATTTTTGTTTTTCTTTTTTCGGCAGCCCAATCCACATTCTCTCTGCCAATGAACAGATATATCTGGAAAACAAATTTATACTGGACCATAAATCCATAGGCACTTCATGACCACCTCAGAAAGACAATATTGTCACTAATAGTAGAGAAAAATATTAAAGAGCATTCTTCAGTTCATTTATCCTTAGGCAATCTTTAATTGAACAAAATGTTCTCCAGTTCTATCCACATTCTGTCGTTTCTGTTATTATTTTTATTTTTTTGGTAGCACAACCCACATTTTCTCTGCCAATACGCAGATATATCTGTAAATCAAAATTATACTGGAACATATATCTATAGGCACTTCCTGACAACTTCAGAAAGACCTCAATCAATATTGTCACCAAAAGCAGAGAAAAATATTACCATAGTTTATTTGTAACTATCGCTTATGGGTTCAAACAGTCCTTTTTTGGTTGCATGTACGTAGTAATATAGCAACAAAAACCAAAGCCTACAGGAAAACTTCAATCAGAAACAAATCCATGCAAATAGCATCAATATTTCAATGCGTGAACAATATTGACACTGCCACTGAGCAATAGAACTTCATTATACATGCTCATCATTCACTGGGAATGTTCATGTAAGTAATTAAAATAACTAGGTTGTACATAGTTTGGCAGTGCATGTCAGCTGCTGCAGTATCAGCACACATTAATAATGATTGACCCCTCATAAGATTGAACAGGTCACTAAGAATTTCGCACAGAACATGAAAATTAAACACAATTAGAGAATGAGCTGTCACCCGGAATGAATATTTGAATTAAAAGTACCTTTAGCCATGAATTCTAAGAAGAAAAAAAAGAAAAGGCAATCACTTACAAGAAACCAACCGCTATCCTGTTTTTGTAGTCCAAACCATCGGACATGCCCAGATCTCCGATGTGATCACCCAGAAGTAACACATTTGTTCGGTTCCTCACTGAGGAATTGTTAACACTAGGCCCTTCATCGTCACCAAAATGATCATGAACAGGAGCAGCCATATCAAGAGCATGTTCATTCTTGTTTAGCACGTGAATTGTCTTTCCTAGTACATGGCCAATTAGAAAATCAACCAGTGAAAGATGAGTTTCTTTTAGTGTAGGCAGATTGAAAAATAAAACTAGCAAGAGTAGACCGATCCAAAAAAAAAACAGAGAGTACCAGTGAACCCACCTACAAGTATATGATACATGTATAACATTGAGACACACCCAACTATACAATACATAGGCATATGCTTAGAGTTAGCGTTTGCTGTAACCTATCCTCAATAAAGCTTCAATGATAAATACAACAAGTAAAGAGTCAAATTCATATAACAACCCACAGTACAATTAGATCTAAAATGATAAATACCTTTAAAAGCTACAAGATGGCCATTGTCATCAAAAGCCATCCTATTTGACACGATCTTCACATTTTTAAAGGATCTATGTAGCTTCTGCCTCAATACCTGGTAAAATAATGAAAGATGGTACAATATTTGTCACTACACACATTCATTGCACATACACAGATACTATCAGACTTCACGCAAATCAATAATAAATTCGAGATTTTCCTAGGAAGTCTTATTGACCTCCACCTTTTAAGAAATAAGAAATGCGTAATACAAATATACATTAATTCAAACAATAAGAATATAATACCTAAAAGAATAATTATAATTTAGAAACACAAACTTCAATGAACTGACCCTTTTGTTGGTACAAATAATCCAAGTCATGTATTACATTTACAAAGCAATAATATAAATGACGAACTCTATCACAAGTTGTTCCGTACAATCCACATTACAAAACCTGGAAACACATATGGCAGTGCTGACCTCTTCTATTATGTCTGCAAGCCCGGCAGAAAATATTAGAACAGGGACGTCTCTTGCCTGCATATGTGAAATGAACCCTATAAGAACAGAACTGAGTAATGTGAACTACTGAAGTTATTTTATGATTTATCTTTTCAACTAATTCTCTTTAAATCAACCATTTAAATGCAATACCTTGGTAGCACCTTCAGCAAATGAGCAGTAACAATAAACATGGCAGTTTTTGAGAAGCAAAAAGCATCAAACGACACGTTAAAGCTCAGTGGCACCTACCCACGTTGTTAAAATTGACAGATGAAAGAAACTAACAAATCAGAAACCTTATTCACAACAGCATGAAGATGTTTATCTGTTCACCAATTATCCAAACTAATATATTGTATTCAAACCAACAGTAATACATAAATATATCAATGGGGATAAATTTTCATGGCAGCAAATCAAGATTCATTGAAGATTCAGTTCTGCAAGTTTCAGTTTGCTACCACTTAGGAGTTCATAGATACCTATTATGCATAAGGCATCTTACAAATTTTGTCTAAATAACATTTTCTCACATGCGCAAAGTGGCCAAGACCAAAAAATCTGCCAATAGTTAAATTAGAGCTGATTATACTCATCCAGCATAATATGCACAGGCTTTTATTCTCTACTTCCTTTTTCCTTTTTTCCTTAAAGACGTACTTCACCAAAACACAAGATATTCCTACCTCCAGGTACTCAAAGAGCTCAACCACACCATCCCGAAAAGCTATAAAAGCATTTTGAACAGATCTCCTTATGGCGTCATATGTGAGGCCGCCTTCAATGAGAAGAGCATGTGTTCTTCCCCACCTACAGTGATCATGAGCACCTTCAGCTGATTGTTATTAAGATTTTTGCATGCAGTGCCGCGAATGTGCTTGCACAAGGTCATATACAAAAAAGTGTCACACAACTTTCATAAGTTAGCCTATCTTCTGAAGGTGTAAATTGCAGTATCAAGAAGATGAAAATTAAAGGAAAAAATATCATTCCTATTTGCTGAGCAAGCGGTCAAGATTTTCAAAGCAATGATGTAGCTGCAATGAATATCTCGTAAGTCTTTTAAAATTAGTATACAAATGCATATATTAAACACTTAATTTATTATATTTATTATCGGAGTTTCAGTTGTTTTTTTCAATTCATGCCTTATTTCAATGGCCGTGACAGGGAAACCAGTTATAGAAACACAAAGAAAAAAAATCTGGATATGCATTTGCTTGGATGAAGGGTAATCATTAGTAATTATTTATATGCCCAAAAAACTGTTATTTATTGTCAGTCATGCCAAATTCAGCTTGAATAATTACCTTCTGTAGCTAAGACTGTTACACTTAATCTCCAGCATGAAAAGCACGAACCTAGATCTTATTATTTAGATGAACGCTGAAGAAGTTGAGGCCAGAAAAAATGAGATTTTAGGCAGTTATTCGTCCTTAACATCACTTGAAACATGTACTGTTTATTCAGGGAATTAAACTTTGAAATGCAAAGTTCGTAACAATCAAGATAGACATCATACAGCGAAAAAAAGGAAAAAGTAACAGAAAATTACCACTCTTCCATAAGCTTGGTTTTCTCTTCAATGGGAATTGTTGGAGAATATTCTATAGGGTGGTAGTATGCATATAATTCCTCCCTCTTTCTGTCATATTCAGGATTACCCTGCTGCAACAAACCATGACTACCTAAATCATCCCACAAAGGAATGTTAGAACAATTGGAATGTAGCACTATCCTTTCATGATCCTTGCAGCAGAAAGACGCATATGCTGTAAATGGGTGTCATAACTCCTAGGAGTTTGGGTTACCACAACACGAATTTAACTTTTTCGGCTTTAATGCATCAGTATTGGGTCAAACCATACACTATACTTGCAAAAACATTGAAACTAGCAACTTATGAACCGCTTCCCATGTCTTTCTAACGGTATCATCTTGTGCAGAAAGTTAAGAACAATAACAAAGAAAGCAAAATGTATCTACACAGGTCACAGACACTTGATAGTCACTTACTCTGGCCACGGCGTCCATTAATCCAGTACTTCGTCAATGTTGCATCAAAATCAGCAATTACCTGAACAATTTTCATAACCGTAAAATGAAAGATAAAAAAGAAATCAAGTGATGCATGTGTTCAAAATGAAGTGAAAGATATCCAAAGTGGACTGAAATAGAACAAAAAAAGAGCAAGACATGAAACGCATAACTCATCAGGACACTTGAAAAAATATCCAATATACTCTCTCGTGCAATGAAACTTGTCTGCATTTGAAACTAATTGAATTTAGTGGACTCTTAAGCTCGTACAAAAAAGAATAGTTCCCCCCCCCCCCCAACCCTTCCGAGTTTTTGGTCGTGAGGGAGCAAAATAGCCATGCAATGATGGAATTTTGTTTTTTCCAAATGCAGACAGGCTTCATTGAACGGAGGGAGTAACAGGTAAGCTAAAAGTGATTCTTTAACTCCTAGATTAATTTAAATTCTGCAATTCATTCCATGCTTTTCCAAAAATAAAAGAGAAGAAAATGAAACATAACCTAATACTCCCTCTGTCCGACATTATGATTAACATTTTGTTCCCAAAATGATCAGTTCCTTTTGAAAACTAAATGTTAATAATAATTCTTGACGGAGGAAGTACAAAATAGACCAGCAAATTTGCTCGTCCATTGCTCAACGCATGAACAACTATCTGTTTAAAAGACACCACAAACCAACTACTAAATTCATCAATATTCATAAAAAATTACATAACTGAAACAGTATTGAACAAAACAATTCAGTATTTCTTCCCAAACAATACAAACTCATCAGATAACCCACCCCCCCCCCCCCCCCCCCAAAAAAAAAGCGGAAAAGGAAAAACCTGCAGTTTGGCCGGGCCGGCGGTGCGGATGGCAGCCTTCTTCTGCTCCAGAGATGCAGTATCCCCGACAACAACCTCCTCCGGCGACATTCTTGGAGCACCACCACTGCAACTCCAGCAGCACAAAAACAAAATCTGATACTAAACAAGGAAAGCAAGAAAAAATGAAGGAAATGGGAGGGAAGAAGACGGTGGTTAGCTACCTGGGTGGGAGGAAGTGCGAGGAAGGGATGCGGGTGGCACAACACCTGACCCTGTGGGAGAAGCAGCTGTTTGGACTGCGGAGGGTCATGAGCGAGTGTTGTACACTTAAAACAGTAGTCACTTGAAGCTTCCAAAGGTCGCTCAAACCTAAAATAGCTTCCATTTGCCTATCAAAGATTCGAAGTAATAAATTGTGGCATTTTTTATAAAAAAATGTTATTTGTACAAAAAAAGTTTGGGTTTCCTTTTTCCCCTATCAAAGTTATACTACTCCCTCCTTTAAAAAAAAAAAAGCCATGGCTGCATTTGATAAATTACGGATCCATCATTAAATTAAATGACTCGATTTGGCCTATAGATCAATAGATCCTCGTGAAAGTGCATGTGCAGGGATAAACGGAAGCTTGAAATGATATGCCAATAAATTCAACTCGTTTTTATATGTTGCTAAGATTTTTTGGACAGAGGGAGTAATTTGTATCTTTGTTTGGCTAATGGGGCCTCTCTGACTAGAAGGGCCAGCAGCAACCGACCTCTTAGAGCACTGCTGCCAATCCTCTCAGTGACCTACAATGCCCATACATTTTATGAACCAGCTAAGGTAAAGAGCTTGAGGAGTCTTTCTTATTGGGGTAAACTGTACCTAGCCCCTGTGAATTAACCCTTATATTTTATGAACCAGCTAAGGTAAAGAGCTTGAGGAGTCTTTCTTATTGGGGTAAACTGTACCTAGCCCCTGTGAATTAACCCTTATATATTACTCCATCCATTCTAAAATACTATGTACATTTAAGAATATTCTTATTTTTATTGGACCATGAAGTCGGCAAGGAAATCACGTGACTTTTTCTCCCTCATATCCCATCCAACTCATATGTTCGTTCACGAACTAAATTCAAGTTAATCCTTCCAAGCCTCTTCCAATTTTGAAAAGATAAAATTACATAATTTGGCAAAATGTACACAATATTTTAGAAAATAAATATTTTTAAATGTACATAGTATTTTGGAACGGAGGGAGTATTAAATCCACATATAACTCTTATCCCCTAGTGATGGAATTAACGGTGTTTGACTAAAAATATGAATTTCGGGGGCTATCTTTTTAACCATCGTCTCCTTTCTGATTATAAAAACTCACTCTAGCTTCTCCTCCTATTCTGAAAAAGTTTCAACCTTTTCAAGCTTGGCCTTGCTTGTGTTTGTTTTTATTTATTAAATAGAGATTAAGTGTAATATATAAATAATACATAACAATTAAGTGTAATTTATAAATAACACATAAGGGTTAAGTGCCATTTCAGAATAATTCATAAGGGCTATGTGCTCTAACCATATGAGCGTAAAGTTACCTAAACAAAGTTTTAAACTTGATGGCATCATCATTTCATGGTAGTAAAGGTCATGGCATAGGGGTTACGTAGGGATTTTGATAACAATAAATGGGGTTAAGTACTTTTTAACTATAATTTATGGGGGCTATGTGCAATTTACCATTCTCCCTTGGTGGCATGGTTCACTTGACCCACTTTGGATCAAGTTGCTACGGCCCAGCGTGTTTGTAGGTTTAAGTGCGAGCTGAGTCGGGTCTAGCAGGTAGAGTCATACCCAAGCAGGTGAGTGCTCGTCTGGATGGGTTGGCAGTTGGATCTGTTCGTCCGGCTGGGTAACCCTATGAGTCTATAAGCGTATAGCCTATAAGAGCCATGGAAATAGACCCTCAACAAACGTAACAATTACTGAAATTCCTACTTGATTGTCTCTCTCTTACAAGTTCATGGGCAACACAATACTTCTGCTCTTAAGTTTGGGGGTAGGCTTGTTGCAATGCACAACACAACGAGTCCGACTCATGGTGCGTTGTGCGTTGTTGCTTTTATTTTTTTAATAAAAGCGAGAAGTGTCTTGGATATAGATTGAAGCACTGCACATACGCATATGATTTATGTACTGAAGTTAGCAAATACCAGCCCGAGTGAGAAAACATATTGACTTGTCTTTCGGGAAAATCTTTGCTTAAATTTTGATGTGGTCTAGGCTAAAGGATGCATATTGGCCTGTGATGATGAGTGAGAAAACATATTGGCCGTCGATAAATGGAATTGCTCAGCGAGGATAGAGTTTATCAAGGTGAGAGTGAGACATAAGCACAGAATGGGCATGGCATAAAGGTGGACTAGATCAAGGTAGAATGGATCATGCAAAAACTCACTTGGACACTGGGAATGTTTGCTTTAATTCTTCAGTCGAAGTCTGCCAAAAATGCTTAGCAGTTTAAGGTCGTTTGCAGATGATTCCATAATTGTGGTGCTAGAAATTACTCCACTTAATTGCGGTCAATGTAGCTGCATCAAGGCTAGTGGCAACAGTTTCGAACCAAATTTGCTTTCTAAGAATGCATTTCGAACCACTAAAATGGATTCTTAGAAAGCAAGATTGCAACTTCTCAAAGGGAATTCTTAATGCAAATAAGGATATTAACAAGCAGTTGCATGCTGTATAGTGAATACATAGCTTCAATTAAGAGACTGGTTTACCAGTCAGCTCATGGGGAACATTAAAGTGTGTTTTCACTATCCTAAAAACCATTTATGTTTTCAGAAAGTCTCCCCGGGTCTGATGAGTGCCTGGTAATTACTAGTTTCTCCCTCCGGTCACTTCTAATAGATACAGTTTTTTTCTCAAGTACACTAAAAAATTAATTCAATTGAAAAAAAATGCCTCTATCAGAAGTGACCGGAGGGAGTAGTATAGCATCTCAGTTGTACATATCCTTTTTCTCTATTTAGCTCTCAGTTATACATATACTCTATTATTAGTCCTTTTCTTCTGGCATTGACATTCTTTCTAGCCATTTTTCAGATCTTGAGTCAGGCATTGCACTTTTCTAAGAGCATATGATATATCTGGACTTGCCTTTTTCTGCTAAGCCTTCCTTCTGGCTGATGATCATTAGATTGCCATTAGGGGTATTTCAGCTTATTAAATATACTCTTAACTCCCAACATCCCATGCTTATAGTTTTTCTTTTTGGAGGCTCAACGACCTGACTAATTATTTGTATTATATTTAAAATCTCACTAGTAAGATAATTTAATGCTAATACTTTGGGACAAACAAGGGGACATTATTTTGAAGATAAGAATCGCTCTAGTAGGCAAGACTTGTATTCTAGGACACCGCTCTGTTTTATTCCAGAGGAAGAGAGGCTGGTCAAGGAAATAGGGAGTACGGAACATGGCCAGTTTTATGGCATGATACATAGATGTCTGTGCAATCCCAGAGGTGGAGTTATTGATAGATACCTCTGCTTTCTTGTGTTTCACTTGATGATGTGAAAAGATTACATCTGTTCAAACATAGAGCGTTGGTACAATTTCAGTATAATCATTTGGATCAATTATACATTTTAATAGTTGAATCATTATATTTCCTGTCTGTCTTGCACTAAATTGTCGAAGTTAATTATTTAATGCTATAGTGCAACCATTTCAAATTAGTCATTGCATATTGAGTATGTAACGTATCTGAAAGATTGGCGGTCAAATCATCTTTATGGTATGATCAAGTTAATTTCTGTCGATTTATTTTGAATGCATATAACATAGATCTAGTTCTGGTGGCTCCTTGACATCTTCCTCATGTTTTGCAGGTCTCATGCCTCACAGTAACATCATTATCTTTTGTGATCCTGCCTGAATTTAATCCTTCAGTACAAACAAATAATGTGCAGCTGATTCATATTCAAGGAGATTATTCACGTTAAAGGTTGATGCTTCAGAGAATCAGTTCTTATACTTGTAAGTGCTCGTCATTTTCCTGCATTGAATTTGAATTTTTTAATTTCAGCTTCTGAAATAAATTTCCAGGAACGTAATCTTATTCAATGCTTCTGAAATGTATTTACATAGTCTGATACAAGCAGGCTTGCTTGGAAACAAGGTACAAGGAGAAGATAAAGAGCCATGTTCATCATTGCATTTTTCGAGTTGTACATGATCTTGAAGAAATAGTTCCCTTTCTTCTTTTCTGGTACATGGAAGAAATATTTCAGAAGTATCCGTATTGGATGTCGTTGCCAAAAAAATGTAGCCAAATTGGATGTAGCTTTAACTTTCTAAAACACAAAAGATCAATCTTATTCTGGGTTTAGTTTCGGTTGTTTCACTTCTTATACAGCTTAGTGAACACCGATTTTGCATCACAATCAGCATTAGCCAGCGGCCAGCATAGGCTGGTGGTCTGGTGTTAGGTGTTAGATCATTCCCCTTCCCCACCCCGCTACACACACACCCACCCCGAAAATAGCACTAGCTCCATCTTGTGGCCACCACAGCATCACGCTACTACTATAACCAATGAAGCAGTGACCACTAGAAGCCAATTCTACTGAGGAAATTTTAAAGAGATTATTCAAATAGATGGCAAGCAGAGTTTTCGTTTTCCTTACAAGTCAGATGGAAACTGAAGTTCCATGAGAATAAATTGAACACCAAGCTACCTCCCTTCTGGGTTTTTTTAAACTGATGTTGCATGAAAAATCCATCCAAAAGCCAAGGTCCCAATTGCTATGGGCCGTAAGATCAGTTTGGGAGTCATCATATATCAACAGCTCAAACCAAGCTCTTTTAAACAATTGCTTTTTTCAGATGTATGAAGAGAAACTTTCTTCCTATCAGAGGAAAATACAAGAATGGTGCTGAAATAGAAGATGAAGAGTTTTTTATTATGGTGCGAAAAGGGTACATGTTGGTTGCAACTTCAGTAGACAAAGATGATTGATCTTGCATCAACAGTTTCCTTGCTGCCATTTTTTTTACGGAATGAATCTCAGACTCAGAAGTATTAAAAGCACCACGTCTCAATCTCCCATTCAAGAGTGTTCTTCCTCGATGCATTTTTAAATCCATGATGTCCCTTCCAAATTGCATTAGGCTTACGATGACTGATATGGCTTTTAAGTCAAGCTATTTCTTAAGAATTGCGCCATATTTATCTAGGCTTCTAGATTGCAACGGGAGTTCCCATCAAAGTAATTTTATAGAAACTTTTAGGTGATAATATGAAGAAAACTAACTTATTTTATCCTAATCTCCACAGCTGAAAATGAAGATTTTTTTTGGTCTTCCTGCCAGGAGAATGCAGAAACTTCCTCTCAGTAGAAAATTGCAAAAATTGTTGATTTCCCAGTTAACTTCCAACTTGATGCATCTCAATATTTCATGAATTAAAAAAACTCTCCCTTTTCGGACATAACTTATTTTATCCTAATCTCCACTACTTGCTTCATTGAAGTTTAACAATCATCATACGCCTTATCCCAGCTATCTGGGGTCGGCGGCATGGATTATATACCACATTTTGACTCTTATTGGAATCAAAATGGTACAAAATCCATACAAAGAAACATAGTGGCAAGTTTTTATGCCGGAATGCCCTTCCAGATGCAACCCGATGAAGAGGGGACTCACTGAAGTTTAACAATTCAAAAGAAAAAAGCAGAAACACAAATACGTATGGAGTAGGACATTTTTTAATTTCAAAATTCAATTTAAACAAGTAAAAGAAAGAATGTACCCAATTATGCACTCAACAACAGAGTGAGCAGATAACCAATCCATTCTCGTTGCAATTTGAGCATCTAACATATGATTTATGCTCACCAGTTGCGAGCTTCCGGCTCCCATGACACAATGTGCACATCACAAACCGCACACCCCCACATTCATCACACATACCATTAAACCTGTCTATTGGAATATCTTCCAGTAGCGGACGGAGCCTTCCCTGTTCGTGTAGCCCGAGCACTTTGTCGGCCCCACCGATGTATCGCCCCTTTATGAACAGCCTCGGAGGGACCACTCTGCCGCCCAATATCTTCCATAGCTCTTCCCTGTACTCCAAGTGCATGGACACATCTCTCTCATGGTAGAGAACTCTCAGGCTACCCAACAAAAACCTGACATTGTAGCAGTCCTCAAAAGTCTTCCTAATCCCCCTGATAGTGGTAGTGTACAGAATTACTGAGTAGGTTGCCCCTGGAGGGCACCTCTCTTCAAATTCAGACAACCGATCGTTGGGAGGCTTGTCGTCTTCAATGGAAAGTTCTGGCTCATATCTGCTTCTATTTTGTAATTCTTGAGTTTTCTGGTGAACCGTCCCCAATTGCTTGAAGGCTGCGAGAAGGTCCGGATCAAATAAGCTGTCAGAATTCAGGTCAGATGGCCTAAATGGGCAAGAATCAAGCTTTGGCTTCTCTTTGACTTGTGTTTTCGCACAAATTCCCCCATCCGGCCGGATGTTTTCTTTGTCCCCAGGGCTTTCAGATGTTGACTCATCTTCTTCCTCGCCGAGATCTCTCAAAAGCTGGGTAATGTCAAATTTTTCGGATTCTGGTGCAGGGAGAGCTTGGATTTGAAGTTTTTGAGTTGGCTGCCCGGAATTTGGACGAAATAGATCCAATAACAAATCCGGAGCATTTATATTAAGAATTCTGTCTGTCTTAAGGACACCGACTTTGGAAATTGATTTTAACTTCTTTAAAAACCTCCCCTTTATCTCCTTCATCTTCTCAACCAAAATCTTGGCCTAACAATTCTGATATTGATTGATGATCAAATACAGATGCTATCCAACAACTGATTTATCTCCAAAAGATCAGAAAATCTACATCCTCACCCACAAAACCTACTGGTAGAATCCAGCAATACAAATGCAAGAAGCAGAAAGAAAATTACTGAACTTCCTGCATATACTAGGCAGATACAAATTCAAGGAAGAAGAAAGCAGAAAGATAAAGGAGAATACCCAGTTGTGGCAAGCAAGAAAGGAAGATTCTTAGGCACAAAATCGTACCAGATGAAGAATCGTACCGGATCACTGCGGTTTCTTGCAAATTGGGTTTTCCTTGGGTGACCAAAATCAGCGACTTTGTTAGAGATCCAGTTCTTGCAATGGAGAGGTGGAGAGGAGGGAAGAAGCAGACTTTAATTTTTGGAAGCAATTCCTGTTTTGTGTGCTCAGTCTGAAGTCTCCAACCGCTAGAAAGTTAAAATTGTTTGTTTTTTTATATTTAAATGTGGGCTGGCATTGCAACGGTCATAATTTGATCCGCCTGTTTCTGCTGTCACCGTTCAATCTCCAGATTGCCAGGGCCAACGGGATGTAATTTTATCCGTTTGGGAATGTCGGATTGAAATCCGATGGCGCGCAAGGCGGATTGAAATTGGACAGGCCAATATTGTAATCAGCCAATGCGTGTGAGCCAGTGCATACAAATCATACTTTTTTTTTGGGCAGTGATAACCCTACAGCAGATTCATACACATTTCCATACACATCAGCTGTGCATGGAAAATGTGCAGGAATCTGCTGTATAAATATCATTTCCCTTTTTTTTATTATGGATCCACAATGGAAAAACTTAAATTGTACTTGTCCATCCAGATTTACTTCTCCGGTCACTTTTAATTGAGCTCATAGTTTGTCAATTTTATTGAAATGTGGGGTCCATAATAAAAGCGTAGGCTTTCTGACCAGAAAGGGCAAGGTTCTAAGTGGAAGAAGCGCAGGAGGGAGAGGTAGGGCTTTAGGTATGAGCCTCCGAGCCCGAGTAGAGAATGCATCCTTGGAGAAGAGAATAATTAGATAACAATATTATCTAATTTTAGTACACATATTTTATTAATTATGTCAATTAAAAGTTTCCGAGGAGCATATACTCCCCTCTATCCTATTTTAGATGCTCTATCTGAAAAACAAAAAAAAGGACGAATATGATCAATTTATGTAGATTTTAAACCTCTTCCCCATTAGTTGGGTTTTCCACCATGCAATAATATCAGATGGACTATCTAAAGTACCAGGCCGGAGGGAGTATGTTTTCAAGTACACAAGCACTTAAATTGAGCAAAGTGGAGTTCTTGTTGTGGGTCCAAGGGAGAATACTTCTTCTCTTTGCTAAACCATAGTACACCTGAGTATGGTGGTCCAATTCCATACCGGTTGGTCCAATTTCCGTCTCTTATTTTAAGGGCTTGGAGTATGAGCATCACACACTGCCTCCTCTTTCTTTCCTGCCTCCTTCCAATGGTTGTTCAGAAGGGACGGTGATCCAGCCTAGTTGCAGCCAAAAGGCCTGCGGATTTTGCCACAAACGGTGTGCAAAATGTTAAGGAAAATTCAGCATGTGCCCAACTGCCCATGCCCATCGCGAGCCATCCAAATGAGATGCGATGATGCATACAAATGTAGGGGAGCTGGCCGATGATTTAAGCCTGCCTGTATTCTACTAATCGATATTTGACCACTTGCGATGTGCCAAGTGCATACCAACAAGACGCTGCCTTTTTACATATTACCTTGCGCCAAGTATGATATTCTCATATTACTTGGTTTTTTTTGTGACTTCTCATATGACCTGGAATCGGCACCTAGAGTACCAAAAATACCCTTCTCTTATATTTTCTATGCATTTTGTACCCGAAATGCTTCATTCTTCCCAAAATTAGCGATTTACAAGATCATCAAGTTGGAGAAGAAGATATTTCGACAAAGATCCATCCATAATCGAGGTTCAAACCAATGCCGGCGCCGTCCAAACCGAAAAAAAAAATTTCATGCAAAAAAACTGTAAAAACAGCGGGAAAGATGAAAAAAATATGTGATGAAGGGATTTTGATATAAAAGCAGAGGGAAAAACCCTCCCAACTACAAAAATTAAGATCTACATGTAAAGAAACACAAATAAAGATCACTCATTGGTGTTCGACCGCTCTTGGACATAAAATAAAAAAATAAAAATGGGTAAAAACGTGAATTACTCGTCTGCGAGCGACAAGTTCAATATATATATATATATATATATATCTTTCTGTGATCCTAATAAAGTAGAAGAGGAGAAAAACTAAGGAATAACGCAACAAAATGGGCAAAAACGAACAAAAAATGAGCGAGTTATGACATTTTAAAAATTGTCATTTATCGTGTTGTCGACGATACGACTTAATTCAAGTCGTGTATTATGTGACACAACTTGAATCCAAGTCGTGTTGCATATAACACCACTTGGATTCAAGTCGTGTCACATAGTATACGACTTGAATCAAGTCGTGTTGTCGACAACACGATAAATGGGCAATTTTAAAAATGTCATAACTTGCTCATTTTTTATTCGTTTTTTCCCATTCTTTTTTCGTCCTTCCTTATTTTTCCTACTCTTCCACCTTATAAGTATCACAGAAAGATATATAAATTGAACTTGTCGCTCGCGGACGAGTATTTTATGCTTTTGCCCATTTTTATTATTTAACTTTCTTCTTTCTTCTTATTCGATAAAATGACAATTTTAAAAATGTCATAACTTGCTCATTTTTCATCCGTTTTTACCTATTTTTTTTCGTTCTTTCTTATTTTTCCTCCTCTTCCACCTTATTAGTATCACAGAAAGATATATAAAGCCCTCCCAACTACAAAAATTAAGATCTACATGTAAAGAAACACAAATAAAGATCACCCATTAGTGTTCGACCGCTCTTGGACATAAAATAAAAAGATAAAAATGGGTAAAAACGTGAATTACTCGTCGGCGAGCGACAAGTTCAATGTATATATCTTTCTGTGGTCCTAATGAAGTAGAAGAGGAGGAAAAATAAGGAATAACGCAAAAAAAGGGCAAAAACGGACAAAAAATGAGCGAGTTATGACATTTTAAAAATTGTCATTTATCGTGTTGTCGACGACACAACTTAATTCAAGTCGTGTCACATAGTACACGACTTGAATCAAGTCGTGTTGTCGACAACACGATAAAATGACAATTTTAAAAATGTCATAATTTGCTCATTTTTCATCCGTTTTTACCCATTTTTTTTTGTTCTTTCTTATTTTTCCTCCTCTTCCACCTTATTACTATCACAGAAAGATATATAAATTGAACTTGTCGCTCGCCGACGAGTATTTTACACTTTTGCTGATTTTTATCATTTCACTTTCTTCTTTCTTCTTATTTTTTCTTATTTTTCCATCCTATATCTTATTTAGGTGGAATAGAAGGAAAAATAAGGATGAACGAAAAAAGAATGGGTAAAAACTGATAAAAAATAAGCAAGTTATGACATTTTTAAAATTGCCAATTTATCGTGTTGTCGACAACATGACTTGATTCAAGTTGTGTACTATGTGACACGACTTGAATTAAGTCGTGTCATCGACAACACGATAAATGACAATTTTTAAAATGTCATAACTCGCTCATTTTTTGTCCGTTTTTGCCCATTTTTTTGCGTTATTCCTTATTTTTCCTCCTCTTCTACTTAATTAGGATCACAGAAAGATATATACATTGAACTTGTCGCTCGCCGACGAGTAATTCACGTTTTTACCCATTTTTATCTTTTTATTTTATGTCCAAGAGCGGTCGATACACTAATGGGTGATCTTTATTTGTGTTTCTTTACATGTAGATCTTAATTTTTGTAGTTGGGAGGGCTTTTCCGCTGCTCTTACATCAAAATCCCTTCATCACATATTTTTTTCATCTTTTCCGCTGTTTTTACAGTTTTTTGGCATGAAATTTTTTTTTCGGGTTGGACAGTGCCGACGATGGTTTGAACCTCGATTATGGATGGATCTTTGCCGAAATGTCTTCTTCTCCAACTTGATGATCTTGTAAATCGCTAATTTTGGGAAGAATGAAGCATTTCGGGTACAAAATGTATAGAAAATGTAAGAGAAGGGTATTTTTGGTACTCTAGGTGCCGATTTCAGGTCATATGAGAAGTCACGAAAAAAACTATGTAATATGAGAATATCATACTTGGCGCCAAATAATATGTAAAAAGCCCCATTGTTTGGTAACAGGTAAGCCCCTGTTCGTAAGCCCCTGTCCCGTTTGTCAGTTGGGGGAGATCCAATTATCTCTCCTTTAGCATTACCAAGACGCAACCTGAATTATTATCATTATAAGAATTTTCAGAATGATCCTAATTCCGGAAGGAAGGAGTAAGACACAATTGTTTAACGCTATTTTTTGGCGTATGTTTTCCATGAGATTTTTAGATTGGTGGTTAGTTGGGCCCTTCCATTAATGCAGCAACAAAAGCAACCAGCATTAATAAGGGTAACAAAAGAAAATCAAAATAGAGTAATCTTAGAATAATTTTCCCCTTAGGGGGGCTTTCACTTTCACCACGAGAAAATTGGCATCTAGACTGACTGGTGGATGGTGACATTCGGCTGTAGATTCTTGAGTCGGTGAGTAGGTGATCACCCACAAGTCTACACTCCATTACAAATTCTGCCCTACGCCCGCTCATCTTTTGCACTTTTGTTCTCACCCCTTTACGTCCGTTTATTGCTATTGGAGGAGCCTAGTTATTGACAAATCTCACTTTTCTCCCTACCTTTTTTGATATTGAAAAATTTTTATATGAGCCAGACCTTACACGAGGTGGTGTGAGTCGACATGATCTCGTCTGTCGGATTAGGATCTGATAGTGCACGAGGCGGGAGGTGATCGAATTTCACCCCGAGGTGAGTCTGGGCTCATATAAAGGGACTTCTTTAATTTTCTTCGACACAATAAAAATGGGATTCTCTGGATATGAGCCAACAATCTACTAAACCATATCAGGAAATTAAAAAATATAAGATTTGGCTACTGTCAGTCAAATGAAACAAAAGGAGAGACAATCTCATTTTGATGAGTGTGTCCCTTCCATGTGCCGAGAAGAAAAGAGTTTACTTGTGAAACTGGAAAACAAAATTTCTCTCATGACCTTTATTTGCTTGTCACACTTGGTTAAGATATTTGGAAAGAATGAGATTCAAGCAAACTTTTTGAATCAAAAATGGAAAAAAGAAATCTCAACCTCTCCATCTCTAGCATATAGTGAACTAATTCTTTTCTCTAGGCTCGATACCTATATAAGGTATCTCTAGCATTGTAGTGAACTTATTTCTCTTCTTTCGTCAATATGTCGATACCAATATAAGGTCCTCTACCTTGGCCCCCGTTCATTTGCAAAGGCGTGTCGCCGAGTTCTATTAGATCGACATAAGATAATGTGCCTCAGTACAAGCATAGGCTGGTGATTCAAACCCACTTGACCCTTGTGGTGCACGTTGCCTAACTTCGAGATGCGCCAGCACACGCCAACATGCGTGAGCATTGGCGCATACTCACAGGAGTTAACTAAATTTTTTTTTCAAACGGAGGTACTTAACAATATCACATAACCTAATGGGCGTATTTGTAACAAACATAAAGCAAAGGCCCTTGCTAAATTGTTCTCATAAATATTTTATTAATTTATTCCTTTTCTTGAATTATTAAATTATTATATTTATCATCAAGAAAAAACAAAGCCTTTCCCCGCCAAACCATCTCATCTCCCACTTCCCCCACCGTTTCTCCCGTCTTGAAACTCTAGTCCTGCTTTCCGATTCCTTCTTCCCTTTTTCAATGGCCGCCGCTTCTAATCTATTGGCTTCCCTTCTTCCCCTCCTGCTGCTGCTCGCCGTTTCTCTCCACCTGCCTTCCGCCCAGGCCAAGCGTGTCCAGTACTGTGGTCAGTCTTCCCCTTCCAGTTCTTGCTCTCTGTTCTTGTTTCTTCGATTTTTTTATAAAAGCTGTTTTCTTGGTTGATGATTGTGCAGTGAAAACATGTGGGAAATTAATTGTTTGTTTATCTAATCATTTATTAGATATTTTCCAGTTCTGATTCTCTCGTTAGTCTCCTGTTTTTGTTTTTGCCAAAAAAAGTTGTTTTCTTGGTTAATGGTTGTGTAGTGGAAAAGGGGGGGAATTAATTTCTTTATAAATTAGCAGAAAGAGGAATTTTTTGTTGTAGATCTATGTTTTGAAGAAGGGTTTTTGGATCATTTTTAATATGTTTGGAAGCATTAAACTTTAGAACAAATTTAGAATTGTAATAATTTTAATTTTTTTTGAGATTTTATTGATAGATTCTTTTGGACTTGAGTTTAATTTTGTGAAATTAAGTTTCTAGTCAATTAGTATTTTACAAGAGGAGGAGCGAGTAGGGTAATTGAAGTTTAAGTAATGACTCGTAGTGAAACTTTTTTTTTTGGATAACGAGGGGTGTCCGAGTCCTTAGAGCACCATATCCTGCTGAAGGGACAGGGATTCGAGGTCCCGACTAGAAGGGGCAGGGTAACCGACCTCTTAGAGCACCGTATCCCGCTGCCATTCCCTCGGGTGCATATAAGGCCCACCCATCATATCCACCGGATGAATTGGGATATAATCCCAGGCGGGTGGCCAACAGAGTGGTGTTTCAAACTCAGGAAGTCTGCACTCGTAGTGAAACTTGCCTTATTGTACTAGAAAAATGTTGATGAACATTTCAGTTAGGTTTCGGTTTGAAGTTTAATTGCCATCATCATCGTCATCATCATCATACGCCTTATCCCAGCTATTTGGGGTCGGTGGCATGGATTATATACTGCGTTTGACTCTTATTGGAATCAAAATGGTACAAAATCCATACAAAGAAACATAGTGGCAAGCTTTTACGCCGGATGCTCTTAGGTTTCAGTTTGAAGGTTAATTGTCGATTAAAAGAAATGAATGATTTATTGTTTCCGCGTTTTCGGTCACACTGTTTCTCACCCATTTCTTTGTCTTCATTGTGATGGATGCAGATAGGAAGGGAAATTATGATGTCAAAGTGTCAGGGGTGGATATTTTTCCAGATCCAGTTGTCAGTGGACAAGAAGCTACCTTTAATATCTCTGCAGCTACCGGTATGCAGAAAATTTGTGCAAATTGTAGTCAATTAGTGAATTTGCCATTTATGGATTAAGACAACTGTTGTTTGCGACTTGCATGTAGCTAGTATCTCTAGTTTATCTACTTGCATACTTGTAAAGCATCTTTGTTATGAGGTGGTACGGAGAGCTCAAGTGCCAGGATTATTTTCTGAGGAGAAAACTCGTTTCAGATGCTAAAAATCATGCATGGTTTCATGTTTTACATTGATTTAAATATTTCGTTTTGCTTGCACATTCACTTACATGTTGCTATGTGATACGTGATGAATTCATTTGGCATTATTTTTATCTTCCTTCACAAGATAGATTTTTCCCTAAGCTTATCTGAAAAGGCTGACGTAAATACGATGAATTGTATCTACTATTTAGCACGACTTGAGCTATGGTAGTCTGGTTATGATTGAGCATCTGAAATGCTTTCAATCTTGTGAGAAGAAATATAGAACCTTTTACAATAATATATGCACAGGTGAGGAAAATAAATTCAAACATGAGGTGCACTATATGGTAAATGAAGGACTAGGTATGTTTCTATAAGTTAAGTGATTTTCATGTTTGGAACACGGTGTTCTACTATTTTATAAACTTGATGCCTTAGAGAGCCCATATCCACAAGAGAACATGAATTCACTTCACAGGATTGACTATGAGCCACATATCTGTCGTCGTCACTGCCATTGTTATCTTTATTGTTAGATTAGTTGACAGTCGTATCCATAGACAAGCTAAAATTGAGGAAATCTTGTAATTTTAATCCTAGAATAAGAAAAATATTACTGGAGGAAATCCCTCTTGTTTTATTTTATGATGCTTTGTTGGAGGTCAGATTTAGATTAGCTACTATATATTCATGTAAGCTGTTTACTTCTGCCCAAACTGTGCCAGTGCTGATTTACTTTCTGGTAGAATCTCAATTACGACCTTTTGAGTTATAGGTTGATATGCTGATGCATGATGGCCAACGAAAGGGTAGGAATTGGGAGCAGTAAATAGGATTTTTGAAAGAAATAGAATAAGAAAGCAAGATGGTGAGAAAAACATGGGAAGAGAAATATCGTCCCTTTTCTGCTGTTCAGGCCCAAGGAACTTCCATATGACATATAACCAATGGCTTTAATGACTGCATCCTATAAGTTTCACTGCAGGATTCTCTTCTCTATGGTTGATATGTGGACAATCTCCTGTGTATATAATTAGGTCAAATATGTTACTTTTTAAAAAATGATGCAGGTGAAGCCATTGATGGGGGAAAACTGGTGATTGAGGTTTCTTTTTGGGGTGTGCACATTCACTCGGAGGACCATGACCTCTGTAAGAAGACATCCTGCCCAATAATTCCTGGCAAGTTTGTGCTCTCTCACAGCCAGACTTTACCAGGATTCACCCCACCTGTAAGTCAAACAATTGATTTTAAAGCTCATTTTTCACTGATTGACAATGTATAACTCTGCTTTTACTTGAGTTTGATATCTCATGCATGTCCCTGATACTGTCTTTATTGGTATCGTAGCATTGTTTAATGCGTTCTATGTATGTTGTTGGACACACTTTGGTTCCATTGCTACTGTCAGCACTATTAATTAACTTTCACCTCGTGGCAATGCAACATTTGTAGGGATCATATACGTTAAAGATGAAGCTGTTAAGTCCGAGTGGTCACCAGTTGACTTGCATCAGCTTTGGATTTACTATCAAGTTTGGTTCATCTGTCGCAGACAGCTGATGCATGAATGTAAAAAGTACCAGCTTCTTAGATCATTTGTAAAATGCATTGTATTGGTGGTCTATGAACCTGTGTCTAAACTGCAAATATTGTCAATATGTCCCGCTGCTTAAGCGTGACAGGTTCTTAGTGCTAATTAGTGTGCAAATATTCATGATGGAAATTGTATGTGGACCTTATGTCTAGGGCTGCTTCGGTGTGACAGGTTCTTAGTGCTAATTAGTGTGCAAATCTTCATTCTTGATGGAAATTGTTTGTGGCCTGTGGTATAGGAAACCTTTGAGATCAGATTTCTGACGCAGAAACTTCATAGGATTTTAGCCCGGTTGTCCCGCTCCTATATGAGTTGAATAAGGCATGCTTGTAAATGAGAAGAAGATTAATAACGTAGTGTGCTTGCTGAATCTCTTCCAAATTAGTTATAAATACTCGAATCATTGAAGGGGGTTTCTTCAACCTCATGCCTAGTCAGCTGGCATAGCAATTAACAAACATATGAAGATCGTGTAGTATTTATTAGATATATACCTTGCTGACTTGGTATAAAGCTCACTTATACAATTCTCTGAACGTGGTGTTTAGTCATGACAAATGGTACTAAATAAATTGGCTTTCAGAGAAACAAAAGGTACTAAATGCCAGCAAGCAGAAAGCAGGAGGTTATTTGGATGAGTCCGACATTGTAGATCAAACTAAAACGTGAAGCCCAATGTCATGAGTCAAAGAGCTCATTTAAGTGGCTCTGAGTCCTCAGGACCCAACTGGAATGCGCAGGGCATCCTGCTGTAAATCCCTTAAAGGTGTGCACACGGCCACACCCATTCCGGATATAATCATTGTGGGTGGCTGACGGAGTGGGGTTCGAACTCAGAACATCCGCTTCAAGGTAGCGCCCTGGCTATCACACCAACACCCCGTTTGTTAAAACTATCCATGTTGTTTCCATTTTTCATGTTGGCAAATCCACACTTTACCATACATTCACATCTATTGCTTTGTTCAAAGGGGTTTTATTCTTGTTACTTTCCTTACCATACCCTTTTCTTCGCCGGCCAGTAGTGAATTGGTCAATCACTCAAAGCTCCAAATGAGGTATTTTTGGTCTCTAGTGCGTACATTGTTGGTACTTTCCTTAAATGAGACGATTGGCCAAGGCTAACTACATATTTGTGTCAACAAGCAAATCACAAATAGATGTGCTGATTAAAGCAAAAAGAAACAAGAAAAAGAACAAACAAATGAGAAACTGAGCACATGATTACGTTTTAAATTAAAAGCACATTATTCCTTTGAACAGTGAATTAAAATTGAAACAATTCTTCTGGTTTTTTGGATACCAAACTTGACATACTGTTAATAAGTACTCCCTCTGCTCACTTTTAATTGAGGCTCTCACATGATTTGTCATTTTTATTGAGATATAAAAGCCTTATTTGTAGGCTATCCAAGCAAGCGAGATCCTCGACCCAGGCTTACTATCCTAATCTCGCCAGGTATGATTATTAAAGAGAATAATATCATCTAATTTTGGTCCACATATTTTTGCTAACAGTGTCGATTAAAAGTGACCAGAGGGAGTATTAGAATAACTAAACTTGTTCTTCTTTGGTTCCTAGGAATTAGATACAAAAGGAGACTAGTAGAGACTTGCTAGGAATTAGATACGTTACTTATGGATCGTCCCCAACCAAAATTATAGAAGATATAATGATGGCATCATTTCTTTCAATGATCCTGAGTAATGTTTACATACCGTGTTAAGGGGTCGGTTGGCTAAGCCATGGTATGGTAAATTACTCATCCTTTACATACCTGGGTGTGGGGAAGTAACATTTTCATTGGCATGTAAACATGCAAGGGCCCACATTACGTCTCTTTGAATAGGGTACCCACCCATTGTAGCGTGCATGTTGCGAGGGCTCTCGTGTGCAAGCACATATAGCATTTTCATTCAACAAAAATGTTGATAAAACAGATGTAAAGGAGATTAAAAAAGATCTAGGAGGAATTAGATACCTTATTTTCTACATTTAGGAAAGGTATCTGATACTCTCACCATGGGGATGGAATGAAGGCCATCTATACAAATAGCCCAAAAACTTTGAGCCTATTCTGATGCATGGGTCCTTTCCACCTACCATTAATACTCCAGTCTCAATTCAGTGTGGATCCAAACTTCGTGGATCCCATTTGGGAGGTTCTCATTCTATCCGCTTTCCTAATCTAGGGAACCCAGGATCTTTGGACAGAGATGGTGGTAGAGTGAAAATGGCATGAAAAACATATTGCCGTAATAAATATGCTGAAAAGTTTCGAATGAAGAACATGAGAACCAAATTTTGTCTTACTTATTGCTCAATGTTAGGCTGAAGATATCCATAAAATGGAAAATTCAAATGATAAAATAAAAGAAGTAAAGCTTTTATGAATGAGTTCAAGAGCTATCTGTATTCTCTACTCGAATGGTTTTTTATTCCTTTAATGCGCGCTTTCTCCCTGATCAGGTGTTGTTGGGCAAAGCTAGGTGTTTAACTTACTTCGCATCTTGGCTTAAAAACAAAAAATGTATGAGAGAAATATGCTGACAAGTTTCTAATGAAGAACATGGGAAACAAATTAACATGGGAACCAAATTTTATCTTACTTATTGCTCAAAGTTAAGATGAAAAGATCCATTTTATGGAGAAATCAAATGATAAAATAAAAGAACTAAAGCTTTTATGAATCAGTTCAAGAGCTATCTGTATTCTCTATGCAAAAGACTTTTTTATTCCTCTAATGCGCGCTCTCTCTGGTGAGGTGTTGTTGGGCAAAAGTAGGTGTTTTGACTTACCTTGCGTCTTGGCTTCAAAACAAAGAAATGTGTGTGTCAAATTTAGAACCTTAAATTCTCATATATTTCTTCGCTCTAATTAAGAACTTATTATATAATTTATTTTGAAAAGGCAGAGGATACAAAAACCTTGCAAAGCAAGTTTAGAACCTCAAAATCTTAAAGAAGCAATGAAATTCTCATGAACACTTTTTAGACAAGAGGGTCCCAGAAGATGAGAAGATAGTACAACTAATGAAAACGAATTTATAATCCAAAATTGCGCTCCTCAACTTTTGTAAACTATATTAAAAAAATCTTTTTTTTGACCCACCTTGATTGGAAAAAATTAAAAGATAGCTACAACCTGGAACATTCATTATTCTCTTACATGATTGGACCTCAAGAGCATGTGACATTGCATTGAAACCTTGTCAACTACCATGTAGGATCAGATACACTTTCTCTCTCTTAAAATGGGCATACACAAGGCTATACAATCATATACTTAATGCCTATGCGCCTTGATTTTTCAAACACTTTTTTGTGTAAATCATCGGAGTAAATTCCCAGGCGGAAGACTTAATTCAACATTCAAATACAAAATTTAGGAACTGAATTGCACATACTAAACTGCCCTGAACTATTGACACTATCTCATGTCGATGCCATTTTGTAAGTGGCCCAAGGGATTGGTGGATATGGTGCTCCAAGACTAGAAGATCAGTTATCATGCCACTTCAACTCGGGTCCTAATGACTCGGATACCCCGTGTTACCCAAAAAAAATACACACACGTTATTGAAGTGCACATTTGGGGTGATGATGGCCAGGGCTAGGGGTGTTCACGAACAAGATCCATTTGTCCGTTCTAATAAGGTGCCACAGACACAAATAAACTATTGTTCGTGTTCGCAAACCCATTATAGATTAGATGATAGACTTACATGTGGGGACATGTTTTTATGAACTATAAATGTTTTTATGAACTATAAATGATAAATTAGTTGTTGAACTTACATGTCGGAATATATTTTTATGTACTATGGATGTTTTTATGAACAAGAAATTGATTTTCTTAATATAGAAATTAGGAAGTAGATATTCCAAAAATTTGATCTATTGTCTATTAGGTGTCCACAAATGTCCGTTGTCCGCACAAGCAATGTCGGACGGATACGACAAGGCTTTTATTGGATGATGCAAACAAGGCTTTTATTGGACAATGCAAACACAAACGAACTAGACAGCCCATGACTAGCCAGGGCGTTGCCCTTGAAGCAAAGGTCCTGAGTTCAGATCCGCACTCCATGGGCTACCCATAAGGATTATATCCCAACTTAACAAGTGCTTATGTTGTGTGGGCTGTGTCTGCACCCGAGGTGATTGGCTATGGGATATGGTGCTCTAAGAGACTGTGTAACACCCGAAAATCGGTATGTTTACTAAGACTGATGTTTTAGGGCTTTGACCTAAAATGCTAAGTTTTGATGCTTGTTTAGATTATTTTTTATATCTTGTTCGTTAAAGTGCATGAAGAGAGCTTTCCAACGCCACTGACTATTTCCAATTCGGAGTTCGGAGCAAAAAGATATAAATATTTGAATTTTTGGGACGCGATTAATTGCCAGGAGTTACACGATCGATCGGGTCAGTTTTGAATTCGAGAGCAAGGCTACCACGATTGATCACCTTGCGTGACGATCGATCATTTTTACTGTGATTTGTGATTTTTGTACCACGATCGATCGCCTTGCGAACGATGGATCGAAAGTATTGTGATTTGCTATTTTGTGTACCCTGATTGATCGCCTTGCGAATGATCGATAGTAAGTACTATAATATTGCGGATTTGAGCCGCGATCAATTGCCTGTGGTCGCGATTAATCGCACCGACAAAAGCGTTTCCGGATTTTTGTTGATTTCAGGATCTTTTGAAATGGAAATCCTAATTAATCAAGGAGTCTTATTGGGGTAATGTCCTAGATGGCTAGGAAGTGGTTTTGGATCGATGGTGGAGATTAAAAGTTGGTATAACTAATGGGGAAAGTGATTTGTGAAGAGATTTTCTAGTAGAATTAGGGTTTCTTTATAAAATACCATAAGAGGACCGTCCCATGCACTTGGACATCCTACCTCTTGGAGAATTTGTGTTTTTCTCTTCCTTCGTCCCATCAGCAAGGTTTTGGCTTCGTTTGATTCACGAAGCAAGGTGGTTTCGCGAAGAAGTGGAGCACTACGCGAGGAGACAAGTGACTCGTCATTTAAGTGGTAGGATGGTTTTTCTGACTACTTCTCATCTGAATATTCTTTATTTGATGATTCCTAATTGAAGCATGAATGACCTTGAGACTTCCTATTTATGTTGTTGTTGATTTTGATCATTCCATAAGAGAGATATATTGAATATAACCTATCTATTCATTCATGAATCATATTGATAAATCTGTGTTGATATTGCATGTGCTAGTGCTTAGATGGTTCCCCATGTCTTTCATCTCCTAAGTGACTCATTACGATGCTTATGTTGATATCATCATGTTCTGTCTTGATATTGTTGTCTTATTATTTGGGTTATTTATGGTAAGTCTTTAATCAGGTATCTACTAAGAAGGGTAGTAATCGAAAGTCGAATTGGAATTTGATCTTTCCTTGTGAATCTTGTTGGATCTAGTGTCACTACCCTTGGAGTTATAAAAATTCGTTCTTTTTATGTTCAGTCAGTTTATTGCTATTCATGTTTCTGTTCGAGATTAGTTGTCCTAATCGAGTAACAGGTATATCATTAAGATACTATTTGTATAAACAATTTTTAAAGAGACTACCTTATATCAGAACCATACTGTATGGTATCATGCCTAGAGATTGGATAATTATGATTAGTAAGATGTTCCTAGAGGGAATATATTGTATATAAAGTCACTAAGCATTTTGGGTTAAGATTTACTCTCTCAGTAATTATGATTAGTAAGATGTTCCTCTGTGTCGACGAGCAGTAATAAAAGTCATAACTAATTATAGAAATATAAAAAAAATATGCAGTTTATTGGGTTGGAAACTAGACTCATAGGGCTATTCACAGTTAAAATTTCAGAATCTACGTCTAACTGTGTAAACTATAGTAGGCATAAAAAAATGGACTATTATGCAGATGACAGTACACAGAATTAGGGTTTTAAACACTTATTAAAACTTGATGATATGATATGATATGCTTATGATAACCTTAATGGATATTAAAAGACATGATTATAAATGAAATCAGAAAGAGTAGGGTCGAGTCGTCATAAGCCGAATAATATCCTGCTTCTTTGTAGTTTTGTATCCTTTTGAGTAGATGGAGTTCCAACTAGGGTTTGAACTCTTGAACCCTAGTGTCTCATTTCCTGTTGACAATTGAATTATGAAGTTAGTAGTTTTGGGGAATTCCTATCTAGGGCTACGCACGGTGAACACATTTGATGAGTTGAAACTTGTTGTATATCTATTATGAGTCAGTTGATGATCAAGATTGAACAGTCCTTCTTGTTACTCCTTTGGTGAGTCGATTGCTAATCGAGATATTAAAATCTCACTAGTACTCCTCTGTGAGTTGAACTTTGAGAGATGAGAAACTTGAGTTATTTAATGACACAACCCCTATTTTTGTGAATTAGCATCCAGTTCCCTATAAACTATTTCTTCCACTAAGAGTTCTTGTTAGAATCTCTCCGAGGTAGAATTATAGTATGTTCAAAGAGCCATTGCTATATCCATAGTGATATCTAATTTAATTATTGAACCTCTGTGGTTCAGCCGATGAAAGCACACGTACGATTTTAAATTGCAAGATATTACAGAAGGCCTTGTAGTCTTCGCCTGTTGTGCCCGTAAGCACCGATGGGACCAGCATCCCTAGACGCATGGCCGGGTTCTAAAGATCTCTAGGATGTTCTGGTATATTTTCCACATTGGAGTAGACCGATCTGAGAGCAGAAGTTGAAATTTCTTTACAATATAAATTTATGGAGTCAAAACTTAATCAAATTTCTTTCTCCCTATGCATTGACTGTTCAGAGTCTTGACTGGTTATTTGATTCTGTCCATACCTTGAGTTGATGAGGTCTCTGAGTATAGTTGTTATTCAGGTAAGTGAACTCTATATTCCCATCCTGATTGATTCTGTTGAAACTTAAATTCTATATTGAGAATAGTTTCTCTTTTATCTGTTCAAATTCTATGTGGGTTTTTGCATCTTATTGTGTATCTCTGCGGAATATTTATGCATCCTCTGATGCAGACATTAAAAGAGAATGAAGCTGAGCAAGTTGTGATTTTTAAAGAGGCTATGGATGGCAGAAGCTTTTGAATGGAGGATATTGATTTATTTGTTTATTGTTTGATTTTATTGATTGTTGGCCTATGCATGCCAAAAACTTATTTATTTTCAGATTTGTGGATTATTATTTTGCTGCAATAGACTAAGTAGATTTATTTATTTTTAATTGGCAATGTTACATTAAGTACTGTATATCTGAATGCTGGTTTGTCAAAGATGATCATGTATCATTGTTCTGGCACTTGTGATGAGATCGATCGAGTATTCTGTCACGCACCGAGTTTCTGGCATCTTGGTAATTAAGTCTGGTAGCTTCCGCGAAGTGATCGAGGTCAGGAATTTTGGGGCTTGACAAGCTGGTTGACCTGCCCGGGCACGGACACTCCTCTTGTTATCAAACAGAACAAAAAGTATTTTGTGAAAATTTATAACAAGCATTGCAAGAGCCACAATAAAAAAATATTAATGGAGGAGATTTTTGAATCACACCAAAATGTTGTACGTGACTTGTAATCACATTGATGTTTGTAAATTTTGAAATTATAACACGGATGAGAAATTAAAAATTACAATATTTAAGAAAATGTGATATTTAAAAAATGCTTATAGAATCAATTGTGCACATTGATCCTCGTAACTGATGGTGTTGGGATTTTATAGTGCCTTAAACTCCATTGAAAGGGAGGATGCAAGAAGCAAGCACCGGTGGACGAAGAAGAACAAGAAGGAAGGGGAGAAGTGAAGGAAGGAGGAGGCTTTGGTGGCAGTTTGGTAAGTACAGAAAAAAGAGGAAGAGAACAAGCGGTTGACGGGAACCCTTTGACCGACTGGTCAGCTTGTTGTTTTGGACAATTTAGGTGCCAGTCGACTGTCAAAGCTGTTCAGTCGACCACCCCACACAGCTTGGACTTGAAAACCTTCGTTCTGATCCATTTTGAGGTGTGTCTCCATGGGATTCATCCCCTATTAGGTTAGGGGATTGGTTGCACGTCCAAGTGCATATATATAAAGAGGGTTCTAGGGCTTCCTAAGGGGCTTATATATTGGAAATATATTACTCCTCAATTTTGAGGTATATGTATTCTCTTGTATATTTTAAGGTTTAAGTGTAGAGAGGGCTTGAAGCCTGAGGCTTGCACAGACTCAAGGTTGAGGAAAGATTTGGGTACGAGTGATTGTAATCTGAAAGGGATTTAAGATAGTGTTGTTAACTATTGCTATGCAGGCCTTTGGATCAAGTTGGGCTTAAATGCATTTTTGGACCATGGCCTTTACCCGACCGTAAAATGAGCGGGCTTGGAATTTTGAGGTTTAAAATTTCAGACCCATCTCCCAATTTGGGTAAGGCCGGGCCGATGGGCTAGCCCCTAAAAATTGCACCCCTAGATAGGGGGCGTACATTATACCCAAAAAACGATATATTAAAATTTATATTGCGATGGTAAGATGATGGTCCCATTTTGGGGTGTTCATAAGCATCTGTGTTCGTTGGTCCATCCGCTATTTAACAGATGGACCACAGACGGACACATACGAGAGCTTTCTATCTATTCTAGTGGGGTGCTATGGATAAGGACAAGCCGCGGACATCTACGTCTGTTACCTCATGAATTATGGATATTTTTACAAACAAAGAAATTGATTTTCTTAGTATAGGAATTATGAACCAGACATATTAAAAAAATTAACTTATTGTCTATAAGTGTCCATGGTTGTCCAGAGATAACCACGAACGGATATGGATAAATTTTTTAACGGACAACTACAGAGACACAGATGGACTCGATATACCTCTTAATACGGACATGCATGGACAACTGTCCATCCGTGTCCGTGAACACCACCATCTTTAAGGAGGCCCGTTCTAGGACAATTTTAGCTCATTTTGGAAAATCAAACGCATCCAGTAATTCAAAACCCAAAATTGGAAACACATCAGCCAGCAGATGCCGTCGGCTGGAAAGTGCAGCGGCTTCTCTTTCACTTTTTTCACCCTTCTCGTCTCCTCTTTGACCGCCCCCCCTCCCCCGCCTTTTCCGCGGACCCTCCCATGCCCGCTTAAAGATCCGTTTCGTCCTCCACTGCTACAAGTTCCTTAAATTTTAAATTTGGTATGTATAGTCTGTGGATGTTTACCTCTACTCTGCATTTGTATTCTGTTTTTTTTTTTCAAATTTGTTTTTGGGTAACCCTATATCTTGATCTCGTTATTATGTGGACTTTGTTTGTTTTAATTCTTGGTGAGAATTCTCATTAAAATTAACAAGTAATTTTGCTGTTTTATTTGTTACATTACTTGTTAACCATTTGAACCATCTTTCTCTTGCATCCTGTCTAACTTTGTATATGTAGTCTGCAATCTTTAGTGTATTTTTAGGGAGTAGTAATCTTTAGTCTTTGCTTTCCCCTTCATTATTTCCTTTTATGCTCTTTTAATTTGGTATGTGTAGTCTGTGTAATCTTCCGTATATGTTTTCCTCTACTTCGCGTTTGTTCTTTATTTTCTGTTAAAATTTCGGGTAACCTTTTCTCTTTATCCTGTTATAATGTAGACTTTGTTTGCTGTTTGTGATTTTTGTTGAGATTTCCCCTTTAACAATAATTATACAATGTTATAATGTAGACTTCGTTTAATTATTGATGTAATAGTTAATGTATTCCCCTTCGTTATCTCCTTTATTATACTCTTTTAGTTTGATGTGTACTATAGTCTGTAGTCTTCAGTTTGTGTGTTCTTTTTCTCTCCATTTTTACTTTGTTTTTTTACATTTTGGATAACCCTTTCTCTTGTTCTTGTTATAATGCAATTTTATTTTTTTTATTAATTTTGTGGAACCTTTTTTCATGGTCATGGTGAATGTTGGTAATTGTTATAATGTAGACTTTGTTTGTTGTTTATGATTTTTGTTCAGAATTCTCACTAGAATTAACAAATAATTTTACAATTTAATTTAGGTAACCATTTGAATTATCTTTCTCTTGCAGCCTATCAAATTTTGTATGGGTTAGTCTGTAATCTTTAGTGTATGTTTTCTCCTTCTTTATTTCCTTTTATACTCTTTTAATTTGGTAGGTATATTAGTCTGTAATCTTCCTGCATTAGCTTTTTGTTTTTTTTTAAATTTTTTGGGTAATCTTTTTTTTTTGATCTTGTTATAATGTAGACTTTGTTTTTTACTTTTTATATTTTGGTGAGAATTCTCATTAAAATGAACAAATAATTCTACATTGTTATCTGTGCAAACTTTGTGACACAGAACAACTAGCTTGAGATCCACTAAAACTTAGCAAGTAAGGAAAAGTATAAATTCTAACAATTCAACTAACTTGAGATCCACTAAACCCCCGAAGGCGCATAGCACAGTGGTTGTCACGCTCCAGTCAAATGGAGCAGTTCCTGGGTTTGAATCTCAACCCGGGCATATTTGGAAAGGAGTATTTGCCCATTTGGGGCATATAGTTAGGGAGTGAGTGTGTGGGGTCGAGCTAGGGAGTGAGTGTGTTGTGTGTGTGGGTCACTGCCCATGAACTGGTTTAGTCCCCCGCCCCCCCCCCCCCCAAAAAAAAAGTAAGCAAGATAAAGATTTTAAACAAGTAAATAAAATAAAACTGATTCAGATGTTGCTAACAGTAGTAGTGGACAATTAAAAATGCTAATAGTGGTTAGGTTCTTGATAATTGAGGAATTATCAAAGGCTAGGCAGTACTGGCCATTGGGTTTATTGGGCTGGCTAAAGGTCAAAACAAAGAAATAAAAGACAACTGGTTTCCACCACCACAATCCCACATGCAAGTCAGACAAGTAATGCTATTTGAGAATAGACAAATAAAAGTCCAGAGAGAAGGGCAGAGCTTATGTGGTCCTTGACGAAAGAAGGATGCATAACTCCAAAGTCATAGTGAACTCCTCCAAAGCTTGACTTCAAGGGTGACTTCTTCTCAGATCGACCTTTCTTAGCATCAAGCGCTTTGCTAGACAACTCCTTGCTGAACAGAAATTGCAACGCAGCAAAAGGGGTGATGGGTGAGTTTGCAGCAGCCTTCACTTCATCGTCGATGAAACAGCTGCAGCAGTTCAGATGGATCACAGAGACAGAGCTGTTGATGGGTTGACAGGATGGATAAAAGGGAGAAGCTTTGGAATCGGCAACAAAAGCACCACTGGCTTCAACATCAGCGGCTCCCGGAATCGGCACCGGGCGTCGGAAATAGACCCAACAAGAGAACTCTTCAAACAGAAGTTCATTTGAATTAACAAATGATTTTGCAATGTTATTTGTTGCAATGTCGAATCTAATTTCACTTGATGAAAGTTAGTTTCTTTTGGTCAATTCACTTGCTACAATGTAGGCTTCATTTTTATTGTTTTCAATTTTTGTTTAGAGTTCTTCTCATTGCACAATGTTGAATTTTTTTTTTCCTTTATTTTTTTCTATTCTTGATGAACAATGTTGAATTTCTTTTACATTTAAGGTTGCATTTATTGTTTTGTTTGTGATTTTGAGCACTTTTATTTTTTATTACCTTTTATTGGAAGTGTTGGGATTTCTGTATTATATCAAACTCTGTTCTTCTTTTTCTTCTCGTAAATAATTGGCACTTTCAGTTTTCATTAGAAATATTGGATTTTGGTGAATTTGCAGCCATCCATATTAGCATGGTTTGCGCAATTTAGTTGTTATGTTAATGATATGAGTGCGTCCATAATATGTTTTAGATGCTCCTGAACTGTGATCCTGATTTTCCTTGAATACTTTTTTCTGTGACCGTGTTTACTTCTAAATTCTGATTATCTAAATTTTCTTTCTGGTTGAATTACTGATTTTATAAGTCCAATGGTGTATTTATATTATTTTTTAGTTTATGTAATGAATTTTATATCTTTTGAATTGTATTTATGATTTTTATGCTTTGATAGAGATTTCAAATTTCCCTTTTCTATCTTCCCGTTTTCTTTGTTTCCTGGAAGTTGTGAGAGAATTGGCTACAATTTCTCCTGTTGGTGTTTAATTTTATCAGTTAGGGCATTCATTCTGATTATGCAACATTTCATTTTTCTGTAAGGGAATTTTAGTTTCCTCAATTTTCCAAGTCTATATGGGGACATCCAGTGTCATGTATTTAAAATTTTTATCCCGTGGGGAATCTCATTATTGTGAGGTGACTAATGCTGTTTATTCATATGGCCTTGTTTATTTTTTTCTCCCTTTTTTTCATTAAATTTGGTGGGGTTATCTTGTATAATTTGCAGACCCTTTACCATTTGTGAGAAACTTTACAATTAAGGAAATAAAACAAGCAACCGATGACTTCTGTTCAATCTTAGGAAGTGATCCTTATGGGGCTGTTTATAAAGCTCGTTTTCCTGATGGTCTTATTGCGGAAGTGAGAGAATTATGGAAAAGTGGACAAGAAATTGATGACTTCTATTGGGAACTCCAAATCTTGCGACGCATACGACATCGCCATGTTGTTGCTCTTCGTGGCATTTCCAGAGGACGTTATAGGTTCTGTAATTCATACAAAAATTCTGTCTTTTTAAGTCAATTGGTTTATATGAATAAATGAATCATTGTATTCTTTTCTGCAACTGTCTTCTTACTTACAGGTTTTTTTTGTTTGACTACATGCAAAATGGGAGCTTAAGGAGCATCTTCAAGGTACCACTTTGAGTTTGTCTATTGTTTGCCATTAAGGCATTATTAATTCACCTCAGAAAATTGGATGGCAAAAGTTGTCGCAGACCCTCTCAGAACACCTTTGAATTGGCGAACGAGATTGAAAATAGCAATCGATGTAGCTTCTGCTTTGGTCGGCTATTCCTCAACCCAAGAATGTATTTTGATACTCCCTCCGTCCATCAAAGCCTGTCTGCATTCGAAAAAACATGTATCCACCATTAGATGAAAGAGGGGGGGAACTCTGTTCTTTTGTACGGGCCTGAGAGTCCAATAAATTTTACTCTTTCTCAAATGCAAACAAGCTTCATTGAATTTCACAGAGTTACATTGTACTTTATGTTTGGTATTTCTCTATGTCATTAGTTCATGATGATTTTAATGTGTATGGCAGGAATATCTCCAGTACTTTTGTGATCCACCTATCTACTATGTTTCCATCAATTCTAGCAATGTTTTATTGGATGAGAACTTTGGTGCAAAGGTATGGTCTTATAACTAACCTTAGGGTAGCATATGAATACTAATCTCAACTCAGAGCAACTTCTGTGGAAAGCTGTCATTGAGACTTGATCCTTCCAATTCAGTCTTAACCTACCTGAAAATTTGAGTAGTATTTTTAATTGAACTTTGCGTAGTCAGTTGACTTAGAGTGCTCATTGTTTTCATAGGCCTAAACATGAGGGCATGCAAACCAATTGAACACACACACAAACCGACACAAATCACTACTTCACACCAAGTACTATTGATGTGTAAATTTTTTTATTGCAGAATAGTATCGTGAAGGGCATTGTTGGCAGTTAAGTTCACATGGATTTTATATCGTAAATGTCAACTTGACAAAGACAGTTGAATGGAGTAGTGTAGCTTGATTTATATAAGCAAGAAGAATAGTATTATCACTTGTTGCTTTGGAGTTGATATAAATCAAGAAGAATAGTATTATCACTTGTTGCTTTGGAGTTGATACAATCTAGTGCATGGACTCTGACCCTACTTCAATGTCAATTTGGGTCGCATCATCTGTAAAGTGAGACAGAAGCTCAATTTGGTTTGAATATTAAACCTCTTTATTGGATGGTCTGCCAGAGTTAATGCTCAAAAGGCCTCTGATGATAATTTTATAAATGCAGGTTTCATATGCATTCATTGCATCACGCTGAACCCTCAATGTCAATTTAGGTTAAATCATATAGGCCTACAATGAAACTGATGCTTCCAAACTCAATTTTTTTCTATAGTTTGTATGCCTCAATGGATGGTATGCTAGAGGTTGACTACAAAGAAGAGGTGTTTCTATTAAAATATTTAAAGCTATGTGTTGTATCTCCTTAATATGCTTAAGGATCTACAATAGATTAAGTAAGAAAGTTGGATGAAAGGGGAGAAGTATAGAGTGAAAGAGGAGAAAATAAGATAAAGAGGAGAAGGAAGAGACAAAGGAACACTACTTTGAAATCACTATTCATGTACTGTAGCAGTAGGGCTGAAACCTATTTATAATCTCAGGCATGTAGCCTTTACAATTGCTGAATTCTACTACAAATAGGAATAATCAAACTAGGAAAGATATTCTAATAGAACTAGAATGCCTAGGAAACCATAAAGTAGGAAAGTAATAAACTAATCCTACTTCAACTAGGATTAACTAAATTAGGAAAGTATCCTAATCCTATTCTAATTAGGAATCATAACATTCCACCACGCTCCGCTTACGCCTTGCCCTCAAGGCGACCAATCAGGAAATTAAGCATAAAAATCATCTTCAATCACCCCAGCGAGCCGACTGCGAACTCTGCCGGGATCAAACAGAAAACTTGCGGACGGTGGTGGTGAATCTGAGCAACGGTGGTGATGCGGTGGCCGATCTAGTGGTGGTCGTGGCTCAGTGGTTGCTGAAACACTCGTGAGGGAGAGAGTGTGTGTAGAACCGCGCAGAAGAATGGTCTTGCCATCTACGACCTTCTCGTAGCCGGAGGAGTTGAATGTGCCATTGTTTTCGATGGTCGGGTGCAGCAGAGTATGGCCTGTTGAATCAGATTTATGGGCTCCCTGTTGTTGGACTCAATGTTGTAATGATGCAGTAACGACTATCGGCTGAGATGGTATTGGAAATATACCGCTCCTATCCACAGAAGATGAGTAAATTAGTAGTGGAGTCATGTGTCTAGGCGCATAAGTGCCAAATTGAACCTGTGAAACACCCGTGGACATTCCAGTAGGGGATGTTGTCAAGGGGGCTATTGGATTTTCTGTAGTGGTAGTCGGAATATGGGTAGCTGATTACAACATGACTGAAATTGAGGTGCCTGAAATAGGGGCAGAAACTGTCAAAGGAGTTGCTGGTATGGAGGCGAAAGAAGTGCCAGATTGGTTCAGCTGCGACTGATCAAGCCGTTGAAAGAGTTTGGCCATTTGTTGATTCAACTCTATGCGGGACTCAGCCATGTTGATTTGCAATTGATCAACCTTGGCTTTGAGGGATTGGAATCGCTGATTCGTCGAGTGAGACAAGGTTTGAACCACCGTCTCAAGCTCGTAGTATTTCGCCTCGAGCTGCGCTATAGAAGGGCCCTGAACTTGCCCTTCAACCTGCTGATCCTTGGAAGCACTTAATTCAGGGGATGGTTTCTCGGTTGAAACTCCGTTGGATTTTGTCATTGTAAGTCCCTAGGATCGATAGGCTCTGATACTAATATGTTTAAGGATCTACAATAGATTAAGTAAGAAAGTTGGATGAAAGGGGAGAAGTATAGAGTGAAAGGGGAGAAAATAAGATGAAGAGGAGAAGGAAGAGACAAAGGAACACTACTCTGAAATCACTATTCACGTCACTATTTATATACTGTAGCAGTAGGGCTGAAACCCTATTTATAATCTCAGGCATGTAGCCTTTACAATTACTGAATTCTACTACAAATAGGAATAATCAAACTAGGAAAGATATTCTAATAAAACTAGAATGCCTAGGAAACCATAAACTAGGAAAGTAATAAACGAATCCTACTTCAACTAGGATTAACTAAATTAGGAAAGTATCCTAATCCTATTCTAATTAGGAATCATAACACTATGTAATGAAATATCTTCAAGATAGTAAATATAGTTATTTTTTCAGCTATCTGCCATGGGTGCTCTTGGACCAGCTGGACACAGTTCTCCTATGTCAGATGACTCCTCAAGTGAGTACCTCTGGCAGTCTTTAGTGTTACTGATGCAATCACAAAGTTGTTTCTAACTTCACTTATCATCATGGCCTTGCAGGGGACACAAATCAGAAATGTAGAAACATAATTTTCCAGTTTGGTTTGTTAATTCTTTAGCTCATAACAGGCCAATCTTTGGACAATGAGGATATGAAACTGTTAGACTGGGTTCAAGAATCGGGATTGCATGATTCCATGCATAATATGGTAGATGCAGATCTTGCCAGCAATTATGATTTGAAGGAACTTAAACGGCTTATTGTCATAGCAAGATTGTGTATAAGGACTAACAGTAAGCATGCAATTTCTATTCCACAGATTCTTCGGTACCTCGAGAGAAAACTAAAACCATCCAATGTATAAAGAGAAAGATAGAATAACGATTATTTTTTACATTTTTGAGCTGCAGGAGGGTTCTGTTTGGTATGAGGTCATAGTCGTTCTGCCATAACAAAATGAGTATCATTGTGGCTATTTATTTCGTTTCTGTATTTTTGTTCATAATTTCTTCTTGATTTGAATGATGTTTTTCATTGTTGGTTGTAAACCTGACATGACTATGTACGAGATAAATTCTTTTACAAAGAAGTTGTTATCAAAATGGAAGCAAATAGAGAAGCTTTTACATCTAATTGGGTATATTACTAAACCAATCTGATCAAATGCAGTCAAAATGTATTAAGATTAGGAATAATTTTAAAGTCTCAACAAGCACTTAAAAGTAGTTATCTGACAACTGGATTAAGAAATTGAAGTAGCTAATTGAATCTTTCTTGTCATTTTTTTTTGTATAATCAAGACAACACAAAGTTTGCTCAGAGCAAGAATTTGACTTTATTTTTCAAGCTTTTCACATAAAACCTGGTGATTAGCTCCGTACAACGAAATTGGTGCTCATTGAGATTCTTGTTGGGTTAGTTTCTCCCTCTCATATCCTAGTCTTGTTTAAGAAAGATTTAGATTGGTTATGGATTATCATGTGTAACATTCAATAATTATGACAAAGAGAGGTTGTACTTCGAATATTATGTAGAATCTTATGGATTTCTGATGATGCCATGAACTTTTCTTCTGAAGAAAAGTGACTTCATGCAGAGAAATGTTGCTTCGCATCGTGACATTGTCTATGATTATTGTTACATCATTTTTAGGCTTACGTATTTTGCAAGTCTCTAAGAACAAAAGGAGAAACTTCAATTTCCTATTATATAGCCGTTGCCATAAAAATTTCAGTTTTTCTAAGCTCGTTAGTCCATTTATGAGGCCATCTAAGATGTTAATTCGTGAACTGAACTGATTTTACATAACAATGTTGTAACATCGCGATAGATAACCCATTAAAAATATCACTAGAAATATAATGTTAAAAGACCGGATACATAATTTAACCTCAAAGTAGAACAACTCAGATCAAGTATCATATGACTGGCGATAGTAACCTAGGATAGCAGCGAATAAATCTCTGCATAGGTTGAGGGACAAATTATCGTTTCACATGGACATGAGTAGTGATTCATTTCTAGAAATGTAATTGAAAATAACCGATTTTCAGAGCATGTAAAGTCATCAATTTTCACCATTTAGTTTACTATTGTCTAAAATAAATTACTCCTAGTGTCTATAACTCGAAGAGGGCAAAATCACATGCAGCTGACCTTGTGTGATCACTGATGCCGCTCTTATACAAGTGAAAACTCCTCTACCTTGAAGGTATGTAGGCTAAGTGTTAGGAAGATGATGAGAAATTCAGATTCCTTAGTGTTAGCTTTTTGGAGCTAGTTATCAAAGAACAAAAAACAAAAAAAATTGAGCTGGATGTGAGTTTCTTTGAGTATGAAACCACTACTTGTCCTGTGTTTGAGACAATTTCTAAAGTTAAGCTACACAGTTTGACACATATTTGGATCCTTATAGAGAGTCATACAATGTGGAATTATCGAATTGACACTGTCATAGAGCAAGTAGACTCTATAACAGTAGTAGACGGTCATAGGAGAGGTTTTATCACCTTTAATATTCTGAAATTTCTCTGCTTTGCACGCGTGACTACGAAACGATAACTCTCTTAAGCGGAAAGTAGCAATTAAAAACTAATGCAATGTTTTGGCATTTATGCAATCTGGAGTCCGGACCGATTCCATACAATCTGGGGAAATTAGGAATTATTTCTTTAAATAAACCAAAGTAATTTTAGTGCAGATTGTGGAGTAACTATCAACTCTTTCTGGCCCACATTAATTAATTGGATTGGAAATCCCTCTGATTTTTAGTCCAGACAATTAATTTGGGACAGAGGGAAAGAGTCACTTAAACACCATATAATATCTTAATCAGCAGAAACCTGAAACCCTAAAAGTGTTTTACATCAAAGGGAAATTGTCATCTTCCAACAAGAAGATAGTGGAGATGTAGGAATAAGAAAGCCAGGTAGCTGCTCCAGTTCCATGGCATAGCCCTTAGTTTTTTAAATCGTTTATGTATTATAGGTTATCATGCAGCTCTTAATCTCCATACCCTTCTCTTTATTATTTGATTTATTAATTAATGAAGGCTTGTCTTTTTCACAAATTAAGCTATGACCCATTAGATGTTTCCTCCTATGGAGGCTTTACGAATTGAGCACAGATTCTATGTTTATTGGTGGTTAGCCCCAATATAGTAGTTGTAATCCAATGAGATAAACTCCGAGGTGTTAACCTAATGGAGAGAAGTGTGAAGACTAATCAAGGTTGAGCGAGCCTTTTTAAATCTGTTACCTTTTTTTCAAACCCTTTTGCTGCCTCCCCAGATTTTCCTGCAGCAGTTAACCCGGACTATGAGCAAATTGTAATTGCAAATAGAACAAGGAGCAACTGAGTGTATAAAGAATTACGCATCAATAAGATATTCTCTACACTAGAAAAACTACTTAATGCAAATTGCAGATACTAGCTGGTCTTGGCTATATTCTTTTCTTGCTTAACTTTTTGGCTGCATTGATACGAAAAGTTTGGAATGCTTACATAGGGTCATTTTCTTGTGGTTGAGTTTATTCCATTGATGAACTATTTGATGACAGTTGTTTAGTATCAGTGTTGGTTCCTTCAGGTAAGTAGGAATGCTATTATATTTGAATACATGATCCAGGTAATGATCCTTAACGACAGTTGTTAGGGAGAATTATCCCGACTCATATGACTTGTATGATGATGAGTGACTTAATGGTTTCACATTCTAAGCTCTGAGAGAAAGAATTAGAAAAGCAAGAGTTATACAAGGCCTGCTCTTCCACTTAACAATAAAAGCTAAAATAAGCAATTTTTTTGCCTTATCCTGGCTTTCATCTCGCTTTCTTCGAGTTTTTGTGCATGAATCAAGATCTACGTACGTACCACTTTGTTGTCTAGGTCAGGTACATGATCTGTGGTGGTTTTTAGGTACATGTTCTGCGCAAGTGTTCAGAAGTAGTCCGTCTTCAATTTATCAACAACATTATATTTTTCATCTGCCTATTTAGGTGATGTAAGTAATATATGTCCATTATATTACGTATAATGTTTCATATGTGTTTGTGCCCCAGAATACTGCTGCACACGTGCCATGATAAAGACGTAGGGCCTACGTGTGAGCATTGGGCCCTGGCATTGTGGTGTACATGGGTGTGAGCTTGTGTAGGATTCGCCTTTTCTAATTTGGAAACAATGGTGTGGTGTTTCTTCTGTTACCTTAGAAAGAAAGAAATTTTAACTTGGAATAAGTCAAATACTGGGGAGTGTGTCACTAAATAGGCTAGCTCTTTTTTTTTTGCTTGGTATCTTTGTTTTCCTATGTTGTCCATGTCCTACTTTTGTCCCACGAGATGTTATATAGCTAGACCTCTTTAGTTGTTTCACCCATGACGAAGTATTTCCTTGTGTCATGGTCTAGACTCGTTGTACAGCATGTCAGACACTTATCTGATTTGTAGTTCTTGTGAGGAGGATATGAGTTCAAGATGCATGATCTCATTTATTTTATCAGTCAACAACAATTTTTTTCAATTGTTCTATTGTCTTCCTTTATAAAGTTTTTTCCTTCCAGTGTCTCATTCTTCAAATTTCGCCTTTAAGGTTCTTTGTTTTTAAAAGCATTTTATCTTGTTTTTCTCGCTGGGCCAAGCCATTGTTTTGTGTGGTTTGTGAATTTATGTTAGTCCAGCTCAGCTTATCTACTGTCCTGAATGTTATCATCCAAAAGCAGCAATTCAAAATACCACAGAAAGTGAAAAAAAACAAGGAACTACGTTTTCCAATTAAGTTGCGCAGCCAACTAATTTTCCAAGCATCGCCCAGGGTCTCGTATTCTTCAACAGGATGGAACTTCGTTCCTCATAGTTATGACCCTGCACTGCTGATTTTGAAACAAACATGAAGCTTCGAAAAAAAATATCTGTTGGTTTATGTCTTTCGTAAACATCATTTTGTTCAAAATCTAGTGATTTTGGAGTTAGAACTACTGTCTATATTGGTTCCCGTTGCAGACTTCGACTTCTGCTTCTTTGCAAGGTTAGCCTCTATGTTTTTAAATTTTTTGCCTGTCTTCCTGTCAATACTTCTTTACCTGCACACTCTTTCATGGGTAGATTTATCTCTCCCTGCTTAAGCACATATACCTGATATTTGTTTATTTTAGGATTCCTTTGGAATTTCTGCTTTTAACCTTTGATAATTGAGTCTTCTTTTTGTTATCACATTGACATGTTTAGCACAATATTTAAACCTTTTGCCTGTGGGAATGTGAAATTTGATGCTGAAGACATATCTGAAAAATAGAATAATTTAACTACCAAGAAAGGTGAATTTGTGTGCTAAATGCTGATGTATGTCGTCATGCCTGTTCTGTGTTGTCTTTCTACAAGTACAATCAGAAACAGTTGTCTTTCTTGTTCGTTTTGAAAGCATAATTGTCCTCGAATCAAGGGAAACAAAATCACAAAAGAATGATCAGTACAGCAAACTGTGCCAAATAAATAGGAGGTAGTCTAAACATATGAGTTTTGATTTCAGTGATGGAGAATATACTGTGTACAAAAGTGAAGATGAATCCTGTTTAAAAAAGAAAACAGAAAAGTGAAGAGAAAATTTGAAGATCTGGGATGCGCCGCTTCTTAGCGTAACTCTGCATTATACCCTGGCTGTTTCTCGCAATGGAACCACCTCTGACAGAGGAGTCGGCAGTGGTGTGGGAAAGGGCGAGGTCCTGCAGACGGGGCATGTCGGATTCAGCCGCAGCCACGGATCCACGCATTTTAGATGAAAGAGGTGCCCGCAGTCCGGAAGCAGGCGCAGCATGTCAGTATCCTTGTAATCAGCTAAGCAAATGGAGCAGCAAGAGGCAGTGGTGTCCTGGTTCCGGAGCTTGGCCTTGGAGTAAAGAAGCTTAGGGTAGCTCATCAATGTAGCCTCGTCGAGACCAATCTCGAGGTCGGGGATCGGTGGCATGTTGCTGACGGCTGGCCTATGGAGGCGTTCTACGTTGATAGTATGCGGCGGCTGGCCGGTCCGCGTGCAGTAGTAGGAGGCAAGGGTGATGGTGGTGATGAGGATGAGGATGCCCACAGAGATGCCAATCCCATATCCGAAGCTGCCGATGCGGCCAGAGGTCATGAGCCCGTCGGGGGGCATCATGTCGGTGGAGTTCATGGCTGCCGCGGCAACCACTGAAGCCGGCGGTGGCGGGATGGAGGATGGGATTGCAGGGAAGGATGGTAATGCCGGTGGTGGAGAGGATTGGAGGAAGAAGGGCTGGTCACCCATTGGCAGCAGTTCTGTCTTAGATCAGCAATGCCAAGTTGGTTGGTGGGTGGGTCTTCCTGGGGGAGATGGAAGCTGTGAAGGTGAAAGTAAAAAAAAAGTGAAATGTCAACTGTTGGAGGGAAAGAGTTGAAGCAAGGGAGGTTGCCATCCCTTGGGGAAGGAGGGAGAGGAGGCTCCATCTCAACTCTTCTGCTTCAGATAGAAGAGAGCCATTGACCATAATAACTTCTTTGAGAAATCTTCCATTTTTTATATTCTCCATGTCTCCCTCAAATCTTACTCCTTAAAACACATCAATTGACTATGGATGCATATAAGACATGGGTTCATGCATTGAGTTTGATGGATTTTTGTCTATAGAAAATCTCAGTGCATTACTTTTTCACTAAAGGTTAATGTGATTGTGGATATAATAATTTTAGGAGCAGAATGAAAGCTGCACTTGTAAGGGCCAAGGGGCCTGTATTTTGTTTTTTGTTGAGTGCAAGGAAGGGGGCTGTGTCTAGTTGAATAACAAATCAGGATAAACAGCTAATTAGCTTGTTTGATTAGGAAACTGGATAGAAAAATATGCTGGTTGCTGACCTGCTTACATTATTTTCTATAGTTGAACCTGAATGGCTGGAACTGGTCTCTAGTTGCTCACATGGATATATCCAGATCAAGGTCCTAGTATCGATACGACACTGCTGATACTGGTTTGTATCAGCCGATACGATCTTCAATGGTGGGTTGCACCTCATTTTGGAACTGGACTCTGGAAAGCCGTCTGGTCCGGTTTGAAAGTTGAAAGTGGTGGTTGATCCACTGATAAATTAGGTTGGTGTTTACGAGGAAGGCATGTTTATTTGTTAGCTCTCAAGGATGGCCTCGGTTGGATGTTTTATGGATGGTTTGTGTCATTTCCGTCTGTTGATGGCAAATCGGCAATGGTGTTGAAACTCAGGATTAGGGATGTGGACCGGTAGACAAGGACCTAGCCTCTTGGATACCGTCCAGTTGCTAATTTGCCTTTTGTTTTCACACAAAAGATAATGGTGGCCTGCACAATATCAATATAAATACTAACTGAATAGTTAGTATTTTGTTAGTTTAATTCCACTGGCTACAAGTGTTGCTGGTTATGGGTCAAACTGGTCCGTTTGGTCATGTCAACTTGGCCTAGATCCAGCTTGAATGCATATTAATTGTTTAGCAAACAGGAGTTACCCTCATACATCCCGATGCCGTGACTCTTTCAAGGCTCAAATGGGTCTTTCTTATTTAATTTAAAAATTCTTTCAAACGTCCTATTATGGGCCATTTGGGGCGTGAAAAATCAGTTTCATCTACTCTAAAAAATTCACTAGATAATCCACTAACCTGAGGTGTTTCAGTTGGTTAGTGAATTATCCTAAAAATCCTAATCAGCTGGATTTTTTTCAGCTAGATGGTACTGATTTTTTGCGCCCCAAATGGTTAATATGGAACATAATCAAATTGGACTACAGAGATTATATTTTGCATGCTTTTCTGGTTAATAAGGCCTATTTAAGAGCATGGTATCCTACCACTAATTGTCGGTACATATAAGGCCCACCATGATTTGCACCTGTTAAATTAAGATATAATCTTGGATGCATGGCCAATGGAGTGAGGGTTCAACCTAAGAATGGTTCGGAAGCGCGGAAATTTTTGGATGTCCTGAAAAGGAGCTTAATACTTACCCCCTTGTCGGACACTAAGTCCATCTGGCAACTTATGGATGAAATTATTGAGAATATTTCAATATGCACAATGAAAAATGTTTTTTTAGGTTGAGAAACGTACGTCATGAGGCTGCTTCATGACCCACAACCGTTGATCAAGTAACTTCATGACGTACATTTTTTCAACGCCATTGTAGCATTACTCATGCACAAAGTCAGGATAAGGAGGACACTAATGGTGATGAATAACGTCATTGACAACAACTTGATTTAAAAAGTTTAGGATAAAGTGAAAAGTATTAATCGAAGTCTACTCATTAAAAATGGCTGAGTTTATCTAAACAAAAAATCATTATTAACATAAGATGCAAAATTTTCTATTGCGTCTCAATGATGTCACCGCCCTTTTAGGCAACGATTTTTTTTTCCACTTCATCCAGTGTAGGTCACCAAGAATAGAACTCCCTCGGTCCAATGGAGTTTGTCTACATTTGAAAATGAGTACTATTTATTACACACTAGGGCCCGTACAAGAAAAAGTATTGCCCTCACTTTGATCATGAGAAAGCAAAGTCATGATTATGAGAAAGCAAAGTCAGCTATGTAATGATGGACCCATATTTTTTCAAATGCAGTCGGGCGTCATTGGATGGAGAGACTATCACCTAAAGCCCCAAATATTTCTGAGCCTACATCTCCATCATTTTTTAAAGAAAAAATTACGTTTTGGTCTAACCAGTAAAAGTTTCTCCACTTTAGTCCCCATAACTAAAATGGTTAAACTTTAATATTCTCCATGGTCAATGGCTAAAGTGCCCATAACAGAGGGGCTAACTGATCGTTTAAATATAAAATCCTTGCAAGTGCACAGGGCAATTGTACTACGGCGAGTATAAAAAGGATTGTCGAACCTCAGGGACGGTGAATACTTTACCAAATTCAAGAGAAAATTGCAGTTTGTTTAATTAATCTAGAAAAAGCTTAGAACTTTAACTACTAAAATGAAATTAATCAATGGAGAGAATTATCAAGGCAATGAATCCACCACTAGACATACAATTACTACTCTCAATTATTATTAGGTATAGGTTAATATGATATGGTAACTTGTGTTCATGGTCAGACACACAAATCATAATAAATTTTCCAACGTTCTTGGTCGGACACGAAAGTTCATCCACTATGGTGTAATCAATTCTATCCTTGGTCGGGCATAAAATCAATCACAACTTTGTTATAATGTAATTAATCCCATCCTTAGTCGGGCATAAAATCTCACAATATCTAATTCCATTCATAATCAATCAAGTTTATGGTCAAGCACTAAACGAATACTCATCAAATCGCATTAAGCAAGAATCATAATCAATTTTATAAAATTAAACTATCAAGAGTAAAAATACACACTTAGGGCTTCATCAAGCCTTGAATAAAATTTTAGTTACACATAGAAAGAGAGAAAAGAGAAGCCTGTTTATATAGATCCGTCATCATGAATCTCTTCTTCTTCTTTGGCTCTAAAATATCATTCTTCTTCTTCTTCTTCTCTAGCCTCCAATATAGCTCAAGATTTTCTTCCAAGATCCCCCAAAACGTTCTCCCTTAAGGCCTATTTATATGTTTGAAAAAAAACTACGAAGTCCCCTTCCAAATTCGAGTTGAAATAGGTATTGTTTCAATTTACCGCACATGGCGATCGATCACTCTGTATTGCCAATCGATCGCAGTCCAATCGATCACTTTCCTTCGTTATTTTCTTCCATCGATCGCTTTGGCGATCGACGCCGTATAACTCCGATCGATCGTTGTTACTTTATTGTGCAAAACTAAAAACTCTAGTAGATACGATCGATTGTTTTTATGCTGATCGATCGTTTCCTTCGATAACACTATTTTGCGGCTCTTACGATCGATCGCGTCTGAAATGCCGATCGATTATAGTTATTGTTCATAAATTTCAAATGGCTATAACTTTATGCTCCGAACTCCGAATTGTATGTGGTTGGTGGCGTTGGAAAGCTAACTTCTTGAAACATAAAGCTTGAATCAGTCCCATCAGAGATATGCAAACGGAGTTATGATAATTTAACCATTGAAGTTACTTTTCATCTCATTTCTGTATCTTATTCTTGTTTCCTATAAAAACCAAAAACTATATTAAAATAACACAAATTCTAATCAAATACTAACATAAACATAAGCTTAGGAGATAATTATATGCATAATTAGTGTATAGATCACTAACGACCCCTCACTTTCCTACCAAATGAGAAATACGGAATAGCTGGGGCAGTCAAGACGCACAAAACCCTAGGACTGACCCAACACCCTTCTTCCCCATCCCCCTTTTTCCCCATCTCACTTTAGCAGTCATCTGCTATTAATGCTCAATAACCGAGCTCTAAAGATATTCATCCAGTGGTCCATTGTTCACTATTGAAGTACCAAACCCAAGAAAGTCATTGCCACGAGCCCAGATTTCCATTTGTCTCATTGTATATGAGATGGCAGAAGTAATGCTAATGGTTGTAGCCACCTCCAACAGTAGCATTCCGGGCATGTAGAGAAAAAATGAAGTTGGTGGACATATAAGCACAACCTATACAATGGCTACAGACGAAGCTAGTGGACATACCGACGCAACTCATATGGCAGAAAATTGAGAGTAAGTAGGAAAGCTACTATTTTTCTTCTCATTTGATCTATTTGGTTATTGCTTGAATGTCTTAGCGATGTTAGGTTGAGTAGCTTAAGTTATGAGCTATAAAATAGGATATGATAATCAATAGATATGTTGTGATGATGAAATTATGATTTGTAAAATAGGTTGTAGGGATGTGTAGATAGGTTGTGATGACTTGTAGATGTGTTCTGATGGGGTGTTGTATTATTATTTGTTATGTTGAGTTTTAGAGATGTTGTGATAGCATGTGGCTTCTGTTGTGATGTCTATTAGCTTCAGCTTCGATGAATGTTATGGTGGATTGTGTGAAGCGTACTATGATTAGCTACTTTAGTTGTGTTAGCTTAGGATTTGGTTGTGATTATTGTAATTATGATTAATATTGTGATGATTGTTGCCATCAGTTTTGATGTTATGTTGTGATAGCGCTGCTATGCAAGTTGTGATCTATGTTGCATTCTTCTGATTGGTTTTGCAACTCCAGGATGAAGCAGACAAGCTTAAAATTTTAGTCTGCTACTATGGGAGTATTGAATCTAGCCCCAGTGGAACCGTGAAGATAGTTGGAGGTAAAAGCACAGCGTTGTCACTGGAAGAGGATGAAACTTTGAGTTCATTTGTGGAAAAAAATTGTTGTTGCCTTCAACGTTCCTCTCAACAATTTGAGTGTTGCATCCCTCTAACCCAATGTGTTCGAGATGACTTTCTTGATATCCGATAAGGGCATGTGTGACTTTAGAGAGTTGTTTCGTGGAAGATTTTGTAAGATATTAGTAATCCATGATGGAGATCAGCGACCATTCATGAGTTCCTAGGACAATGTGTACGAGTGCAAGGTTAATCCTCTTCCCACCAGTGATAGTAATAAACCAACACCACAACATTTGAGAGTCTGGAATAACAACTTGGTGGGGGTTGGGCAGCTTTTTAAAGATCAAGTTGAAGTGAAGAAGACATTGAAACAATTCTCTATTGCCAAGAACTTATCTTTCAAGTATTTGAAGAACACAAAGCGTCAGATTATGGCATCATGTAGGATTGAAGGTTACCAGTGGAAAGTGAATGTGAGCTTGGACTAAGTTTCAAGTTTGTTTGTTATGAACGAGTATGAAAAACTTCATACATGTGCTGGAGGGACAAGGAAAAAGTATCACCCTCATGCTTCACAAAACTTGGTGTCAGAGCTCATTTCCAACAAGATAAATGACGCACCAGCATATTCTGTATCTGAATTGGTGAAAGATTTGTGAAACGACTATGAGTTGAGCGTCTCATATCAGAAGGCATGGTGTTCGAAGGAGGTAACCTTTAATTCTTTGTTTGGTGATTACAAGGATCCTTACAACGATAACCCTTGGCATTGCAACAAAGTAGTGGAGACAAACCCAAGGAGTGTAGTGAAGTTTGAGGTTAATATAGCAAATAAGAAGTTTTACGTTGTTTTATCACGTTGAACACATGCATTCAAGGGTTCCAACATTGTCATCCATTGTTTTTTCTTGATGGAGCTAATCTTTATGGGAAGTAAAGGGGATTCTTCTAGGAGCTATCGCAATTGATGAAGGTAACCACATCTTCCTTTTAGCCTATGAAGTTTTTTATAATGAAACTAAGGATAATTAGTTGTGGTTCTTACAACATGTGTGGCATGTTGTTGGCTTTATGATTTACATTGGTGTCTAATAGGACAACGGGCTGCTCGAAGCGGTTGCAATGGTGTTTGTGGACAAATTCCGTAGCTATTGTGCAACACTTAGAGTGCAACTTAGTGAAGACAAGTTTGAAAAGGCATAGGGTTAACAAAAGAGCAAAAAAGGCAACGAAAAGACAAATTGCATACATGGCTATCAGGTTACATTAGTTCACCTCCGTAAGCATTCTAAAGTAGTATATGATTAGGTCATAACAAATCAACCTCATAATTGGTGCAATGCCCTCTTCCAGGGTGAGAGATATAACTACCTTTTAAATAACACTGCAGAGACCTTCAATAAATTGGTCAAGTCAGAGTGCGATATGCCAAATCTGCTTTCCTTGATGGCATTCGCATGAAGATAATAATCAAGATGCATGAAGCGAGTAAGCACTGGGATTCCTACCTGATTCCAGAGATCAATGATCAAACTGACAAATCAATCTCGGGGCTAATGGTCGCGGAGTGTAATGAGAATGTGGTGGAGCTGGTTGCGGAGGATGGACATTCAAGTATAAATCTCACTGACCTCACTTGTACTTACAGGATGTGACAAATCAAATGTACACCGTGTATCCACGCATGTATTGCCATATATGGCAATGGAGGATCACCGACCTATGCTTGTCGAGGGGATTATTGGACTACTCGGTGTTATAAGGACACATAAAGTGAAATAATTTTCTCAATCACCCATGATAACAAGCCGGTACATGTAGAGCTACCTGTAGGAGAGCATCTCATCCTTCCACCAAAAACCAAGAGGGCAAGGGGGAGGCGAAAGATGAAGCACTATCCGTCACAACCATCAAAACAAAAACGTCAATTTGGATGCGATCGGTGCAATGGTCTTGGGTACAATCGAACATCGTGCCAGCAACCAATCAACATGGATTGAGCGTGCCGACGAACTTAATCACAACCTCAATGCAACCCTCTATCATAACATGCATAAGTCACCACAACTTAATCACAACAAAATAAGAAGTTACTAAAAATTCGTGTACATGATATCAGCTAACCTATCACAATTCAATCACAACCTCAACGCAACCCTCTATCACAACATGCATAAGTCACCACAACTCAATCACAACAAAATAAGACGCTATTGGAAGTTTGTGTACATGGTAGCAACTAGCATATCACAATTCAATCAAAACCTTAATGCAACCCTCTATCACAACATGCGTAAGGCACCATAACTCAATCACAACAATATTAGAAGATACTATCACAATTCAATCGCAGACTCAAACGCAACCTTCTATCATAACATGTGTAAGTCACTACAACTCAATTACAACATGTGTCATCAAATCCAAAATATATCACAACCTTGATGGAAATTCTATCACAACAAGATTCCTAATCTAGCGCAACCTCATAATCCATCACAAGATGCTAACACAACTAAAATCAAATGTAAATTTGTCATACTAACACCACATAATCATGTGAAAATGAATCAAGTCTATCACATAATTGGTACATAGCCCTCAACTTACAAGACTACGTACCACACCAATCACTTTCTAAACCTTTTGACGTTGAACCTTTGAAGCTCATCGTTGAGCGCCTTCTTCAACAAGTAGTAGCATATAAAAACCCCACAGTAATCACAATTGTCGTGCGTCTCGGGAACGTCCACCACTTTTGTCTTTTATTTATTCTATGCCCCATCCTCAAAATCAATTTGCAAACATATTTCAAATGCCGTCTCAGAGCCTTCAAGAACAAGTTGATTTCATCTACCACGTTGGGTCTACTATTCATGCTATCATATATGAAAGCTTTCTTTTGCTCAAGCCTAAATTCTATAAAATACCAATGTTTGTCCTTGAGCACTAGAAGCATTAATTTCTTGCATCTTAATACATTGTACCCATTAGGCCCTCTCAATCCCGCACTGACATCCCATCCCGATGCCACTCTTTTGAGGGGTACAACCATTCAATATCACCATCCAGATCAAGATGCACGGGCCTCTACTCCTCTTACTTCTTGTCTTCTGCTGCGCAAAAAGACTGCATGAATGACATTATGTCAGTCACTCCATAACCTAGAATGATTATCATAATTAAGCATCACAACAATCATCTCAACCTGTACATAAAGAGACATAACCTGAACTATATCTTTGTTTTGCATAATAATTGCCGAGTTAGTTTCCACATTGATTATTGCGACATCTCTGTTTTGTATAATACTTGCCTGAGTGAGTTTTCCACAAAGGCCTTGCGAGGCCCCATGTTTGTTAGAAAATCATAGTATATTAAATAAGCCATGACAGATCTTACGAGGTCTCTGTCATATCTAGGATTGTCGTGACATCCATGCCTTATTGAGGTACTTCACATGCTATTAAATTATTAGGAACCATGGAAGGCTTACACAGTCTCCGCCCATTATGTCTATGAACACCTGTGAGACCCACATCCTAGACTCATGGCAAGTTTTTTATTGAAGACCCCTAGTGGCGATTGGGTATGACGTCCACTTGCAATGTTTATGGAGTTCAATTGTTTCATCTGGATACTAGTAATTCCCGACATGATTGTTGAAATATTCATTCTATTTGATTTAGAACATATTTTTATACTCATGTTACATTTGCTTCCGTTTGCCTGTATTGTCTCTAAACCTTCAACAATCCTTTGATAATTGTCATTTCTATGTATTTTAACTCTATTACAGTTTTGCTAAGTATTTCTATGAAGTACTAATGCATCATGCAATACAGGTTTAGCTTAGGATAACACTTGAAAGAATAGCTAGATTAAGTGGATTCATGAAGAAGTTCGTAGTTTTAATGCTATATTGCAGTTTACTTTGTTGAGATTGTAACAAATGGTATTGGACCATTATAGTACAAAGTACAAACAGGTTATTATTTATTGTTCAGTTTAGATTTTTTATTTATTAATAGCCCATCCATTGATAATTGTCATTTTACACTACTTATTATGTCTGTGTGAATGAAGCCGTACAATATACATGAATTTAAAGATGAGTAATTCCTCACCCCCACTTCTAGTCAGCTCACCCCACCTATACATCATATCCAACGTCAGTGTTGGGCCCCCCCGGGGGGGGGGGGTTGGTAAAGAGAGGGTGGGGAACTACTCAACCTTCAAATTAATACAAATCCATCATCGTCCTATACAAGACTTGGTCTTGAGTGTAGACAGCAAGGGATCGTGATGCATATGAGAGGAAAACAAATAGTTCTCCAAATATCAACATCCTAAACAGTTGGTTACTACTATGTCTTGTATGAAAACTTCAAACATACAAGAGGCGAGAGAGCTTTGGACCTCCTAGCTCAAGCTATTTCTCTACTGCCAGAAATTAGACTGAAGCTCGTTAAGGATGCGCGTACAAAAATGGATTTTGCTGCATCTTCTAACCTAGTCAATATATTAGGTCATTGACCAATGCGAAATTGCAATTTGGTACAAAATGTCATGGTCTTCGACAATCCTCCTTTTGCGATAAAATAATTTCTTTAAGAATAACAAATGCACACCGGAAATATATGTTTTCAGGTAGATGCCAAGCGATCGATGATTCCACTTGAAAACACAATCTACACATGTATTTAGAGGCACAACATTTCTCATTTTTCGTTTTGCTGAATAAGATAGAAATCAAGGCTCTAGCATTGTCCCATTTAAGACAAAAAGGAAACACAAAAAAGAAAACTAATATTGTACATGTCTTATATCTGTGCTATTTGGTACTTTGAAATCAGCAAAAAAGATATCATTTCCTCAATGTGCCTGGGCAATCCTGACAAAACTAACTCAAGAAAAGTGGCAAATTAAAAAAAAAAAAGACTATAATATTCACCAATCAAATGTAGATAGGTAGTGACGACTGATGTAAAAGAAAAATGTGCAGAAGATAACTGAATTGCTAAAACTTTTGCCAACTTAATCTATCCAAATTTATTTTTTCAATCAAAGACAAAAAAACTGAATAGATTTGTTCAATGACTGTCTAAAGGCCAACTCACAGAAGAACAAATGAAATAAGAAAATGATCCATAAACAATAAGACAGAGTACTATGAACACACAATATGCTAGTCCACAACCTTCATTACTCTGAAAGAACTCATCACTTCTCGCAAATCATTTTCTTCCTCTCTGAAAACCTTTTCAGGAGTTTGCAGTCTTAATTCATATAATCGGCTGTTTTCTACTCCAAGCACTGAAAGATAGCGCCTGTCCCATTCAAGACGAACAACACGATCTTCAGGCATCACAGCTAACTCATTGTTGTTTGCATAGGACTTTATATTGACCTGCATATGAATGGGTGAATCAAACTTTTTTTCAGAACTTTTATACCATTGTACACATTGAAAATTTCAAGTTTGATCAACCTAACTCTGGAAAGTTCACCTCCACTTGGTAGTAAAGCCTTCCATCATCTGCAATTCTCGATGATGTGGACAGGATGCTTGATTCACGTCTAACCCCAAGTCTGGTAGACATGAATTCCGTTAAATACTGTCTCAGTATCTTCTTTCCAGCTTCTTGTGGGGAACCTAAATCTTCAACACTTATGTACCTAGAGGATGATGGGGAGGAGAATCCCACAGATAAATTTTCATCAAGGACAAATGGATCCCGATAAAATATGTCAGCTCCAGCACCTCGGACCTGAATCCAGTTCTGAGGGAATTTGAACGTGTAGCCATCAAAGGCATCAACATATTCCCTGAAGACAGTGGATGGCTGAGCTAAGACGGCCTCACTTCTCCACTCATGAAAGAAGATGAAACTTGAGAAGATAAAGGCCATGGCGCTTCTCCTGTGGACTGCAAAAACTTCAATCTGATTATAGCAAAAAGTATATGTGAGAGTTTGAATGCTTGCACATACAAATGACAGTATGCAAGTTAGGCACTGTTGGAAACACTAGATGCAGCTGCGGTGTTTTAAATTTTAGAAATTTGCCATACTTCTCAGACCATAATGTTTTCTCTTCCCTGTTAACTAACTATGAATCAGCCACTCACTACCATCTTAAATTCACAAGAATGACCAGGTATAAAAAAAATGCATCCTTCCCAATATAATGATGTATATAACCTCTATGCTAGTTAAGTTTATTAGAAGGTAACTTTCAATATATTCTTGTAACTCTTAGGGTTTAATAGAAGCTACCAATATTCACTAAGATGAGCAGTTACTCATATGCTTCCTATGTGCATAGTGGATCATGTTTTTTGTCAAATTCAAAATAACCCTTAGTATACACGACACAATTGTGTGACAAAACCTTCTGATACAAGCTATCACAACCTTTTTCTTTTCAAAACAAGGTAATTTCAGTAGCCCACTAGGTTGGATTACCAAATCTAAATGGTTCCTCAGGGATGCTCAATCTAACTCTATTCTTTTCGACCACCAGTTTGGATCTTTGTTCCTCGGTTTTTTTTTTTAATAAGCATGAGTTGTTCACAGAACCGGACCTAGATTGCATTCAAGCAGATCAAACCAATTTGAAACTTCTCTTTTCTTTTAAGTGAACAAAAAACTTAATATTTGGACTATCCAAACCAAAGACCTCATTGTCAATTCCTTCTCCTGCTCATTCTAAAGGATTTACAATTTCAACAAGAATAAGAATTCCAATTATTTAAACAACATCACCATCCAAAAAAAGGAAAGTATAATACCCTTTATCAGAAAACAATTATCATCCAGGTTCATACAATCAAGTGAAATAATATACACTGCTATTTTGCACCATCCCATCATATACGCTATTGAATTAGAATATTGATTGCCAATTGCAGTGTTTTCATCTGAAGTGATGACTCAAACATTACTAAATCAGTGATTCATATTGCCTGCCACATGAAAATACACATATGAAGCACTTGTAATGATGCGTTTTTCAAGATAGAAACAATAGTTGTCGTTTTTTAACATTATCCGCTCAAATTGCTAGTGAATTAACATTGTTTATCATCGCTTCCACTTAAGCTTTTAGGTCAAGCCCATAAATGATATTGGGTCAGAGCAAAGGTACTGAGCCTCAATTCCTGCAAGACATATGATTCCTGTTTATCTGCAAGCCCCTACTCCTCTTAGGATCTTCAGTTTAGTGCTTAAAGCTTGCACGTTGGGGGGAGTTTTATTGCGTTTATATGAATAGAAGTCTCTTTCACAGCTTAAGCTTCAAGGACAGGTGATTAATAAACACTGTTTAAAATTCATTGAGGCTTCATAAGAACTCTTATTCTAGATTGGTTATAAACATGTTTTTGTTCATACAACTTCATTAGTTTATGGTATAGAACAAGATACAAGAAATGAATGCATCAAGATATTAGCAAAGCATTTGAAAGCCAGGGAAAAATGCTAGCGCAAAAGATATCAAAATGTCTTGACTATCTTTTTCGTTCTTTTTATTGGTAAGGGAAGCTATTCGGAAACCTCAAGGATACTTAAAAACACCCTGTGGTAACCACACGGGGAAAGCCCCACTGATTAGATTCATGCTGAAAAGGTTAAATGGGATCTCAAAGATAAGATACCTCGTTTAGTTAAAACTTAAAAGTGTAGCGAGTCTCAAGTTCAGTTTTACTGGAAGGAACTACAAACAAGTGTCATAGGAAGCAGAAAGAGATATTCACCAGATACTTCTTTCAAAAGCTTCTAAGAAACACAATCACATAAGTGAAAAAGGATACAAACCATAAGTATTTTTCTTTGATAATTTCAGCTGGTGTCCTCTTCGGTCCTCTGAATTCTCGGTGCAAGCAAGTAATCTGGTAAGAGGTGCCTGTAATTGCACAAAGTGTAGAATTAGTTACAAGCTATTCAGTAACTACACACTCCGAACCAACCGAAGATCAAGTTCTGACTCAAAGTAAAATTGTAAGCAACCACGAAAGGCATTGTCTACCTCAGACAATGACGAATCTACACATCCTTGATATGACTCATCCGAAAGCTTCTGTGGAAAATGCGCATTTCTTCCGACAATGAATGTAACCTGCTTTTGTTTTGTATAAAACATCATTGGCAAAGTGATCCTAAAATCCAAAAAACAATGTGATATGCCATTTGTCCTAGATAGTTTTCAGAGAGAACACTTACTAAACTGCCCTGTTTTACAAGTAGTCCTTTTAGCCCAAATGCATTGTGAAGAACTCTGGTGCCGCCCATTCTTGAGACCCAATTGGCTGCTCTTGAAGCTGACACATGCAACATTTCCCCTTTTCTCTCCCATGCCTTCCTTCTCTTATCCTTACCAAGAAGAATCAACCATCAATTCCTTTCTCACAATAACAAAAGAACAAGAAGAAGAAGAAGTAGATGAAAATGCAATTAAAATGAGAGCAGTACACTCATGCTCTTGTGCTCAAATTCCCACAAGACTACAATACTTAATCTAATCTCTCATTCCACACAACAAAATTTAAAAAGCAACTAATCAATGGAGAACAGGTTCTTGGGTTTCTTACTTGAACTGGGCTGTTGAACAACGAGCCATCCAGTTGAAAGAGGGAGGCGGGGAGGGCACAGAAGGGACGAGAGGGCCCTGATGTGGAAGCAGTGGAAACCAAGTTTGCAGCCATGACCGCGCCTTTTTGCTGCTTCTATGTCACTTTTTTCTTTGGTTGATAATAGAGATGCAGGGTGCTGAGTCTGCTGACATTTTTGGATAAGAGGAAGAGTTCTTTCTAACTCCTCGGAGGATTCAAAGTTTACACATAACCCGCTCTATTGTACGTTCGGGGCGTGATAAAAAGCAAAACATCCACATATGTTTCACTTCATCATTCATTTCCTATTTTTTTCACTCTGCGCAGAAAAACGTCCACAGATGTTTCACTTCATCATTTATTTTCTGTTTTCTTCACTCTCACTTGAAATACCTCAGGACGTGTTTTAGACATCTATTCACTGAAGATGTTTTGGATTAATTACAAACCAAATGGCCCCATAGTCAGAATTTTCAGCACACTAGTTTTTCTCACCATCACCACATGCTCTTTTTTTATTGTTGAGAACCTTCAAAGTTTTTTTATTGAGGAATTTATTAAATAATATTTTTAAAAAATAATAATTATAGATTGGGAACACTATTAACAGACGCTTTTAAGCCCCTTGTCCCATTTGGTTTTTTCTCATACAGAACCGACGCCTCTCGCTAATTTCGTTTCATTTTTATATTGCCTTCAGCTCAGGCTCGGCCACTCTCTTCTCCGATGCGATCCACATCCGGTCAAACCCTCCTCTCCCCATGCTCGCCCCAGAGACCTCCTCGCCTTGGCTAGCTCCGGCTTTCCATCGCTTGCCCCGGCCACCTCCTCGCCTCGGGTAGATCTTCTTCCCCTCGTCGCTCACCCCGGCCACTGCCTTGCCTCGGCCAGCTCCTCCTCCCACTTCATCAGCTTGCTGATCTAGCCACCTCCTCGCATCTCTTCTCTGATCACTTCCTCGCCCAAGCGTCGCTCTCTTATATTGCCCCAAGCCGCAGGTTTCTCTGGATAGCCAGTACGCGACTGCGCCTCCGCCCGTTTGTCTACAGGTAATATATTTTTAATCTCTCAATCGAAGTTACAAATACATATTGGTTTAGCTTTAGCATTGTATGAAATAGATTCTATCATATTTGAGTAGTATTTTCTTAGTGTTTGTTAAAGGTTTTATGAGTAGAGATGGCGGAAAAAATGGTTTTGTTTGTGCTAAGACATGGTGACAAAATTGATAGAGGTGAACACAAAGGTGGTGAAATCGTAGGATTATTTATTAATAAGCCAAGTACTCATGAAGAACTAAAGATGCAAGTGGCCAATAAAATGGGATGAGACCAAAGATTTTGAAAAATTCCTATCAAGTGTAAGATGCCTCTTTTTGGAACAACGACTACCGTACTACCAATTGATGATGACAACAACTCTATGCAATAATGCTCTATTTTTGCCTCGTTGTATACCTTTGAGCTATTTGTGGAAAAATAGGGCGCATGCCTAGGTTTACAAATGATGGTGAAGGCGGAAGTATGAGTTCTCGCAGAAATAGGTCGAGTGGAAAGTTGAAGGGAAGGCATGTGGAAGATAATGAAGAAGATGATTTGTCTATATTACTAGCGTGTAACGAATCACAACTTTTGCCTAGTTGGAGATAACAGACTAACTTACGAAAACACACATTTTGCTGATTGGTACTTCTATACATTGATCTTTATACATAATTAACTTGTTTTCTACCTTCTTTGAACTTATTATTAACTGCTGGTTTCTTTGTAGATATGGACCCAGAACCGATTGATCCCTCCGTCCTCACAGAGCAGAGCTCGCATAGATCTGATGGCATATGGAATGAAGAGGTATGCGCACATCCATTAGCTTTTTATTTTTGGATATTGCATATAATTAACTACTTTTCTGATTGTAAACTACTTTTCATGTGTATAGAATCACCGAGCACTAGCAAACACATGCGACATTGGGCAGTTGATGCAGCATGTTGCTGTATATAGAGATGGCAGGCTTTGGGCAGTTTGTACGCTTACAATATATCAGGATTGATAGAGTTCCCCTAACTGCCCTAATTGAAAGATGGCGGAGGGAGATGCAAACCTTTTATTTGCATTTGGGGGAGATGACTATTACATTACAAGATGTTGCTGTACTATTTGGATTGTGCATTGATGGCATGGTGGTGAGTTATTCGACTGTGGGCTTGACTAGAATGAAGTATATGAGCACCTTCTTGGATGAGTACCTCCACGTGATGCATTAAAAGGACGAACTCAGGTCAGTCTTCTGTGGTTGAGAGAGCATTTCAGTTGCTTACTGGAGGATGCCACAAAGATAGATATCGAGCAATATGCATGAGCATATTTACTCTATATGCTTGGTTGCATTATATTTATCGATAGCAGCAGCAGCTATGTGCACTCCATGTATCTCATATTATTAGAGGATTTGTACACCACTGGAGAGTATGCATGGGGCAGTGCCACACTTACCTACTTGTACAGAGAGTTGGGAAAAACTTGCCAACCCAACACATTAGGGATTTTCGGGTCACCCTCATCCAGGTAAACCATCAATAATCTTTCGCTACTCTATTTCCCACAAGTATAACATTTGATTCATGTTGGGTGTGTATGTGTCAAACAACTATAGTCGTGGGAGAGATTGCATGTTAGACGTCCAAATATTTAGATCACTCCAATAGATATTTTTTTCCGTTAGGAGTTCGGTATGCTTTATATATTTAATTCATTTAATGATCTTCTATTGGCATTTTAAATAATTTATTTTGTCTTTTTTATGTTAGGTGGACTGCTAAGAAGAGAAAAATTGTGAATCCTCACAATGTCCTGCTAGTCTATAGATCTGAATTAGACTATCAATTATCCAGCTAGGTAATGGTTGTTTATATTGCACAAGTTTTGAGTATAAAGAATGCACTTTTCACAAAAAGTAAAGTACTATCTTCATATGTTGTGTAGGTAATATGGCAGCCATATCATGATGAGATTTTAGCGCAGTTACCTGGAGTATGTACGGATGGAGCACATGTGTGGCTATCTAGGATGCTACTTATATGCTTTGACATCATCGAGATGCATGTTCGGGATCAGGTTATGTTGCAATTTGGATTAGAGCAGGTCCCCCCCCTCTGTTGTGGAGTCGAGGCCGAGGGAGTTTTGATTGGAGGTCCATCATGCGGCCTATATTATTAGATGGGACAACCAGATGACCACTCTTGTTCGGGGGAGTCTGCTGTGACAGAGTGAGATGTTGATAATGCATACATGAGATGGTACGTGAGGATCAGTAGGAGACTTATCTTGCCACCTGTGCATGAGGCGAAGATGTTATATCAACCAAGGGGCTACACCAAGCAGACGTTGGTTAGTATCTCTGACTTAATATTTGATTTAATTCACCATTGTTGTGTGCTTGTAGATAAAATATATTCTCTTTTCTTTCTAACTGACTTGTGCGAGAGAAACATTCGCTCAGTCTCATGGAGCTTTGGTGGACCGATCCTACGAGAGCTTGCTAGCGGCATGTCAGATAATACATAATATCTCTAGACATGTTCTTGCGAGTTTGCCATTGCTTCAGCCAGTTATGACAGAGATTCCAGGACTGTAGGTTGATCATCCTTTTGAGGCTTGTCAACCTTTATCAGCTTCGTCCTACGTTGTGACATCATCAGCCGACACAACGGTTTTTACCCAAGCACCAATTGTTCCAGATGCCCGCTCGATCAAGTTGAGAGGCCTCTTTCTTCGAAAGTATATAGGTGACAGTGTGCACTTCATGTTCTACATTAGGCACCTTTGTCTTTAGATGCTATACCTGATGTTGAGCCTGGGCAGATTCCAGCTCGAGCACGAGGACATGGTAGGAATAGATGAAAAAGAGTTGACTGAAGACTTGTATTTGTATTATGTATTATATTTGAACTTTGTAATAGATGTATTAATTTATTTATGTGTAAGTTTAATGATTATATGAGATTCTTAGTTTGCTTATATTGTGTTATCATGTGTTAAAAAATTTACATTTCTTATTATGGCAATCAGATGGGCAAAGTTGCAGGAGATGGCGTCGGTTTAAGCGATGCCTCTCCCTCTTCAAGTAGCCAACGCCTCTAACCGATGCCTTTACTTAAAAAAGGATGAGGGAGGAAGAACTTTGTAAAGGGGTTGCCGACGCCTTTCAATTTCTAAAGGAGAGAAATGGCGTCTCTCAATTTCTAAAGGAGAGGATGCCTCTCAAATAACATGAACTGACGCCTTTAGGGTTAGCTTTTAAAAAAAAAGCCACGCAGAGCACCTGTGGTGTTCCCGATCGGTAATTATTATTTTTAAGTATTATTTAATAAATTTTCCTTTTTTTTATAATAGCTGAGTAACACCCCACTATTCTAATTTACGATTTCGCTAGTAGAACTCCACTCTCTATACTGATAATTAAGATCTTGACTGTCGAACCCCACCATCAAATATGTACCGGTGGAACCTTATCACTATTGAACTCAGACAGAGTTGGTACGTCACTGGAATATCATTGTCAAACAGTGAGTTTTTGTCTGTCATACTGGATCATCAAAATGTAAAATTGAAGTTTATGAACATGTTACAAAAATGACTATTTTCCAAAGCTACTTAGTATTTATAAAAGTGGGTGTTACTAATAAATTTTGGGTGAAATGCCTTTTTAAAAAAAATAACAAATTTTTGTTGATAAAAATGTGTTGTAGTTCCATAAGGAAAGAATAAGACAAATTATTTCGTGAAGCAGGCAACTAGGTTCGATTTTACTCCCACGTTGCCACGATCTTGGAGATGGACGGTGCACATGGAGCCAAAGAACGCTCCAGCTGTTTCACATCCAAACACCTGTGTGCAGTGTCGATCTTCAGGATAGACAGTTCCTAGCACTCTGGAGTAGTGCTCCCGACATGCTTAGGGGCCGTTTGGGGCGTGATTAAAAGATGGGATGTTTTGCTACACTGTAGCATATGGATATTTTATATATCCAGCTGAAACACCTCAGGACGTGTTTCAGCTGGATGTAAAAATCCACTTGGATGCTACAGTGGATATCCAGAATCCAGTCTGAATGTTTTGCAATAATCACGCCCCAAACGGCCCCTTAATAATAACTCGAAGAGTAATGCTACAACTTCTTGCTTGCTGGAGACGTATATAGGAACCACAAATACCCAAGGCCAATGCAGTAGAGAGCGGATCGGCTGCACATACCGCCGCGTCCCTTACAAACAACTTTTCGCATTTGAATTAGAGTGAGCCGGTTTGGTTTGGAAAACGAGAAACGGAGTGTGCTATCACGAGTCATTTGTAGGGACACACGACGGCAATTAAGCGTATGTCCAGAGGATTTCCTCTGCAGCCGATCGGCTCTCAATGCAGTAACGAGCATGGTGCGAGCATCATTGATTGTTACTGTACGTAGTACTTTTAGCAAATAAAAGCTCACATTGACATTTCTTGAATAAGTAAACAGTTCAATGAAAAGATTATTTTGGCAACTAGAGATGCAATTGAATAAGCCTTTGCTGTCGAATGTCATAGAATGTCAGTTTTAGCTAATTACAATTTTTGTTGCTTTTGTATAGTTGTGAAATTAATCTGCTACTCATCTTTCAAGTCTCCTTAAAACTACCTATAGAGGAGGATTTTGCTCTCCATTAGGCACCATTAATACCTATACTAGTGGGAGGTACGAATTGCTGAGCCTGATTTATTAGCACAGACCCCGAATTCCTCAATAACATCACTAAAAATGTCCCGGGCATTTAACTTGGGATCAGAACTAAGCCCACTTAACAAGGCCATTGAATTAAAACTTGGCTCAATAGGAGCGGCCAAGAGGCCCATGTCTATTGGGTTCGTTGGCCCACTAAGTTAAACAACTTTCAAATGAAGTCAACCATACTTAAATGGGCCTCCAAAGTACTTCAGCCGTGCACCAACTGGAGAACGGGCTTGATTCCAAAAAGTAGAACATCCTAAAAAATTTGAATGGCATGAAATTTCGTGTAGAAGCAGACTGTTTTCTTTCTGCTTGGGGAGGGGGGCGGGGGCAAGCAAAAAGTATGACATTTTTTTTGACATACAAACGTATATGCACACTTGAGTAGCTATGGACAACTAAAAAATGGATTGCTTAAACTTTTTTCTAATTTGACAATGTTTGTACTCTCCCTATTGCTCGAGATTCTGGTACCCATGGCACTATCGAAAAAAACAAGGTCGAAAAAACTAAAAATCTGATCATCATCATACACATTGACCTTATCAGAAGCAACTGTGTCCTTGCTAGGAGTCCTTGCATCTAAGGAGTTCTAAACTCCTTAGAAGGTGTCTTACACACTCGATAGAAATAGTTACACCCTATCTAATTGTACCCATGGTAGGAAAAGTTACTAAAATATGTTTAAAACAGAACCATTATGTAAGATCACATTTTCAACTCATTCCTTATGGAATGAAGATAAATAGACATTTTTCACTTGGCCGGTATGGGCCCTGCGCATTGCTGTGAGTTTTATGTGAGCGTCTTAATTTGTGAGAAGGCCTAGTATTACTTACTATTAGATCGATGGCTTTCAGAAAGTGATAAGGTCGTTGGCTTTCAGAAACGCTTTTCTTCTCCTGGTTGGGTGGAGGTTGTTAAACATAGCGTTTTTTTGGGTGTTTAATTCGTTTGTTACAAAGGCGTGAGATCTGTGTAATGCGAAATGGATCCTGCTGGAATGGGTGATTTGGAGAATGAAATCAGGAAGTTTCTAGTGTCGGAAGAGGAGGAAGAAGAAGACATTGAGATTGAAGAATGTGTCTTCGATGAGTGCATCTCAAGTCTAGTGGGATGTTTTCTCACAGATAAAGATTACAATCGTAAATCATCAAAGAAGACGATCAGGTTTTTATGGGAATTTGAGGAGGGTCTTCTCATTGAGGAGCGAGGGGCAAATCTATTTCAGTTTAAATTTGATTCAGAGTTTGAATTGTGACGAATTATGATGAATGTGCCGTGGGTGATTGATAATCGATTGTTGGTTCTTCGTAGGTGGGAGCCGGTATGTCTGCCTCGAACACACTCCATTCTGGATATAAGTTTGGGATGTTCCTTTTGATTTCGAAATGGACCTAGAGGAGGTTGCTTTTAAGGTCGGGAACAATATTGTAAGGCTTCTGGCACTGGATAACAGAGATGTTGCAAAGGATATGAAAAAAATTCCCGCGTGTTCGGGTTGATGTGCCAATTAAGAAGTCATTGAGAAGGGGAGTTTTTTTTGCAAACTTTGGCAGGACAACGGAAATGGGTAATTCATAAATATGAAATACTTCCTATGTTTTCCTTTTGATTTCGAAATGGACATAGAGGAGGTTGCTTTTAAGGTCGGGAACAATATTGTAAGGATTCTGGCACTGGATAACAGCGTTGTTGCAAAGGAAATGAAAAAAAATTCCCGCGTGTTCGGGTTGATGTGCCAATTAAGAAGTCATTGAGAAGGGGAGTTTTTTTGCAAACTTTGGCAGGACAACGGAAATGGGTAATTCATAAATATGAAATACTTCCTATGTTTTCCTTTTGATTTCGAAATGGACATAGAGGAGGTTGCTTTTAAGGTCGGGAACAATATTGTAAGGATTCTGGCACTGGATAACAGCGTTGTTGCAAAGGAAATGAAAAAAATTCCCGCGTGTTCGGGTTGATGTGCCAATTAAGAAGCCATTGAGAAGGGGAGTTTTTTTGCGAACTTTGGCAGAACAACGGAAATGGGTAATTCATAAATATGAAATACTTCCAATGTTTTGCAATTCCTGTGGTTGACTTTGTTGGGTTTGATTCAAAACTCAAGTAAAGGAATATCTTTATTTTGGGTTGGGTCTAAAGTAAGGGTAAACTTATAATTCTAAGGAATAAGTTTGAAACCCACTTAGACAAATAAGTTTTCTCTCTTATTTCTCTTCTAAGAAAAGAGGGGGAACAAAAATAAAACAAAAAAGGGGAGAAGAAGAGAGTGGGGGCCAAACGGGGGAAGGTGAGAACTTTCTTGGATGAAGGTGAAACAAGGTTAAAAATGTTTGAGTGTCAAACTCTTAAGGTGCTTTCAAGACTTCATAGTGAAAACTTGTTCTTTCTTGTGATGTAGCTAAATTGGTGAACTACTAATCTCTTGTATTTCTCTTTGTAGCTTGATGTTATTTATGTGCTCTTTGTGATTTGCTCTTTCATCTCCAACCTATTTCACTTTTTAATTTTTTATTACATATGTGAGTGGTGATCGATTGACTTGTGGAGATCTTGGGAGGATGTTTGGAGTAGGTTTCAAGACCCATTCCATCTACCAACAATTGGTATCAGAACTTGGTTTGGTTTCATCCTTGTTTCAACTCATTTGGTGTATTTTTGGTGAGATTATTTTTTCAAATCCAGGATTGAGAAGTTTTATACCCGTAAAGTATTTGTCAAATGGCCTCAAAGGGAACTACTATATCCAGTGGGATTAAGTTAAAGTTGAGAAGTTTGAAAGTCGAAATAACTTTGGGTTATGTCAAATGAGGTTGAAAGACATTCTAATCGAACAAGCGATCAAAATTGCTTTGTTGGGGAAGGAAAAGAACTCGGAGAAAATTAAGGATGATGAATGGGTTGATGTAGATGAAAGGGTGGTGATCATTATTCAATTAGTCTTCTCGGATAAGGTGCTATACAATGTAAATAAAGAAGAAACAACAAAAAACCTATGAGAGAAACTGGAGAAACTTTACACGGGAAAGTTTTTATCGAATAAGTTACACTTGAAGAAATAACTCTATGGGTTTATGATGGAAGAAGACAAAGATGTGTTGAAACACATGAATACATTCAACTGGATGATTAGTGACATCTTGAGGTTAGAAATGATGTTTGATGATGAAAACAAGTCACTTTTGTTGTTGAGTTCTCTTCCAGATTCTTATGATCATTTTGTCACCACACTATTCTTTGAGAAAGAAACTCTTAAGTTTGAAGATGTGACTCAAGACATAATATCCAATGTCGCAAGAAAAAAATCTTTCAAAATGATTTTAATGCGGAGGGTATCCTAGTGAAAGAGGAATCAAGTGATAGAGGACGGATTAAAGAAATAAGTAAAGGCAAGAAATACTTCCGGTCTAAGTCAAGGAGCAAGAAAGATGTTGTGTGCTACCATTGCAATGGTAAATGACATTATAAGAGAGAGAGTATAAATTGTTCAAGGTGCTAAAAGAGGAAGAAATCCAAGAATGGTGACTCCGCTAGCGTGGCTTCCGAAAGTGAAGGGGAACTCTACTCGGTCTCTCAACATAATAACTCATTTTATATGTGGATTTTAGATTCCGATTGTTCTTATCATGTGTCTGAATTACAAATGGTTTGATAGTTACGAGGCCTATGATGGTGGTTCGGTGTTGATGGAGAATGATACACCGTGCAAGATAATTGGGATGGGGACTATCAAAATTAAGATGTATGATGAGGTGATTCATACATTAGGTGGAGTTAGACATGTGCTGACAATTAAGAAGAACCTAATATCTTTAGGTGTACTTGGATTTAAGAGGTGCACTTTCAATAGAAAGGATGACATCCTTAAGGTATCCAAAGGAGTCTTAGTATTAATGAATAATACAAGAATGAGTAACAATCTTTACAAGCGCGTAGGAGAAAAAGTGTTGGGTGGAGTTGTGGTTTCTACAATAGAGAAAAGTGATAGTGATTATGATGAGCCTAAATTATGACATGTGTGGTTGGGGCATATGAGTGAAAGAGTTATGTATTAACTTCACAAAAGGAATTTATTGAAGGGAATGAAGACTTATATGGTAGATTTTTGCAAGTTTTGTTTGGCGGGCAAGCAAACAAAAATGTCCTTTAATACCATGAAGAAAGAATTCAAAAGTGAAGATGTTCTTGACTGCATTAACTCGAATGTATGTGAACCATCCCAAGTTAAGTATCACTCAAGGACAAAGCCGTAGCAAAAAACATCAACAAAGTGGTGATGTGGAAAGGATGAAGTAGAACTTTCTTGGAGAGAGCTAATTGCATGAGACTCCACGCGTGGTTGTCAAAGTCCTTTTGGGCGGAGACGATAAATCATACATGCTATGTGGTAAATAGATCGCCTTCAAAGGTTCTTGACTCCAAGGTTGTTGAAGAGGTGTAATTTGGCAATGAAGTAGGTTAGTATTTTTAAGGTATTTGAGTGTCTGACATACACAGATGTTCCTTATGATGAAAGGGCCAAACTAGACTCTTAGTCACACAAGTGCATTTTTATTGGCTTTGAAAGGGATGTGAAGGGGTACAAGCTTTGGGATCCGGTCAACAAGAAGAAATTATTTAGCAGAGATGTAGTGTTTGATGAAACCTCTTTGTTGAATAGGGAGCTTGAAGAAAATGAAGAGGGAGATAACAAAGAGGAGAAAATGGCACAAGAAGGTCTAATAACATCAAATGACTTGACAAAAGCTCAAAACTCTCAAGTGGAAGAGAGGAGCTCAAGTTGGGTGGAACAACAAGAGCCTCAAGAAGTCCCATATAGTATTGCTCAAGGAAGAGAGAGGAAAACCATTAAGCCTCCTAATAGGCTTGGATGAGAACCGGTGGAAGAGACTCTTTATGCTCTTCTCACAAGTGGTGGAGAACCTGCCACATTCCAAGATGCTATGGAATCAATTGAAAAAGAGGAATGGATGATGACAATGGTGGAGGAGATTGAATTTTTCCATAAGAACTTTATGTGGGAGTTGGTGCCAAACAAAAAAATGTCATAAACCGATGACTTGCTCCGGTAGAACAACTTAATGTGAAGATGGCCTTCCTTCATGGGGATTTAGAGGAAACAATTTACATGGAGCAACCGGTAGGGTTTGAAGAAGTGGGCAAATAATGCTTTGTGCATTGATTAAAAAAGTCTCTTTATGGGTTCAATCAATTGCCAAGGCAATGATATAAATGCTTTGACTCTTTCATGTTGCATATTGGTTATCATAGAAGTGAGTATGATTGTTGTGTCTACTACAAGGTGTTTGATGATGATTCATTATCATGTTGTTACTTTATGTGGATGATATGTTTATTATTTTTAGATATATGTTAAAGATGAGCTTAAATCTAAGTTGAGCAAAGAGTTTGACATGAAAAATCTTTGGGTGGGCACAAAGATATTGGGTATAGAGATAAAGAAGGATAGGAATGTTGGAAAGTTGTGGTTATCGTAAAAAATGTATGACTCCAAAGTGGTAGAGAGGTTTGACATGAAAGATGCAAAGCCGATCTCTACACCACTTGTTTCTCACTTTGCTTTGAGTGCAAAATAATGCCCAAGTACGGTTGAGGAAGAAGAAGATACCATATGCTAATGCGGTAGGATGTTTGATGTATGCTATAGTTTGTATAAGGCCGGATATTGCCCAAGCGGTTGGTGTGGTTTATAAATATACGCCAAATCCGGGTAAAGAGCATTGGAATGCGGTGAAGTGGATTTTGAGGTATTTGAAGGGCACCAAGGAGTTGGATATTGTGTTTGAAAAGAAAAGAAACTCAAATAGTGTAGTGGGGTATGTTGATGTGGATTATGCGGAGGATCTTGACAAAAGGTGGTCCACTATGGGGTATGTTTACACTCTTACTAGTGGGCCTATTTGCTGGAGATCGGTCATACAATTTACAATGGCTTTGTCTACTACGGAGGCCGAATACATAGCAATCACAGAGGCTTCTAAGGAAGCTATTTGTTTGAGAGGCTTGATGAATGATCTTGGTTTGAAACAAGAGACGGTGCAACTATTTTCCAATAGTCAAAGTACAATTTGTTTGATCATGAATCATGCATATCACTCAAGGACAAAACATATTACAATGATGTATCATAGAGTTCTGGATTAGGTCAACATGAGTGAAATTTCTATTGAGAAGGTGCACACGGATGAGAATGCGAGCGACATTTTTACAAACCTGATGATTAGAAGAAGTTTAGATATTGCCTAGACTTGCTCAAAATCTCTGTGTTAGAGATTGGAGGTAGCACCTTTCCTTTGAGGATGGAGGTGCAAATTTGGTGGGAGGATGTTTTTCGCCAAAGTTGAGGTGTATGAGACACTTGGGATAATTTTCAAGGGGTGGAGGCGTTTTTTTGCTAAGGTGGAGATTGCTAGGTTTGGTTCAAAGGTCAAGTAAAAAAATATCTTTATTTTGGGTTGGGTCTAGAGTAAGGTAAACTTGTAATTTTAAGGAATAAGTTTGAAATCCATTTAGACCGATAAGTATTCTCGCTTCTTTCTCTTCTAAGAAGAGAGGGGGAACAAAAATAAAATCAAAAATGGAAGAAGAAGAGAGTGGGAGCCAAATGGGGAAAGGTGAAGAAGTTTGAGTGTCAAATTCTTATAAGGTGCTTTGGAGACTTCGTAGTGATAATTTGCCCTTTCTTGTGGTGTAGCCAATTGCTGCCACCTGGAAAGACTCACTTAAAATTATGTCTTCTGCATGAATTTCATGGAGGATAACTTGGAGATCTTGAACTTGATTGATCACAGTCTTAGAGTCCACCATTTGAAGTCCAAAAATTTGTCGACCACGAATTTCTTCGTTCCAGCATCTTTAGTTTTGTACTTCTTGTCTAATTACTCCTACAGTGCCTTAGCACTTGTCATCGAACTGTACACATTATATAATGTGTTGTCCAACCCATTAAGGATGTAATTACAACATAAGAAATCTGCATGTTTCCATGCATCTACTACTGCAATAGCCGTTTTGTCTTCCCATTTCTCCTCAGCGAGAACGGGTACTTCCTCTTTAAGGAATCAGACCAAATTCAGTGTGGTAGGATAGAACAATATTTTCTGTTGCCATCTTTTGAAATCCACACCATTGAACTTTTCTGATTTTTCCCCTTTAACTTGAACAGGAGCATTCACTGGAGTGGGAAAAAGTACTGGAGTGAAGTTGGTACCCTCAGTAGCCATTTCTATAATTTGCAACTTGATGTTATTTATGTGCTCTTTGTGATTTATTTTTCATCTCCAGCTCATTTCACTTTTCAATTTGTTATTACATATGTGGGTGGTGATCAATTGTCTTATGGAGATCTTAGGAGGGTGTTTGGAGTAGATTTTAAGACCCATTCCATCCACCAACATGCTTAGTCATAAATGGAAGAACTATCTCCAATTGACGATAAGGAATGCAATGGAGATGGATAATTTTCAGTTCACTGACTGGTTAAGAGCAAGATTTGTAAGAGGGGTGCATTTCAAATATCTTTGATCGTCCCCAATTTGGAAGTGGAATTGGGCACACAATGTGGGATGCAAATCTGAGTTTTTTGTTCAGTAGTGGGAAGACCAGCGACTGATTTACAGTCGCCGGTGGGCTGTGTGCTGGTGAATGCGAGAGAGATGGCCAAGGGAGGGAATTCAAATTTGAATTCTGGACAATTAGGTGGGGAGGATGAACATTACCGGATTGGAAAGGCCAATGTCCGAATTTGGGAGGTGGGATCCCAGAGGGAATTGAATGGTTTTGAATGAAGGAGTTAATTCATGGGGACCAATGGCTGTGATGGAGAGAGTTGCGGGTTTAAATTTAGATAGTGAAAGTAATGGAAGAGGTTTTGAATAGGAAGTTAATTCAACGGTATTGGGGGTCGGATCATCTCACAAATTTGCATGATAACATTACAAAAATATTGGAAAAAAGGTGTAACGAAATTGGGTCTACTGAAATTGGGCTGGAAGGTTAAGAAGAAAGCTTCAATAGTGCTACTCATGGGCTGGGCCGTAATGTACAGGATTCTGACGATGTATTTAATAATAAGGAAATAGTACATCTGGTTGAGTTATGTAATGACCAGATTTTCGAAATTCATTTTGTATGAATAAGAGTAAATTTTCCATGGAAGACTTAAATGCAATGATGAAAATTCAAAATAAATTTGAGTCGATTAAATTTTTTTGGTTTAACTATCTAGGGCATTGCTTATGACCATATTTTCAAACACAATTTAGTTTGAAATTAGTTACATAATTAATCATTCATATAACGATTAAACAGGATCCGAGTCGAAGCACCACATGTCACAGCTCACAAATAATTATTATAATAAGAAGCAATTGACACATACACGTGCCTATGATCATACTAAATTTAAATATAACTACAAGGAACTATATCCTACTTTCCTCTTACTTCTGCTAGTGCATACTAACACTCTATTCTAAGTCTCAGTTCAAAGGTCATGAGTATATCCTTCTTGCATTCTTCTATTGCTACTAGTATGTACTAGTATGCTCCCTTAGGCCTTAATTCTTAGATCATGGGTAATATCTTATAGGTCTCATATCTTGAGGAGTTAACCTATACGCTCTTAGGTTTCGCCTACTTGAGGAGTCAACTTGTATTATTCTTGCATTTTTTTTATCCCCACCAGCCATGCATGGTAAAAGATCACGAGGAGAATTCATGGTCCCGCCACTTTGAGTTACTGGCACCATGAGCCTCACTATAACTCTGCATGCATTCTTGATCTTTTCTGGATTTTAGCCCTCAAGGCATCTTTACTTGATACAAAGCTTTGTGTTTTCCCACTAGCACGACTGCTCTTATGGAACGTGGATTCTTTATTTAATTTTGTCCATCACAGTCTAAGCAAATACTAAAAGAGAAGGTCATACTTATTTTTCTATTTAGGTTCTGGTCTTTAACCATGGGTGATCAACTATCATTTTTACCCTAACATGTCTCTTCATATTCCCCAATATTCTATAGTGGCATATCTTGTTACTTTTCCCATTCCATTTCTCATTTCTTATTCTTCTTCTGCTAGTCCTCTTTTGGAACATAAGACTCCGTTTAGAAATGATAGAAACTGGGGGAAAGAAAGGATCATATATCTAAAATCCCCTGGTTTGGTGAAATGGGGAAAAAGAAAGTAGCGTGGAAAGCGGGAGAAAATGAGGGAAAAATTGCCCAAAATTTTTCCACCCATCAACCTGTGGATTGTTGGAGAAAACCCACATGTTGAGGATTTTCTTGCCTAACTGTCCATCTCCCATAAGCCATATCAGCCATGTTCATCCCCCCTAAGTTCATCCCCCTAACTCGCTCTCTCTCCCAAGTGCCCGTGCACATCTCTTTACCATCAAGTAGGTATTCATTCATCATACATCTTAATTCCAAAGTGCTTTTGTGCCCGAATTGCAGATAAGATTATTGTTGCTTATGAAACTCTCCCTACTATGAAGATTAATACCTCGGGTAAGAAAGGAGGGATGCCTCTTAAAACTCGATATCAGCAAAGCTTATGATCGGCTGGAGTGGATTTATATTGAAGAGGTAATGAAGAAGATGGGCTTTCATGTACATTTTATTGAAAAAGTGATGGCTTGTTAGAAAGTGTGGAATATGAGGTGCTTGTTAATGGTAGCCCTACTAGAAAATTTCGTCCTGACTAGGGGATTAAGAAAAAGGTGACCTTTTGCCCCCTATCTTTTTTTTTGATATGTACCGAGGGTTTTACTTGAGAGTAAAATGGAGATATAATTAAGGGGATTATAGTTGCAAGAAATGTGCCCAAACTCTTTCACTTGTTTTTATATGATGATTCCTTGGTGTTTTGTCATGCTACGATTGAAGAGTGTTTGAATATAAAAGCAATCCTTAAAGAGCATGAGAAGGCGGGCAAGTTGTGAATTATGAAAAGACGGGATTAGTGTTTAGTTCAATCACTAATGATGAGATGAAAGAGTATAAAAACTGTTTTAGAGTGGAGGAAGCTAAAAGTCATGAAAAATACCTTAGCCTTGCTTCTTTGGTAGGCAGGAAGAAAATTAAGGCTTTTAGAAGTTTAAAGGAAAGAGTTTGGAGGAGGGTGGAGGGATGGAAGGAGTGGTTTCTTTCTCAAGCAGGTAAAGAGGTGTTCATAAAGTTCGCTATAAGCCCTTATTTTCCAACTCATTTGCATGTAAATCATAGGAGAAAACATCCGCGTGGAAGACTTAAAGCATATTCAAAATTATAAAAATTTGAAGTCGAAGTTTGAGCCTATTTGACATTTAAAATTATTCGGCTAAACATATAATTAGTGCATTACCATTCAAACATTGGAACATAATTCATAATTGAAGTAAATACTCTTATTCAATTTAAATCAATGATAAAGCAGTGTCCCGGGTCAATGTGAGACATAGTCCATAATCAACTAATAACTTATTACAATAAATGGTCTTTAGAAGACACACGTGCCTATCAATTCTTAAAATAAAGTACTGCATAAAAGATAAACTCCTACTACAACTAGCTTCTGATTCTATTGCTCGTGTCCCAGCTACTCTTAGCTTATTCCTTTGCTCTTGTAGACAAAAGATAAAACTGAGTATGGACTACTCAGTAGAAAAGTCTATAACTAATAATTTAATATCATACGCATCATACAAGAGTAAGCTACAACAAACATTAACTCATCACAATCTTTTTGGCATATTATACATTCTCTCTAAATTATTTTAGTATTTTAGTTATTTTATTCCTTTGCCACAATCTACCTTTAAGGTTTAATACATAAGATCACTCTCTTGTGGAATTCTCCCTTAACACTTACTTTCTTCTTTTTGACTCCTATTGATCACGTCCAACAAATAAGTCATGAGAGAAATTCATGGTTCCTCATGGTTTGGGTATGCAGATACTATGAACTTCGATGCAACCTTGGATGCATGCATAATTTCTTGTGTATTCTTAGGCCTCCATGATAGCCAATCATGGTCTTGGCTTATTCTCATTTTTCTTTTGTGGCATTGTGGACACTTTCCGATACTTTCTCTACTGGTCAATGCTTTGAACAATAATACTTTGTCATTTATTTTCTCATCTCACTATCTATTTCTATATTGTAAATTTATGACATATTATCCATGCCTAAACACATTAGTTCATTGTGCTAACTTGTATAGTTCCAAGACAATTTATTAATTATAGTGTCATATCAGTCACTAGGCAATATAACCTTAGATCAATTCCTTATTCTGAAACTCCTCAATTTGTTCAGTTGTCTTGCCCACTGACAACTTGCCACCGACATACTTTTGTGTCTATGGATTTTGTCGGTGGTTCAAATAACAAAAATTTTACTTCATTTTTTGCCATACTAAAAATCCATGAGTATTATTACCAAGGTTATAGTCCAACTGGGCCTATTATTACCAAGGTTTTAAAAATTGAACCAGTCATTGCCTCAGAATTCTTGCAAGGTAGGTCCAACTAAGGGACAACCCAGATTGACCCGATTGCTAATGTCATTATACAAAAAAAAAACATGCCGACGGGGCACCGGGGGTGGGGGCGCTCCCCCCCGCCCCCCCGACAAGCTAGAGAGCTCGGAGAGAGGGGGAAAACTTGATCATCTAATATTTAAGGGTTGTTGAACCTCAGGGACGGATAAACAATCTACCAAACTCAAGAGAAAGTTACAGTTTTTAATTAATCTAAGAAAATATTAAATTTTAACTGAATTAACTAAGATTTACTTATGTGGAGAAATACCAAGGCTTTGAATCCACCACTCAAGAAACTAGTGTATCGTCTCTCTCTCTCTTTCTCTTGTATAGATTCCTAATTAGCAAGTATATTCCTCTTAGACATATACTTGTCAATTTAATATATTGTGCTCTGCTCTCGGATGTAACACATAAAGCAAGTAAAATATGGAATTATGATCTATCTCTCTCGAGCATAAACCAATGAAGCTTTATTGATATATGACACCTCAGTCTACTCACGTTCTTGGTCGGACACGCAAGTATTCTTTCGGATTAAAAACTCACAAGAATTCACTCTAGCCTATCTCGAGCATATAGAATCAACCTCAATGAATTAACATTAAAACCATAATAAAGATTCATACACCAACTTAGGTAAATGTTAAGATGAAAGAAAAAAAAACGATACAACCAATCTATTCGGGCTTCATCTACGCCTTGGAAAGAAGTTTAGCCAAGCATTGGGAGAGAAACCATCATTATGTTCTTCATGATCATCTTCTTCTTCTCTCCTTTGCTAGCATCCAAGGTGTCTAAGATCTAATTTCTAATGCTCAAAACGTCCCCCTTAAGGTATATATATAGAAGTGAAGAGAAACCATGAACCCCCTTTCAAATCCGAGTTGAAATAGGTTTTTTTTTTCAATTTTTCGAATACGACAATCAATCGCATTGTTCACCGATCGACCGGTTACTGTTCATCAATAAACTCTAGTAGATATGATCGATTGAAAGGTGACGATCGATAGCGAAAAATTCGTTTTTTGCTATGGCGATCGATCGGCTCATTTTGCCAATCGATCGGTTACTATTCATGTTCTGTATCACAATCTTCCAGTAGTCATAAATTTTTACTCCGAACTCTGAATTGCCCGTGGTCAGTGGAGTTGAAAAGTTAACTTCTTGAAATTTAGCATGAAACTTGAATCAATTTAATCAGAGATATATACATGAGGTTATAAAGATTCAACCATTGGAGTCACGTTTCATCACATTTATGTAGCTTACAGTTATTTTCCTACAAAAACCAAAAACTACATTAAAACATCACTAAATTTAATCAAAATACTAACATAAACATAAGTTATGTGGGGGGAGGACTCTAGTATTCCCGAACAGTCGTCGGGGGTGGGGGGCTGGCCCATTGGCTCAACGGGGGTGGCGACGACGATGACAACGATGGTGGTAGGGTGGGGGGCTGGCCACCGGCAGCGGGCCCTGGCGAGGGGGGAGAGAGTCATCGGAGGGGGGGGGGGATCGAGTAAAACAGAGGGGTAGGGGGTTGGCCCCCTTGGCTTAACGGGGTAGCAATGGCGATGGCAACGACAGTGGCGGGGTGGGGGGCTGGCCATCGACGGCGGGCAATGGCTAGGGGGGGAAGATGGGACTCAAGATTTTTGGGGTGGTGGGGGATAAAGCTAGTTCGACCAGTAGGGTTAAATCAACACGACCGACCTGGCTCGAAAAATCGACAGGCTCGGTCCGGTCCGTATTTAAAACAAAGACTATTAGTATAGTAAAACAACAATATACAATTTATAATTCTTCTACTACTTTAGGCCATCAAAACTTTTTCAACGATAAAATTTGGTGCCAATAGTGATGTGTCGGTGCCCCCCCGACAAATGGAAATATGTCATTTTCTATTCCAATTAAATTATTTTATTTTCATGTAAAGATCATCACTTTAGGATAATAGAAATCATGAAACATCATTCAATTTATTAATGCATAATTTCACAGTCAAATCATCATGCTTTCTCATCATAGGTATATTCACATCACATCATACTATCAAGCATGGAGAATCATATTTCCAATCATACAACACATTAACCATATTCATCTTTATCTGATCATGTGACTTTGTGAGCCTAAACATAACATCAACATTTCTAGAGACAAAATTATAGCATGCTAGACAATCATACAATTCATTTAATTGTATCAGATCATTCAATCATGCAAATAGTGCTTTTTCATCATTCAAAATAAATCACAACCAGCCAAATGTGTATCCGATGATTTGATGATAAAGAAAATACGGATCTATATGTCACTAGCTTTCCTATATATATCGAATATGACGAGTAGAAGCCAAAAATCATTCTCTTTCTTCTCCAACCTTTAAGTCTTCACCTTTTGACATGCAAAAAAAGGATGTAAAGGAGTTATGATCTCTTTTATATTCAAAAATTAGGTTTACTGATGTTTTGGGGCTATATGTACAAAACTGCCCCTTAACTATAGACACATGCCATAGACACATTTTCGTGTCGATACCAATGTGTTGACGGTTATAAAATTTTAATTCTAATTACTTTTTAGCTTACAATTTTTCTGGGTGTTACATCCATTGCCCAATCGATTCCTAAATATGCTATGTCATGTTTTAGGATACCCGACGAAATTTGTAAGGAATTGAATAGTTTGGTTAGTAACTATTGGTGGGGGCAAAGATGGAATGAAAAGAAAATTCATTGGTTGAAGTGTGTAAACCCAAGGAACAAGGTGGTTTGGGATTTTTGAATTGGAAGGCTCGCAACAAAGCCCTCCTTGCTAAGCAAGATGACGTATTTTGACTAACCCTTCTTTTTTGTGCTCAGAGGTGTTAAAAGCAAAGTATTTTCGGAATACAAGTTTCTTGACGCTCTTTACTTCAAAATTCTTCATTCATTTGGAGGAGTATTATGGTGGGAAGACAAATTTTAGAGGAAGCTGTCGGGTGGCGTGTTGGATGTGGAACCAGGATTCGCATTTATCCAGATAAATGGTTATGATCAGATGGCAGTAGTGCGGTGCTCACCCCTTGTGAATCTGGACATGAAGATGATACTGTCGATAGTTTGATGGTCTCTGATGGTAGAGGCTGGAATCAAGAGTTGATTGAGAAGACGTTCTGGCCGATTGGTGAAAACAGAATTTTGGCTACTCCTTTGGGCTGGATATCGACAAGAAGATGATTTTATTTGGTTGGGTGATAGAAAAGGTGGTCCGTACTGCTTATAGTGTGGCCGTGCAGATGCAATCAGACAAGATGGCAGCAGGAAGTTCAAATTCAGCATATGAAAGTTGTTAGAGATATTTAGTTAGTTAAATTAGATTAGTCTTAAGTAGTAGTATTTCTGGACAAGTGTTCACATTGTATTTGGACAGACAAGCTTAATTGTCTTTGTATTACTCATACCTATAAATAGGCCTTGTACTTATTCTTTTCAATTAATGAAAATCAGTTCAATCCCTTCTTCATGGTATCATTCGCTGGGGCACGGGGCTCCAAGATTTTTGGCTCCCAGATCCGCAATTTCCGCTGCATATTTTTGCCTTTAGAGCTGTGTTGAAGCTCTCTTCCTCAAGTTTTATTCTGGTCTTCTCGATTTGAAAGTCTTCTTTGTCAAGTTGCTGCTCAAGCTTTGTGATTAGAGCTACTTTGAGCTTCTACGAATTAGGGGCTTACTGCTACTCCGAGATTCTTGCAGATTGATAGCCATAAAGCTGCTTCGAGCTCCTCGTATTAGGTGTATTCCTTCTCATTTCTATTTTATTTCTTCTTAGCAGTATTTCTGGACAAGTGTTCACATTGTATTTGGACAGACAAGCTTAAGTGTCTTTGTATTACTCAGACCTATAAATAGGCCTTGTACTCATTCTTTTCAATTAATGAAAATCAGTTCAATCCCTTCTTCAAAAGTAAATTATGCAAGACACTTTGGACTTTAGAACTGCCGCCTAAATTAAAGGTATTTGGATGGAAATTTGGTAGAGATATTCTGCTAACAAAGATAAATGTTATGAAGCGGAAGATGATAGATTGTCCAAGTTGTGAAAATGAGATAGAAGATGCTTGTCATGCTCTGTGGTTCTGCCCCAGCATAGATAAAATCTGGCAGAAAGAAACTTGGTTTCAAGAATTCAATGAAATGGGCATTAAGGTACCTTTTGATTTTATGGCAGCAGTATGTTTTGCAAGGTCGACGCAAGTGTCTGAAGAAATTGCTGCTAGTATCATGGTCTGTACGGATAAGCCGCAAAAGAAGATGGAGCGAGGGAGAGGTGCAATGTTCTGATGTTTTTGAGAGAGATCAAATTGTCTACAATATTGGAGTGCACCCACGGAGGAAATGTTAATTTCGGCGCCAAATTGTGTCTCTCCCAGATGGTGGACTCCTCCAGAAGAAAATTGGATCTAAATTAATTTCGATGCTGCGGTCTTTGATGACTATGGTATCTTGGGGAAAAATTATTGGCTACACGCCGCGTAAGGGGAACAGTGTGCTCACGACCAATGGGTGATGGGCACATCACCCCTGCTTGTCATGATTGCCACAAGGGACCCACAAGCAGGAGAGACGTGCCCATCACCCATTGGTGATGAGCACTCTGTTCCTATGCGCGGCGTGCAGCTAATAACTTCTCGTATTTTGGGTGTTGGATGTTGTGTTCCAAATGAAAATGGTGACGTTCTTGAGTGTCTCAGTAGCCCGGCGGGTGGAGCTTTGCAAATTCTTGACGCTGAGTTACTTGCAGCGCCACATGCTATGAATTTAGCTGCTGATCGTGGTCTGGTATGTGTTAATATTGAAATCGATTCGATTGAAGTAATTCAGGGGCTGCAAGATGGATGTCACTTTAGCACTCCAATGGGTCTTATTGCAAAATTAGCTTTTCAAAGATTAATGATGTGTTCGTCAGCACGTTTTACTCATGTTCTTAGGGAAGCAAATGGTATAGTGCATTGCCTTGCTAGGCATGCTAAACATTTGTTAGAACCGAAGGCTTGGGTGAGAGAGATTCCTGCCTTTCTAGAGCTGGCTGTGGGGATGGATAGCTAGAACTCGTCCTGTGTAGTAGAGAGTGTCTATGTTTGTACCATCATTTTGATGAATCAAAAAAGAAAAAGAGAGTGTCTATGTTTGTACCGTCTGCTAACACCCTCTCTTCCTCGCCACCGGACTGCCTAGGAGATTGGGGGTAGCCAGGATTTTGGGTGAGGGGGAACAAGTATGAAGCAGCCTTTTCTTTGAAGGAGCTCATACACCTAAATATAGGAGCTTTTACGCATATGTAATATTGCAAATATAAAAATTAGTATAGAAATAATGTAAGAAAAAAGTTGAAGATCCATATTAGTGATTATTAAGGGATGCTTAATATTATCGATATCTGTTGTTCACAAAATAGAATAAGTTGGCCATAAGAGTAATATACCAGCTTTCTAAAAGCAGAGGGTACAATTGCTAGTTTTGATTGTTCACTATCGTAGAGCCCGAAATGTTAACATCTCTTCCAATCTTCCAAAAAAATTAGAACGTAGTATATGGACAACGAAAAAGCTACCAACATTCGTTATCAGGCGGTCAGAATGAGATTTGACGGCTCAAGTATTTCAGGGGAAGTCCGACATTTTGAACTCGTGCCTATGGCCTGTAGCGTGCACCAGTATATAGAACAGGTTCGTAAAGCCGGACACAACAGAACTGCCATCTGCTAAAGTGCAGAAGCAGAAGCAGTGGCCACAGATATCGTCCTCTCATCTTTGCTGAAAACTGAAATGGCCCAACCCAATGTAATCTCAAAGCTCAGAGAGAGGAGATGCTGCAGCTGCAGGAACCAGCATCTAAAACATCAATCAAAACAAGACCACGGCAGCAGCTTGGATGCGATGTTTCACATTCTTTTCGAAGTTTGTGCTTGTTCACGTACATCACTTTTCTCCCTCTTCTAGTACAGGCCTGATCATGACTTTATTTACACGAAAAATATAACTCGGACTTATTTTATCTTACTCTGGGTGCGTGTGGACACGGGCAGGGATAAAAATAAATGTCAGGCCGAAAATAATCAAGGTGATTTGTTGGTAATTTTTTTGATTGTAAAATACTCGTTTGGAAATCTGAAATTAATTATATTTTCAGTCATTGACCATCGGCCTGACTCTTGATTGATGATTTGCATTTGAGAACCTTAAAAAAATAAGCATCTATATCTTATGATACTATTTTATAAGCTACTCTCATCAGAACCACTTAGCTTCTAGTAAAAAACAAGAAAAAGGTTCATAAAAAACAATACACCCCAGTCCAATGAAGCCTGTGTGCATTTGAAAAAACATGGATCCTTCGTTACATTACATGGGTGTCTTTGCTCTTTAAGGAACAAAAACATGGAGGTGGGGGAGTTTGGTTTTTGGTACTGGCCTCAGAGTCCAATAAATTTAACTCATTTACAAAAGCAGACAGGCTTGCTAGACGGAGGGAATACGAAACACCAAAATATCAATTGATTACCATAAGTACTAATAAAAAAACATCAACACTATTGCTCTCATCACCCTGAAATGGACCATACTTACACTACTCCAATCCTACTCTGTCTATCAATAATACTACTGTCCACTCTCACCAAAAGCACTTATCGTCTAGCGAAAAAAAGGAAGAAAAATGGATATAAAGAAATGATACTTCCTCCGTCCAATAAATTGCAAAGAAAACCATCAGGTAGAAGCACAAGGATGGTGGACCACATTAATCAGCCTGAAATGGACCACTTACACTGAACTGTGCTAAGAACTACCTTCAGTCCTCAGTAGGTGCTCAGAGGTGCATCCTCAATTATTTAATGCACACATTCCCCATCCTTTATTGTTAATTAATCTTTTTGTTGAAGAAGAGGTATATCCAAAGGCCTAGTACTCGACTAGATGGGGCACAACTCACAACTGCCTCTTAGATCACACAGTAACCACTGGCCGCCAATCCCCTCGCAAGCAGACTCAGGACCTCAATCCGCTCGCTGTGCCGTGGCCTTGGCCATCTCATCAACTCCATGGGTTTTAACTAGGTTCTCCTTCTTATAAGGCGATTATTATAGCTCACTAAATCTTGAAAATTTCCAAGATTTTTTTAGCAAATACCCATTGTCATTAATTTTGTAACTTGATTGTGTTCCTCACTACATTTCTTACACAAGATTTATTGTCAAGATTCTCATTTAGGTATGTTCTTATTTGCTAGATTTTTTGCAAGAATTCCTTGTGGTTTTGTTTAATGGAAGTTATCCTGGATAACCATATTAAGATACTTCGACATAGCTAACATAATTTTAACAAAAATAGTATTTAAGAATAACAATATTATTTAAACAATCTTGGTCCCCTCTTAATGTAAGATGCATTTTTCTCTTCCCTCTCTAATAATTAAATCATCTCTGTCACTTTTTAGTACCTCTCTCTCTCTCTCCCTCTCTCTCTCTCTCTGTGAACACCACATACTTTTGGTCACATTGCATCATGTGACACTGCCATATGGCAGTGTAAATAAAAATGTTAAGCAGGCCTTTTTTTTACCAAAAAAGGAAAAATCAGGTCATGGAATATAGTGGGCGTCTCTTAATTTTTCTCTATCAGCCTAAGGTATTGCTCCTCAGACCTATCGAATTTGAAGTTTCAATGTTAAATACAATGTGTTGTAGGAGCATATTTCAACGTTTTATCTTTTAGATGCACTCATTAATTGAAACTTGCTATTTTATGATAGGCATCGCCGCATATATGTTTTAGTAGCAGGATTGAGCAGTTACAAAACTACATTCCTTGATGGAGGATAGTAATTTTGAAGCTGTTGTGTGAGACTATGCTTGTTTTGGTTTTTTCATGCATACAAAATACTTCCTCTATCCCATATTAAATGTCCGATTTTTGTTCATATCTAAAATCAATACAAACTAGTTGTGCTTTACAGCTCAAACGCCACTCTCTCTATGTATTTACAAAACTACTACATACTGAATAACGTGCGTTTGTTTGCTGAAAGATGAAAAATCGTCAAGGTGAAAGAAGTGACTGCAACTGCATTTTTTTGCTTTTCTGCAGCAACTGCAGATGATTAATATTATCTTCCAATTTAGGCTCTCAAACATGTCATATTCCAATTATAAGTTCTTCTTCCTCCATGCATGCAACATTATGACAGAAAGTTATTATTATCACATTCTTCTGCCAGGTACTATTATCAGACGCATAAATATGAAATAGATAATAAGACAATTAAATTGTAACTAGCAATATATGCATTCGGAGGACAACGGAGAAAACAAATGTCAAACGAAAATAAGTTTCAATTATTGAAAATTCAATTCACATGAGCAAGAATGTAATCCTTCCATTACACTTTCATACTCCACATTAAATTTGTTCCACTCTAACTAATAGTTCCCATTAGAAATCCATCATGAATAAAATTAAAGCGAAGTATGTTTACAATGCATTTTACCCTTGTCTATTAGAGGAGTGGCGATATTTTACTTGTGAATATCATCCAACATTCACTCTTACTCTAACACCACTCACTCTTACTCGTAAAAAGACTTTGTAGGCTTTCATAAGGTGTCTTTTTAGTTAAAAAAATTAGATAAAATTTTGGTTTTGTGCTAAAATGAGAAACTTTTAAAAATCAAGAAAATCTAGATATGATGAATTATTATTACTTACCGTTTATTTTAGTTCCCTATAAATACATTCATTTAATTGCATCAACATAAAATTGCATCTCTTTTTGATATCTTCTTATCAATATGGTTTATTTTTGTAGATAACCGTTGTTCCCCCACTTGCAATAAGCATGCATCAAGCTCTGCACATGAAGACACATATATAGAGAATGCACACTCTCACCCAGTGAGGCTCCAACTCCTGACCTAGGCTCGGATACGATGGTAGCTAAAGATTATCTCAAAAAGATTGAGCTGTTACGAAACATTTTTTTCTTTTATTATTTAAATATTTGGGGGGGGGGGGGGGGGGGGGGGCGGTTCCAATAAAATAGAAATCAAATTACAGGGTCAAAATTACAATTGCAATCAGCTCTTAAGAAAAGGAAATTAACTAACTTCCTTGAGAAGTTGGAGTTTCAGCCACAAGATGTAGGAACATTTAAGTTCAGCTTCACAGTTGCTAAACAGTTACAGTTGTGTGGACAGTTTCAGCATTTAGGAATATCTCGAGGATTGTAGAGAGAGTATCATTATATTCACTTCACATTTTTTTTGTAATGAGGGATGTTGAGTCTTTAGGATCCAACTAGAAGGGGTAGGGCAAAAGGCCTCTTACAATACTAAATCTACCCGCCAATCCTCTCGAACACATCCAAAGCCACTCATGATATGCACTAGGTAAATCGGATATAATCCCAGGTGGGTGGCCAACAGAATGGGTCAAGACCTCCTCTTAAAGAAGCATGCCCTGGCCATGACACAAATGCCGCATTGGTTCAATAACTTGATGGTCTAGTAGTTTTTACTCTAAAAACTCATTATTTAATAAAAAACCGTCATCATAATATGGCTATACTATGTCCACTGAAGATAATTCCACAGTTACAAACAGTAACTGAAAATAACCTTCTATAAATTGGCAGCAGAGTGTAGTGAAAATTTAGTTTCAAACGAAATACAACTCACATGTAAAGGTGCAAAATAAGTTCCAATACACAAGACTGTCACATATAAAGGACTGATTCCACAAATAAAAATGTCAGAAGTTTAACGCTTGACGTCTCCTAAAAAGTAGTTTCTCAACAATTTCTTGTTGCTTGCTTGCTTCCTTCAATATTCAGGCCAAAGTGAATGTGAGGAAAATGTGCCCACTGCATATATATTCAGACAACTGTAATTCATTTTCATAATCATAACCAAGTAGCACCTTTTCCAGTAATCCACTTTGCATTTAGCAATTTCATTTTCACATAAATGAAACAATTTAGCATTCTATCTCTAATGCCATCTGTGTTACTCTTCTCAGTCAAATTATTGTATTTGTAGGTCAGATCACTTCATAAGGTTTTTTAGGCAGAGTTAAAAAAAACAAAAAGAAAGTTCCATTAGCATGCGTGTGCCCAATGCATCTTTCAGGGCGAGAATAGGGAGCTGTAATATTTTGATCCAACGGTGCACATTAATACAGGGTTTGTGCATTTGGAAATTTGAATCAACCGCCTGTCCTCTGAATTAACATTTTCTTAAGTCCTATTAGTATGCACCCGGTGCATCTGGCAGGGCGTGCACAGGGTGCATCATGAGCCATCAGATTTTGATCTAACAATGAGCGAGCCTAGGCACTTTTGAATCACCTGCCGCATCAAGATGTAAGGGCTGGCAGGCGCTGAGGTTAATACACTATACCAACATTCCTAGAAAGTATAATGTTTTCTTGACAAGAAACTCACGTTTTTAGCAGCAGTGCTGAAAGCTTCTCTGTGACTTATGTCCGGGTTACTTGCCTTTATCCTTTGGATCTCTTCCCTGTGAAAATGATAAAGAAGCACTTCCAATTTCACGTGAGTTCGAAAAAATAGTGCATCAAGGAAGCAGAAGCGAGACAACTAACTTGATAAATCTGTTGTATGCAGAGGGAACACGCTGCCGTTTCTCTGGTTCTGTACAACACAAAAGCTCATGAGAATCACTTGGCTTAATCTATCAAAAAATTTCTAAATCTCTCCATCCCACATCAGATCATTAGAGAATATCTGAGCTAAAATGTTACTTTAGTTCTGATTCTTTTAGAAAAGGTAAATCTTATTAGGTGGATACATGCAGGCCTACAATTTGATATAGACATGATTAGTAAGGTACTTTATGTTGGAATATGAAATAAATATATAGGATATTCCTTTTCCTAATAGCTCAAGCTTTTGGGAAACTTGGTTATCTTCCATCAATGGCCTGTTATGGGAGGTCTTGAGTTCAAGTCTCACCGGAGGTGATCATACCCCAATTATGTTCCACTTTACACATTTGCTGGACCCTTGCACGTGAGAGTGGGTGTTGGAATATGAAATAAGTATGAAAGATATTCCATTTCTGAACAGCTCGATCTTTTGGGATATCTAGTTATATTTCACTTTAAAGTTAGATAAACCATCTTTCCAAAAAGCTCGATTTGTTAGTAAAAAGACTATCAATATAGTAATCCATGATCTAACACTTCCATGCACGTGTAAGTATCCATCAAGCTTTGACATTAACACAAAAGGAAAGGGAGTGCAAACCCGGATCAAACTAGACTTGAACCCACAACCTGGGCTCTGATACCATGTTAGATAATTGTGTTTCCCAAAAGCTCGAGCCATTAAAAACAAATTATCAATATATTATCTCTTAAGTTAGGATTCTGGAGTCATTTGACGATAACAAGGGAAGAGACTTACGACGTATGGGTAGCATTCGAGGTTGGTTGTTCTCAACAGATTCAAAGGGCAAAAACCTACTGTTCTTGGAGGAAGATCCAAAATCCCTTCCATTGTCTTGCATGTGACTGAAGTTCTGCAAAAGTTTTAGAAGCAAAGTGAACAAAAAAAAGATCGACATACAATATGTCTCTGACTTGATATTCCGTAACATGTACTAAGAATTATGGAAAATGAAGTTAAACGAAAATATTTGTAAAGGAAAATAAGAAATTAAAAGCATAACAAAGAGTAATTCCTACTTTTGTACAAGGTTGAAGAGGGTAGATAAAAGTTCTTGTAAATGTACTCTCTTAAACATAGGAATTTACAAAAAATTTGAAAGTTCCAATACAAATCAGATCAAATGAATATGAGGGCAACTGAACTCGCAATGTTATACAGACCTCGGATCAACTAAATACAGTGCCATCCTAATTGTTGACGAAAATGATATATTTTGGGACTTGGATTATTAGATTCAGATGAGCTTATTCTAGGAAGGATTTGAATAAAAATGATGATAATAAGACTTCAAAAAATTCCCCATGTAGATGGCCGCAGAGAATTTCCAGAAATTGTCTTTTAGTTACACTATTATAATTTTTTTTGTCGGCTTCTACGTATTTTTAGAACTCCATTCTGACTCCAAAATCTCCTCCAAGTTGACTCACCCCTTAACTTTCTTAGTGAGATTTCATGGTCACTCAAAATTAGCAAGACTCCTTGACTGATATTGTCTCTCTGAGTGACTCCATTATCTCATCAAACTCCAATAGATAATATGCTAATGTGACTCCATCTTCTCTAACTATATGGGAAAAATATAACTACTTAACAAAATGTAACTATGTTAACACTTCCACTCTTAATGAGATATAACAGCACTGTATCAGTTTAACTATTGTCACATGTAAATTAATACTCTAATATTCACACAAATGTTTACATTTTTACACTTACTAAAAAGAACTTTATTGGAATTTTAACAAAAGGTTATATTTATAATGAATTTTAACCATTAATTTCACCTCCATTTTTTACTCGGGCTCAAACAGTTTGCTTCATCTTCCTTTTTTTTGGTATCGATTTCCTAGAGTAACGCATCGGAGAACTATCCTTCCTTATTGTATCCAAACAATCCTACATTCCCACTTGTTCTCCTTTTTTCTCTTTCATTTGGTCACGTTCAAGAGGATCTGCTCATCTATAGGAAGTATAATTGTGTCCGGCCATGAAACACAATTTGCATTTAAGACCTTCGACTTCTTAAGTGTCTTTATTGCTCAATGTATTTCATTTTTCCTGCATAATCTGAGCGCAATTTCATAATTTTTCAATGTGGACAACTTTTTAGTCTTTATGCGCTGTGATCTAATTATGAATTTAAATGCTGCTTTGTGAATTGCACCACAATGTTCCAACTTCCAACCTCTTATATTTATCGAGCACATGTGGAAGAGACTATCATGTGGGTGCTTAGATTTTGAGGTTAATTCGGTGTCATTAGAGCTACTGCGTCTTATGTCCAGTAGCACGGGTTGGAGATAGTTCAAGTGTTCAACATCGTAGCTCATAGATATATCTATGAAGGGATTTATTCAAGGTGAAGGTACAATTTACAAGGGGTCTCCTAATTCTAATGTCCTTTGATCATCAGAGAACTTATCAATCCATAAACCACTGGTTGCATTCATCCTTTTATTTTTTATAACGTACATTCATCCTTCTATTTGGTTTTCATGTTGTTCTCTTTTAGTATACTATTATTTTTCTTTCGTAGCTCGCACAATTATATTCACTTGCTCATTTGTTCTTCCCTGTAAGTATAGATAATTATTTCTTCCCTTTTGGAATTTGTCATTTTTTTTCACTTTTAAAATATTATTCTGATGTCATTGTTTCCAGCATACAATAATATTGATCCAAGAGTTGATTTCACTTGTAAGTTGTTTAAATTAAGAATTAACCGATCATGCTCGATAGAATTGATCTTAAGGCATGCTATATGGTTTGCATCATACTGCTCACTAGATGTGTAATGCAGATGCGTAATGATACAAGTTGTCACGACTTTTCATTTGGATTTTGTAGCTATAAAAAACCAGGGAAGTATGAAAACCTTACCCTGGATTAGAAAGAAGCGACTCAGAGCTAAAACAAGAAATTGAACTAGAAAGCAAAATTTAGCTAAACCACCAACCTCCCTTGTGGTTGGAGGGCATACAGCAGGCTAAGCACATTGCCGTAGACTATGGTCGTCAGACCAAGGACAGGCGGGCATAAGTAGGCCCATTATGTTGCATTAATATAATAATCCCAATTACCAACATACTCCTTTCATGCTATTTGAATTGCCCTACTCTTACTTCATTTGGAAACTGCAAATAGGACTATTTAAGTGGGACGGAGGGAATAGTTGTTAAGGCATATATAACATTATTAGTACATCAATGATTCAATTGTAGAGTACTGTAGCACAGAGACTCTATGCTGCGGTATGCGACAGGCAACATATTCTTTAATGTGCAGACAGATATGTAATGCATACACTATAACTTTGAAAATGATAGAATTAATGCAACATTCGTGAAAACATGACCTACTGATTGTTTATATAGACGTTACTACAACATTGATGAAAACAGAAGTGAAATTAAGAAAAGATTGTAGTCAATCAGTTCGGATCGGTTGTGAGGCAAACACCTATTGTTTTCACTTGAGTGCCCAATCGCACATCTTCACATGTAAAAACATGTGGTAATGTATAAAAACAGCATGAAAACTAATGCTAATTTTTACACGTGAAGATGGGCTATTGGGGTACTCACGTGAAAACGGCTATGAGCGCTTGACGGCAGATCCGAAGTCATATACTGTAGTCATAATCTCTACCATATGTATTAGGTCTTTATAATTATAATATAATAATTGCCATACAAGACTTAGAGTCGCTTTGGCAACTGCTTTGCGTTTGTTGAAAAACAGTTTTTTTACAAAGTCACTTTTGTTAGAGCAAAGCTAATGCATGACCATAAGGTAATGCCCAACCCTCAAGCAATTTTAACAAAAGTATTAACACACACAAAATACACTTTTGTAGAAAATCTCTTCTAAAAAGCGAATTTTAGACCAAAAAACGAGGAGAAGCCGCTTTTATTACATCAAAGCAGCTTCCGTATAAAATCTGTTTTCCAAACATGATTACAATAAGAGGCTATAAAGTGGCTTTTGCAGCTTAAAAGCGTCCTTCAAACACGCCCTTATTAAACAAATTGAAGGCCCATATACAATGATGATGGTACAATGTAATGCCTGCTAAGAAGCATGTAAACATGTTACTTGGAAATGTTCAGACTTCGAAAAGCAAAGAAGGAAGCTTTTAAACCTTGGGAAAATCCACCAAAAATCAGTTGGTCTCTTGTAGTTTTTCTTGTCATGCATGCAGAAACCTACTCGTTTGGAAGAAAGCACCCGCATAGCAGGCATTGTTTGGCAAAAAAAAGGTCATCAATTTGATACAAGTCTGACATGTATGCAGTGTATTTAATTGATAATCTGGGACCCTTGTGATGGTTAGGTCATATTCCATGGTAGGTCATTTCTTAGGGAACGTAGGCACGTCCATAAGGAAAGATGTAGACGCAGTGTTTGTACTCTTCACCAGTATGGTTTTGTCGAGATTAATTTATCACAACTGTAAAATCAAGGAAAAAAGTGTTTTAAGTGAAGATGAATGATCATAAGCTTCTTAAGAACTGAATGTTTTAAGTTGGAGTGAAGAAGAAGAAGAAGAAGAAGAAGAGGCAAGTGGGGTAATTGAAAGGCTAAGCATTATGTGGAAGAGGTATTTAAGAGTAAGTGTACATGAATGAGAATGATGGAAGAAGATGAAGAAGCATAGAGGATTACAAGAAAAGCAACCGTGGGAAAGGACTTGAGGAGAAGAGACAGAAGGAGTACGAGAAAAGATGATCATACCTGGAGGTCATGGAAGGGTAAACTGGTTTGCTGCAAATGTCCAATATTCACAGACAGCAAGTTAGCACAGTGGCCACAGCGAACAGTGACTATGTTGAACATGTTGTTGTATGGAATTCCTACCTGTTGAAATATTTAAACAAAATAGATGAAGCCTGGTTATAAAATCTCCGATATGTATGAAGATTGAAGGTCAAGAAAGAGATACACCCTTTTTGGGTTTCTTCATATCCCTTGCACCATTTCATCCCGAGATAAACTCAGAAGCCAGTGTCAAAATCTGTTTGTATATCTACAAATGTAACTTACTATGGAGTATAACATATTAAAGTAGAGGATTCATTCCATTCTCACTCCGTTCCACACTAATAGTCTGATCTAGTTTTACAAAATCTAAAAATTAGTTCATTTCTTTAAAACAGAATCGGATTATAAAGTGGGATAGAGAGAAAATAACATACATTTAGTAAGAGGTTAATTAAGATTGTGTCCTTAGAAAAAGGATGAGTAGTCTGGTTTAGTTGGCCTATCTCTTTAACATGGACTGTGGATATCCAATGTCTCTATATGGTGAGGTGGTTGGCTACACGAGGGTTCGAGCAGGTCCTGAGTTTGATCCCTCAGTCAGTTGGCCACCTACCCGGCAGTATATCCTGCAATGTATGATAGATAAGCCCAATGCCCGAGGGGATTGACTCTGCGATATGGTGCTCTAAGAGGTCCGTTGTCCTACGCCTTCCAATGGGTCCAAAAGACTCGTAGAATGCTTGTTTTTGAAAAAAAAACACTAATTGAATAAAAGTAATGAAATGATGCACCAAATGAAGTATGGGTGTTTGAGATTTAATATTAAGGGCTATTTGGCTCTCCCTTTGGTTTGGCTTTAGGGTTTTAACTCCAAGTCAAGCATTTTCATACTTAATGGTTCAACCCTATGGCCTCCCCATGAAGAAGATTAAGGTAGAAAGGGCCTTTAAGCTTTTTTTTTTTTAACAAGGGGTGACCGATTCCTTAGGAACCCAATAGAAGGGGCAGTGTGACTGACCAGTGTTTGGCGCCCTTTAAGAGAGCCAAAGGAATTCACTTTAGGGTTTTTGTCGAGGCTAAAATGTCCCATCAGCCTTGTCCACACTTTAGAGGTGAACTCTCATTAGAAGGAGGGTTGGAGCAAAGTGCCTTGAAGCCAATTCTTTCTAAACCCCAAATGGTTGCTAAACAGCCCCTAAGAAGTCTATAAAATTTGTTAATTAGCTTGTAAGCCAATTCTTTCTAAACCCCGAATGGTTGCTAAACAGCCCCTAAGAAGTCTATAAAATTTGTTAATTGACTTGTTAAGTGAAGATATCATTAGCATTCTTCCCCTTTTAGGTTTGAAAGTTTGGACTCCTAACTGTACTGGTCACAGTCATGTCTACAAAGGCGAGTAAACAGCTAACAAAAGACAGTCCTATCACTTCCTCAGTTCCTTGTCTTTTATGTTTCCCATTTTAAAGCCAGGGAGAGAGAGAGAGAGGGAAAACGACGGGACAGGCGTGGGAACCAGAGACCCGTAAAGTCTCAGACGTAGTCATGAATAAAGGTGGACGTGAATCAAACTGCAATGCGATATCCCTCTCTCTCTTGACTGTCTGAGACTATTTCATAGGGGCAGCTTTCCAAAAGGAAAAACAGGGAATGAAAGGCAAGGAAGGGACGTTAGCTGAAAGTGCTCATCTAAAGGGCTGGGAGTCTTCCTTCATGTTATGATGAAAGCAAACTAAAAAGGAAAAGCAAGTGATTGTGCTTCGACAGTTGCCTTTTCCTTGTTTCTTCCTGTCTAAATCTTCTGTCAAGGGAGATTTTTGAGAGAATGTTTGAACAGACGTGTTCAGGGACATGGATAACTATTAATAGTGCTGGATATGGTTTCTACCTGTATATATTTGTCAAAAAGCAAAAATGAAAATACCTTCAGAATCTTTGGAGCATTAGTTCTCCTGAACCAGAGCTATGTCAATTCATTCTGAGTCACTTAGGTCAAGGGTGTTTATTTCACTTCTTTTTTGCAGGGTCGTTTTTTTTAACTTCACTTGAGAGGTTTATTTTAGAAACATTAGATTTTCTTCTTAAGGTCACTGAAGAAATTTATGTGTTAGTTTCTTTAGAGAATATACAAATGCAAATAAGGTGGTGATTTTGTACTATAATTAGCATGATGATAGTAATATTTATTCAAAGTATGTGTTTGAAGAAAAATGAGGCACTCTCCTTCCATTGGATTTGCAGTAAACTATGAAATAACATGGACATGGGTCCTTTAAAACTGGAGTCTATAAAAATATATCAGAAGGATTTTAAATAAATGTAGATAAGTTGATATCAAATTTGCTCTAGAAAAACTAATGTTTAACAACTTAAGGCAAGATTTGTTGATAGTTATTGAACAATGCTTGTATTTCCCTGGAAAGAACAGCTCCCATATCATTTTCTTGATACATGTGAGTTTTTCTACACCTAAAGTGCAAGATAAGGTGTATAGAAAACATGAAACTTTTGTGTTTTTTTATTTTTTATTTTTTTATTTTTGGAGGAAAACATGAAGGGTGGGGTGTTATACAGGCCCTTTTTGGAGGAAAAACAAGAGAGATACAGAAAACCTAATCCCAAATGTAAATTACAAAAAATGAAAGGTAATAATAGAAGGAAGAGAGGAATGTAACTCCTGACTCTCAAATTCCATAGATCTCTCCATCCAAAGTAGAAGTTTGGTTGTAGGAAGAGCTCTTATAATAGTGTCTTAAAGTTACACCTCTGGTTCCAACCACATTTGATAGATTTTAAGTATTCTATTACCACTATATCTTAAGCTTCTAGTCACTGATTTGATTGCAAGTGCTAAGACTTGAAGATTCTTATAAGTTTTTATCACGAGTATCTAAACCACAAAGGCATATACCAGGATGGTTATCAATCTATTAAATCGTCCAAACTCAAAATACTGATATGCAATTGTTCTGATTGTTATATAAGAAATATTATAGGTTCCTTATATAACATCTGTAAATATATATACAAAGATTGGAGAAAATGAGGATGTTCTGAAAAATGAAGATCCGGAATAATGAAGTAGTATTTAAATTTTCTCATGAGCTTGTGCTGGAGTTTTAACCAAAAAAAGAGCTTACAATAAAGACAAACTTTGGATGTGATTTGACATGAGATATGACATATGTCAGTAGCTAAAAATAACAATTGGATCAATTTTAGAGTCATAAAATCTTGTTTCACAGTTGTTAATCAAGCCCGAGTAAGGAAGAAAACATTCTGAATTATAGTAATAAAGTTGTCAGCAGAAAACATTCACTTTTAGGATTATTTACTCAGTTAGCAGGCCAAAACATTAAAGAAACTGACGTCCAGTTTTCCCAACTTATCATAGTGAACTGACAAGAAAAGAGCTGAAGAAATCACCATAAAATCATAGAATTACAATTTCATTGCACTATCACAAACCTATTATTTCATCACACTTAATAGCCTTCAGAAGAAACATCAGAAAAATAAAGATGCAGCAAGTTATGAGTGTTGTACCGCTAGGATGGTGTTGCAGAGGTTGCAGTGGACATAGCAAACGCGGTCAGACGATATGTCAAGCGACATTTTCAGAATGCAAATTAATTCTTTGCCGAAAGAGGTTCGAACAAGCGGAGGAAACAAGCAAATTATAATTCAAGATCTCAAGAAGAAGGAAGAAACGAAGAATAACCCTTTGTTGCTCTTCTTAAGAAAAAGAGAGGGAGAGAGAGAGAGGGAGGGAGAAGGAGAGCCAAAGAGTATTGTGGTGAACTATAAGCTTGGAGGTGGCAGGATGGGGATGGTGGAGAAAGAGATTGGGAGAGAGGTGAGTGGGTTTGAGAAATAGGAGGAAGTGGGTTTTTGAGAGTGGAGGTAGTGGATTTACAAGAGGAGTCACAAGTGGGAAAAGTTACCTGGGCTATGATTGAATGAATGAGTGGGTGGGAGTGTCCACCAGCCTCTTGTTTTTTCTTTTGTTACAGCGGACTAGGTGGGGCACTGAAGTCTGAAAGACTCTAGATTTAATGTAACTCGATCCATACTAGAGTCCATGGCATAGAGAGAGACATCTAGAGAGAGAGAGATGAAATACTCCCTCTGTCCCTCTTTAACAGTCATGGTTTTTGAGAATGAGCTACCTTTTGTTCTTTGTAAAAACCAAATTGGACTATCAATGTGGTATGCAGGGAGTCTTACTTATTTTTTATTTTAATTTGATTTACTAAAACAATTTTCTGACAGAAATCAATGCTTCATAGGGAGAGCATTTTAGTTGGGTACTCATATAAAAGCAACATAAGTGACAAACTACTGGGAGGGATCTAGTAGCAATACGTGCTGTCTTGATAGAGATATTTTGTGCTATGAACATCATCATGGCCCTTCCTTGGAATTTTTAAAGGACTGTGTAAGTATCACCATCAACCAGATCAAGTTAACTTTGTAAGTGTTAGGTTATGTATACTTCCAAAACTTTTCTATGCAGAGTACACAGTAAATGTTTCTTTTTGCTTTTATCTTGCTTCTTCGGCAGTAATGGGAACATATAATTTTCCAAGACAGAAGTGGATGTGGAGTGTAACTTGATTCTAAGAAAGAATTAAAATGCTTGAGCTATTATAACTATCATAGAATATAAAGTACCATTGTTCCTTCAATTCTTTTCTCCATGGAATTTAATGTTTTCGAACATAGATTATAATTGTTGGTGGAGGGTTCATTCTGTTTAGGTTTTCTCTTTTCCTCATTTGGGCCCTCTGTTTCTTGTTTTTTTGCTACAACTCTGTTAATCTTTTACACATTATATGGAGTATATTTTTCTAATTTACCCTAGGAAAGAAACAAGTGATATAGAGCAAGTGCTTCCATCAATCGATGCCGACACGCGATTTATACTCGAACAATCAGATGCAAGCCATCAATCGATGCCGACACGCGAGGCTCGGGTAGAAAACTTAGGACCAATTCAGTGAAGTTTTCACCTTCCAATTGAACACTTTCCATTTCAGATTATGATCCAAAAAGAATATTCTTCTTTCACCAAAATATGAGCATCAAATTACCATATCTTATGACAAGAAAATGACTTTCTTAAGAACAAGAGATCTTTATTGATCAATCACTCCACTCCTCATTGTTCAAGAACCAGAACTTTCAAGTTTAAAATTGTTCACTTGGATTCTAGGCTCTCCTACATATTTATTGATTAAGTTTAAGTCAAGCATTTTGGATATTTTCTATAAGTAGTAAGAATTTGCAAGTTGCAGAGTCCCAATTCATGTACTGATAGTATTTCTTCATCATGAATTATGCACCACAAGAATCTGGGACTTTGATAATTGTTCGTTCATGCACCCTTAAGAAGATTAACAATTATCTGCACCACACATTTGTGGTTCCGTATACAATTCATGATGCCCCAAGAACAGGAAACTGTGATCACGTCTTTAGTTAGTTCACTTTCTGTCTCTGGTATTTGAAAAAATACAACTACAAACATACTAAACTACTGTGATGAATTCTTTCATATGACTTGAAAAAATGACTATTATATGACGTGTAGACCAGCCACCCTGAGTGGAACAGAACACAACTGATTTTCATGACCTATTAATTATAATAGGCTAGGGTCTTTGAGAATACTGACATCTTCATTACCATTGTGGTAATTAGGTTTCCATTGCAGACAGTCATGAAAATCCCTAGGAGCTACATCATCATCATGAGTTTTTTTTGGCCAATGTAAAACTAAAACTGCTACTTGATGAAGATTCATTACAATTAGGCAAGATGAAGGTTATAAGAAGCAGCACCAGTAGGCTTGGGAGTTTCTCATTTCAGCTAAAAGGCAAAAAAATGAAAAGAAAACTTGGGGCCTCTGTGAAATGCCAAGGAACCTATAATGAAGTGGGGGTGAGATGGGACCTACAGGTAAAGAATTACCTCTTTTGTCGTCCACTTGATTTGAATCTGTCCTACCTTATGCTTCCTAATGCATTGCCACAGTTATCCTCAACTTCCAAGAGTTAGCATAGCATTGTTAAGGAAAACTAATTTGATGACATGTGATAAAGTTTTCTGTTCTCAACTATTAACAAAAGACATCTGATAAAGTTTTCTGTCTCTATCCAAAAGCTCATTAGCTAGCCATCTAACAGGCTTGTTCAACAAAAGAAAAGCTGAAGTATTAGAACATAATGTAGAGTCTCTTAGGCAAAGAATTATGCTAATTGAGCTATCTTTATAAAAAAAATTTATAATAAAATTCTATTAAAAAGCTACGAGGGAAAACATACTACAGAAAAAAACCCCTCTAACAACAAAAGAACCTAAAAACAAGCATTGAGATTAAGGGACTAAAAATAATACACCCTACGGGGCGGGGCGGGGGGGGGGGGGGGGGAAGGTTAATCCAAAATTTATTTAAAAAGATATAATGGAGTAGAATTTGATGTTTGAGACCAAACACTTCAGGGATGCTCCTCATCTGCCAGATGATACTTTGAGCCAATTGAGCTGCATTAGTAGAAGAGCCTTGAAAGATCCTCCTATTTCTTTCTTGAAAACTGTGAGTGCACTTTGAAGGATCCAACGTGCATGCTTGTTCAGTCAAATAAACCTCTGAATTCAGGCAATTTTTAGTGAAGTATTAAAAACAATATGAGATTAGTTTATCTTATAGAGTCGATAAGACCAAACTTCTTTGGAGTAGAAGCAGCCGAATATAATGTGAAGAGCAGTCTCTTCAGCAAACCGACAAAGTATACAAATGTTAGGAATATATATGCCTCTTTTAACTAGGGAATCAAAAGTAAGGAGACCACCCGTAAAACTCATCCAAGCAAAAAAAGAGTATCCGCAGGCTCTATGCTTAAACCATACTAAATTAAACCATTCAACTGCAAGATATTTCTTTCGAACCAACACCAGTGGGCGTTAACTATCCATAAGAGTCACCATCTTGTGAAAATTGTGGCGTGTGCAATTGGAGAAAATGTACTAGTTCCTCTTCTTGAATTGTCAAAGGCTGATTTAGATGGAGAACTCCACTTAGGAAGGTGTCACCAAGTCTGTCATGAAAGTTACCTCCCAATTGCGTGATTGTACGCAAACCAAATTGCCGGACCAGCGGTTGGGTCCCAGCCCATGGGTCTAGCCAGGTGAAAAGTGATTGATCATTTCCCACCAATGCTTTGCACCCATCTACCATAATGCTTCTGATATTAATGATGCTTTTCCATGCATACGAGCCTACCTCAGCATTAACCGACGATAATTATCAAGCCCATACAGACTATTGCTTTACAATCCTACTAAACAGAGAATCCATTATGTGGTAGACTTTAGCAGTTTAAACCAAGGGAGTCTTTACATAAAAGAGGCAAAAAATTACAAAGACATGAGTTTCCACCTTCAGTATTTGGAGGGTTTTTTTATTTTGGGTTACAAATTGGTGTTGATCGGAGGGTTAATCTTTAATGTTAAATTTGATACAAATGTTTCTGCATAAAAGAAGAGAGTATTTTACATTCGGATGTAGAACTGTCTAATCTATCTTGCTATATAAATAATGCTTTAAGTTCCCAAATGCTTGGAACAGTAAAAAGAGCTAATTGCTGTCGGAAACAGACTTTTTGTGTGGATATTGAATATTCATGCAGAATGACATTGTGACAAGACATTCCCATGTAGCCTACCTTCTGCAGTATAGACAACATAATGCATGGAGGATGGTACAGGCACGGGTTTGGTGTCTTTCTATTTTTGTTGAGCAAATAATAGATGCTGAATGCATTATTGGCCACAGGTAAATGTGAAGTACATTTAAGAAAGAGAAAAATGGTAATATCAGGTAAACATCCGGAAATCACTAATGCTAGTAAGTACTAATTGGTATAAAAAATGTATTGCTTTTTTTTGTTGCAACAAAAAAGGAGTAGCTTACATTCAGGTGCTTCTATTTTCCAAAGCTTTTGATGTAGGTACGTCAAATAGTTATTATGAAAAACATAGTTATCACAATCTCTATCTACATCAAATCATAATTATGAAAAGTTGGTAATTAATTACAAAAATGCTAAGTACGCTTGTGCCTAGAAACACTAATCCTGGTGGGCATAGGGCGAGAGGGGTGCGGGTGTTGTAGCATCATCTTATAATTATAGTTGGTTACTTAGATAATTATAATCCTTCTACCAAAATGTAGCTCGAAATTTACTGTGTTCTATGGATGGTTTTGCTCTACAAGAAAAGAATGTATCAAAAATGAAAACAAAGAACAAGAAAAGAATGAGTTGCTTTTTCCAAAGAAGTTATAAGTTCCCTTGTGTTTTTTAGAGAAAACTCCAAGGCAAGCAGACGCCATTAGATTTCAGTGAAAGCCATTGTCACTTTCAGCATGATAACTCATGGGGGGGGACCAATACCTATCTTATAAATTTACTTACACTGCTGCAAGTCCATCAACAGGAGCAACATGGTCATTTCACTATCTTGCTTAGAAAGCGAATCTCAAAGGAGATTATCCACAGGTTTGTCCTCCCACTCTGCCATGTGTCATTCCTTATTGGCCAATCAGAGTGCTTTGTGGTCAGAGGTGGGATAGCCAGTTTGCAGGTCCTCTCATCAATATGCTAAATAAATATGGTCAACCTAACACCACAAAATGCCAATGCTCATGCCTAATTCTATCTTATGGGGAAATTAGAAGATTTATGGCAATGAAATTCGACATTTTTGTTTCTTTGGATGAATAGTTCACCACCTCACGTTTTAGCCAGTCCGCCCCTTAACCCCGTCGATGGTTGTCCACATTCCGTCTATTTTCAGATGGTGGATATCCACCATCGGTGTATGGGAGTGGGCAGGCTAAACCAGGCTAACTTTATATACTTGAATTAAATGTATGTCATAGTATGTCAAAGTATGTTTTGTCTTTCGTTGGATGTTTGTCAAAAGTTGCATGTATATAAATGGTGCACAAGATTTCATTTTTTTAAAAGAAGCTGGCAGTATATAAGGAGGGAAGAAGTGGAGTATGTGGAGAAGTGATAGTTCCACTGGTGAAATTTAATTGGCTTTTAGTTTATCTAGTTTGGACTTAATTGGTTCAACTAAACTCTAGTGGATACAATTGGCAACATCGGTTACTAACTATCCATTTGGACAAAGTAGAGGTGTCTGTAGCAAGCCGAGCCAACTTAGCTGATCAACTCAACTTAGTTCTGGTCAAGTGCAACATTGAGCTTGATAAGTGAGTTTGATCCAGCTAATTATGAGCAAAATACTTTCAAAGCATATAAATGAATGTAAAATGTCAAAAAGAAGAAAAAAAGTGTAGTCTTTTGGAACAAAAGGAAGAAGTTAACATTAGATGTGAATGAGCCGTGGCATCGCAAGCCTTCAGATTGTGAGCCAACATTGTGACTCAGATCAGGGACAGAGGGCAAGTGATTCAATCCTGCCTCCCCCTTATTTAACGCCTATCATCAAATCAAAATCCAACGGCTTGCATCGCCTCGGCTTACGTGTGTCTCGTACAATTAAATGGGACTCATTGAATAATATGTGCCCTGTGGCTCAGGTAAACATATGAGCCATTACAGAAATTTCAGTTCAACCTTTTTTGTTCCAAGTTTCAGTTCTACCTTAACTTTGAATGGAGTAAAGGAAGTGATGCGACTCGTTTGAGTCTGAACTCTGAAGTCAAGTCATTTAATGCCTGTGGTCTCTTTGCATGATACATACTTTCCAATGTGTGTTAGGGATCACGTGGGTACTCTACCATAGGGTAGGTGCACACATTAAGAAGAGGCGTATCGCCAAAGAAAAGGCAACAATAGGGTCCCTGACTTGTCCCCTTCAACATAACGGTTGCCTCTTGTCCTTTTATTTCTCAGCCGAGAATCCATCCAAGGGAAGGCCAGTGTCCACAAGTAAAGACAGAAGGAAGGTGAAAGACGGGTTTGGGTACTATTTCATGTCCCCATCCTCTCTTTTCTTTTTAAATTTTCTCAAGTAGATGGTTGGGTACTCTTCATATCACAATTTCCATATGACTGATTTGAATGGTACAGGTTACAATGGACCATGTGATGTTTGGAAAGGGAGCAACTTGGGCCCGAGTGAAATAGGGCTTACAATTCTAATACTGGATCTGTGGGCCAGAAAAGGATCTTATGATAGGATCCAGGTCGGATGAAGATTAGGGCCGCACCAAAAACCCAGTACCGAACCGAGCGGAGATTGACCTCAATCTTGGTTCGGTTCCGTTCTTGATTCAGTTCCGGTTCGGTTCCTGAAGCTAAGGAACCGTACTGATCCCGGTTCGGGTTCGGTTCCAGCCAATTCAGAACCGAGAACCGAACCGAACACTTCAAAAATATCACCTACATCTAACAACCTTTCATTTCAGATACTAATCTTGACCGTTGATAAACAAAACACTAGACTTTTCTGTCTCCTCTCCCTCGTTGCTGCCAGCCGATGATCTGTAGCAGTACCACCATCACCTCTTCTCTAATCTGCTGCCACACACATCTCTTCCTCGTCACCATCCTCGTCCTCCTCTACCTGCCTCCCTCCTCTTGGCCACCGCCGAACTTCTTACAGTCTCCTCGGTGCTGGACTCGGGCATGGCTGCTTCTCCATATCTGCTCCGACGCAAATATCAGACGTGCACAAGGCGGAGGCTGGGAAGAAGTATTATGACGACCAAGGCATTAACCCCTCCGTCTTCATCCTCCTTGCCACCACCACCTCTGCCGCCGGTGGCTTGTCAATTCTTTTTTATGAAATCTCGTTTCTTAATTGGTTCTCAGTTCGTTTCTGAGATTCCGGTTCCTTTGTTCAGTTCGGTTCGGTTCTTGCAAGAACTGGAAAGAACTGACCCGAGATGCAGCCGTAATGAAGATAGTGGCATTTAGGTTTTCTAGTGCCTAGGCTCCCACTGTGACATTTTAGAGTGAAGATTTGTAAATGGTTTTGGTTTTATTTCCCTTGTTAAGATTGCATATTTAGAAATACATCAATCATTTTTATATTATTTCATCTAATTATTTGAACTTTGTACTCATGCTCCTAATGATCACCCCTTTGTTTGCTAATTACTATTCCTTTATTAAAATAAATGTCTTTTCTTCCCCTAATGTTTCAACTTATTTACATCATTTTTTCTACAGTTTTAATCCCAAAAAGGTTTGTGTTGGGAAATCACGACGTTGATCTCTCTACGCGCGTGAAAGGATTGCCTAAGAAACTAGCTTAGAAACAAGAACACAAACAATGACACGAAAATTTACGTGGTTCGGGGATGTACCTATATCCACGAGGCCGCACAAATTCACTATGCTTTCAGAGGGATTACAATGTATGATACTCTCAACTTTCTCAACAACGTGAAGCATTACAAAACACACTTCAATCGAGATAACTCCTAGGGTTAAAGACTCATCCTTTTGTGTCATAGAGTCTTCTTCTCTCAATTAGGTCATATGGGACTTGGAGAGAAGAATGCCTCAAATAGGATGCCAAAATAATCCCAAATCTCAACTTCCCATATAGGGCCGATCAAATGTACAAACGGCAAAAACATAACTAAAATTGGATATATCACCCTGCCTGCAATATTGTCATAGGTAGGATTTGATCGCTAGTCCGATCTATCACCCTGCGACTAATTTGCCTTCAACGATTACTCTTCCATCTCCCAACAATCTCCCACCCGGGGGATTGATCCGACTTTACAGTTTTACAACAATTCTCCCACTTAAAGTGAACAATCTTCAATCAACCTCCTGCAAAGAAATATAACAATATATGTGGTTGCCATAGTCCTCTAGTGGTTGTGGTCGATGGAAGTTGAACAACTCCTCAACTTCTCCTTGGTGACAACCTTTGTCAACTTGTCTGTTGGGGTATCATTGGTGTAAATCTTTTCCAACTTGATTTCTCCACCTTCCACAATTAACCATATGAAATGATACTTTATTATCTATATGCTTGGTCTTTGAGTGAAATGCAGCATTCTTGTCAAGGTATATTACACTCTGGTTATCTGAATACAACCAACATTTCTTCTGCTTTTTGCTCAACTCTTTCAAGAACACCTTTATCCATACCAACCCTTTTGCAAGCCTATGTGGATACAACATACTCTACCTCTGTGGTTGACAATGCATTACACCCCCTGTCAATGTGAACACATACCCTGTGGTTTTTTTCCTGCTATCAACATCACCCACCAAATCAGAATCTACATAACCCTACAATTTTATTTCCTTTCCACCAAAACAAAGTGATACTCCAGAGTTTCCTTAAGATACATGAATACCCACTTTATCGCCTTCCAATGCTTCTCTTGCTCATGTACTTTGTTACTAATATCTGAGATATCTAGCCTAGTGCATGTAGAAGCATACATAAGACTACCAACCACTGAAGCATAAGGCACACATGCCATACTCTTCTGCTCTTCAGGAGTGGATGAAGCCTATGCATTTGTAAGTCTAGTCCAGCCAATGGAGTATCATTAACCTTGGAACCACCCATGTTGTACATGTAAAGAACTTTTCAATGTACTATGCTTGAGACATCCATAAGTTCCCCTGTTTTCTATTTCTCAAAATTTGCATGCTTAGGATTTGCTTTGTAGCGCCCATGTCTTTTATAGCAAATTATTTGGGCAAACTTTTCTTGAGATTTAAAATCTCCAGCATGTCTAATCCAACAATCAGACATGTCATCAACATATAACAGTAGTATAAGATAGGATTAGGATAACTTACTGTAATAACAATAGTGATGAGAATGGCATTTGTAGAAGCCAATACCCTACATAAAACCGTCAAACTTTCTCTACACTATCTTAGAGCCTGTTTGAATCTATACAAGCTCTTCTTCAACTGACACACCATATCTTCCTTGTCGGGCACCACATAACCCTTTGGTTGATGTATATATATCTCTTCCTTGAAATCTCCATGGAGAAAGCCAGTCTTCACATCTAGCTTCTCTAAATGTAAATTTTCTAGTTCATCTATGCTGAGCACTGGATGATAGAAATTTTGACCACAAGAGCAAAGATTTCTGTAAAATATACACCATGCTTCTGTTCAAAACCCTTTACTACAAGTTTTGCCTTGTACCTCTCCTTAGGGGTGAAAACAAGCTAAGCTGAGCCGAGCTTGGGCATTGATCGTTTAAAAATTAAACCCTTGCAAGTGCACAAGGCAATTGTACTACAATGAGTACTTAGGGTTGTCGAACCACAGGAACGGAAGACTATTTCACCAAATTCAAAAGAGAAAGTTGTTGTTTTGATTTAATCTAAGAAAAGCAATTAATGAATTTAACTACTTTAAAGGAGTTGTACTAATATGGAGAAGTACCAAGGCACTGAATCCACCACGAATTAAATCAGTTTTAAGATCTCTCTCTCTCTCTCTCTCTCTCTCTCTTTTATAAATTTATAGTTGAAGTGATTACTGTATTCCACTCGGACATACACTAATCAGCATATTCCTCTTGGACATATACTATCAATTCAAATATTGTGCATACTCCTCTCGGACGTATCACTTAAGACAATTAAAACAATGAAATTGTGACACTATCTCTCTCGAGCATATAATCAATGAAACTTTATTTATATATAACACCTTAGTCTATATATATTCCTCTCGGGCACACAAGCATTCCTCGGATTGAAATTCACAATAATCAATCTAGTCTCTCTCGAGCACATAAAAGAAATCTCAATGAACTAACATTTATAATATAATAAAGGTTCCTACATCAACTAAAATAAGATTAAGATTACAAAAAAATGACAAAACCAATCTATTTGGGCTTCATTTATGCCTTGGAAGTAGTTTAGCCAAGCATCGGAAGAGAAACACATGTTATCATCTTTTTCGTCTTTTCCTCTAGCCATCACAAGACTCCAAAAGAACTCTCTAAGACTCCAAGATGTTCTGTTCTCAACCCTCCTTAAGGTTTATATAGAAAGGTAAGAAAAGCTATGAAACCCCTCTCCAAATCCAATTTAAAAAGGATTCTATTTTAGGTTTCCATATAAGGCGATCGATCGTCGCGTTTGCTGATCGATCACATAGTTCCATCGCATTTCCTTTGTATCCCGTGATTGTTCACAACTTTTCTTCATATGGCGATCGATTGCTAAAGGCGCCGATCGATCGCTAACATCGTAACAAAAATTCTAGTAGATATGATCAATCGAGAAGGTTGGTGATCGATTGTGTCGTCATCTCGCAGTCTCTTCTTTGGGTTATGTAATCGATCGCGTAGGTTGTGGCGATTGATTGCACACTATAGCTTCGCCATATTCTTTTCCTAATGTCCCTCTTCTTAAGCCAAAAGGAGTGCAAACCTTATTCTCCTACAAAAGACCAAAAACAACATTAAAGTATCCCTAAATCTATTCAAACAGTAATATAAGTATAAGTTTTGGAGCTAATAAAATGCACAATTTAAGTATATATCACACCCCCCAAACCTATATTTTGTTAGTCCCTAACAAAACAAAATCACACAAAAGAAAACAACTAACAACTACACAAAAGAGAAAAGGTAATGTCACTTTCGTAGGGATCACAATTACATTGAGCGTATGCAAGAAGCCGTTAAACCTCTAGGTGTCCCTAGTAGGACGAGTTGTATCTCGTTAGGGTTTGCAGCCATGCTACCCACAAACATGTATTTATGAAATTAACCTAATTCATCTAAGTGCAAAAGAAATTAAAATAAACACTACAAAATAAACAATCCTATTATCCCTTCAAATGTACACCACAATACTTAAGAAAACCAACCACACGTACTTGCATTTATAATCAACTAGAATATAGAATACCTCAAGTAAGTGGTTTTATTTTACACCTTCATCTTAGAAATTTTTGCTCAATATGATATAGCATGATAATGTAAATAGTAAAAGTGTAGAACATTATAACAATACACTATAAATTTCTGTTTTGAGCATATCCAGTGTGACCCATTAGTCAAAGGACAGCAGAATCTACATAGTCATCTCAATCTCTAGGTTCATGATAGAACAAGTGCCTACGCAGCACCTCCTTCGGGTCCGCCATTCTAGATTTGAGAGGATAATACACCATAGACTTAACAATAACAATGAATCAACTAATGACCTGATCAAAGTTATCCCACTGTAGATTAGTACTCAACAAATTTCTAGAGGGAATTACTTTATGTAACTAAGTGTGTATGACCGAATTTTATTAGTTCAAGTATTTGGTCAAAGAGGATTGTAACAGAAAGAGTCTTCTCATTTAGGTGTCTCTATCCTCCAGTATACTTGCTCACACTTCCAATGTAAATCAATCTCTTAAAAATTGAAGGATGCATCATCATGGGATAAACTATCAAAATCTATCAAAAAATGCTAGCAAACAACATGAGAACTAATCAAATTTTTTTTTCTTTTTTTTTTCCAATCAACATCCTCTCCCCCAAACATATCATGAGCATTGTCCTCAATGTACAAGAAAGATAAAACCACAATGATAACATGACAAGGAAAGGAAGAAAAACAAATAGGACACCAGAGTAAATGGACTAGAGATCCATGCCATCGCCGCGTGCATCTCCAACATCTCCATAGGTCGAAGGGGGAAAATGCCATGCATGTAGAAAGTTGACTATAGAGTCAAGGCGTCTGGTGATAGTCTATTGGGTCTCCCAAATCTCCTGCATTTGACTTGTGAGCCGATGCTCCATGCCGACCATATATCGATGAGATGCCTCTGCATCTCCGCCCATGGTGCTGCCTGTGACTGCTGACCCTCCGCTTCTCTTCTGGCTGCTTCTCCAGCTATTGTGCCGGTGGGTGGACCGGGTTGCGGGTATGGCCGATCATACAATTAAAGGCGTTGACTCCAATGGGACCTAGTTTGTGAGATAATCTTGAATGCTCCAAGAACCGCACCAATGGGCTTTGAATACCCTCTCCAAAATATAAGGATAAGGCAATCATTCATCTCGGCGCCCGATAACCATTTCCTTCATCCGGGCAAAGACAAATGAAGGAAAATCAAGATCTTGACGCCCAGTATCATCGTTGAATAGGTAGAGCAAGTGTGCCATGGTGAGATCGACGTTGGCCTTATGAGTTGACCATACGCCATGCTGGAAGATAAGGAATGTGAAACGGAACTCGGGAAGCATTTTGACTGTCGTGAGATATCTCCCAAGTCCTAGCCCTATGGTCAATCCTATTAGTCAACCTGTTATGCGAAGGGCATTTAGGAACTGGTACCAATCGAAGTCGGGATATTTAGTTGTCCCCCATTTGCAGCCATTTCTCTGGCAATAGTGGCGACCCGGAGATGGATGGGAGTGCCGCATACTGTACTCCTAAGTTCCACCCGTTCGGGATCTTCATTGTCTTCAATTTGAGCCCTCGCATAAAATTCCCTTATCACATCATCATGCACCATTTGGTGCACACCCTGAAGCTTCATGGAAATGTGGGCGAAATAATGCACCCAGTCTGGCCTCACCTCAATCCAACTTTGTGTGTCAAGCTGTGGAATATACATATTGAGGAGAACTTGTCGCTCGTATTGGATCGGGCGGGGCAGTTGATGAGCCTATGATGCTGGGGTGGGGGGTTCAGGTCTAGACGTGGATGGTTCACCCGTGTGGCGCTTTGTGACGGCCATCTTCTTAGGTGCCATGGTACCTGCAGAACCAATAAAGACAGTAAACATCACAACTAAGCACAAATTAGCAACCTGCTAATTGAACACCCAATACAATAATTCATGATAAAAATGTTGCATCGGCTATACATGAGAAATGTAAAAAATATAACCATAGTGGATTTAGCGGCGGAACGACTTGAAATTGAAGCACAACCAGCACAACAGTATGGGAAACAAGATTACTCAAGACAGGTGGTCCAATTGTTTTTTTTTTGAAGATCCTAAAAAATTCTTAAAAATCAAGGTAAAAATGAGAATCATGGCTCAACATCATGCACATACCCCATACTGATCATTCTAGTCACATGCACGCAATCAATTTCACACAAATCAATAATAAGCCCAAGCAAAAAATCAAAATATTAAAGTTACGGCTTACCAAAAAGAAGCGAGCAAATGCAAGAAAACGAAAGGGAGTGAGAGGAAATGAGCGTCGGATCTGGGTTCTTTGAGCAATAAAACTTCACTCGCCAGAGTTTTGTCAAAAACGGTGGTCGGAGGTGGCAGGCGGGAGGAATGTCTTCCTCCGCCTCGGCATTTTAAAACGCGAGAAGAGGATCCGTGATCGATCACAAATGCAAAGGATCGATTGTGATACAGTTGAAGGAACAATACCCCTTGGATCACAGATGGACGGTTCATATCACAGCTGTTTTTGAGTGATCGATCATCTAAATGCGATTGATCGAATCGTGATCGATTGCCTCTAATTTGGGCCCGAACGATCGATTGTTTTTACTATCATTTTGTGATGCTTTAACGATCGATCGCGCATAATCTAGCGATCGATCGCCTCTACTATGTTTACTCAAAATGTGCTGACGATCGATCGCTCTGTATGACGATAGATCGTTTCTACTGTTTGAACAATGATCCTTTTTTTTCAAATCAAGAAAAGACAATCAAAAGAAAACAGAAAAACAAAATTAACTTTGGGTTGCCTCCCAAAAAGCACTATGTTTAGCGTTGTTAGCTCGACACGATATTAAGTAATATCCCCTCCCCCAAACCTATCATGAACATTGTCTTCAATGGGCAAGAAATATAATACTACAAATACTACAATGATAACGTAACAAGAAAGGAAGAAAATGAGATAATACACCTAATTAAATGAATTGCCTCCTACCAAACACTAAGTTTACCGTCTTCAGCCAGACGAAGCTGACGATCACATTAGAGGGCTCAAATCCTCAAGATATACAATCATTTCTTCCATGTTTGAAGCAGCCTTGAGATATGGCTTCAATCGGTGACCGTTGATGTAAAACTCAAAAAATTGGTACGTTAACTAAATGTTTCTATTTTAGAAAACTATTCCAAAATAGGAAAGTGTTGTTGCCTGATTTGATTTCTGGTTGTGCGATGTGCTTTGATGTGTTATTTGATGTTTATGATGTGGTAAGATTTGTTAATCGCATGACTATTAGTAGTAGAAAACCAGGACGCGAGGGTTGGTCCTGGCGCTGAGCACAACCTGGCGCTGAGGCCAGCCTGGCGCTTGGGTCTGAGAACACCTGACGACAGGAGTGGGGCCAGGCGCCAGGGTACGTGTTCAGTGGATGAGACCCATTTGAATTTCATAATTAGTAAGTTAATTTTGGTTTTATACGTGGTCCGTGGCTACGCGAGATAGTATAACAAGTAGTGCAACCGCGGGACACTAGAGTCATGTGCACGCAGGACTCTCGCTTTAGATGCACAGACCTGGGCACAGGACCACGTGGCACAGGCCCAGGGAATCATGTGAACGTGGGTGACTAGCCATAAGGTGATCTTCAGGTGGTTGGAGTGATATCAAGTTAATTAGTGTGAATCTTGGTGCAAATCTACAGTTTGACCTAATCGCGGTGGATAAGTAAGTACTGCGGTAATTGGAAAGTTATCATTTCAGCAGAGATAATTATGAAGATAAATATGATTTAAAAAGGAAGTAATTAGAGTATCTTCTACCAGCCAATAGGAGGAGGAGACGCCACATAAGTGTGTGAGAGAGAGAGTCCTATTGGATGGCTCCTATTTGGTAGACTTGATAAGGTAATATCCTAACTAAGAAGATTGCAACCTATCTAATGATGGAGTTAAATTGCTGGGCACCCTAATCATAATTAAGGGAAAGAATCTAATTGGTTAGTTAGGATTTGGGATTAGGAAGGTGCTAGATTTGGAGTAATCCTAGTAGGGAAAGGCATGGGCTATATATACCAAGGAGGAGGTCGCCCATATGCTTCACATGCCAAGGCTTGGACGACTTCAGCAAAGCCCTAGCCCTTCTCCCTTGCCTTGTCACCAATTTCAGAAACCTTCTACCTCTTCCCTCAACCTCTTTTCTCGTGTGATCGAAGGTGTGGAGGCATCGTTGCGAAGGAGAAGTGACGAGCTATGCGTCGAGGTGTATTTCGCATACATCTAAGTGGTAGGATGGTTTTTCCTAACCAATATGGTTTGCAATCCTTTGCTTCATTTATATTATGAATAATTGATGATCCTATTGATGTTTTCTCAGAGATTTGAGTATGTAATATATGATTCATGAGAGATTTCTTGTTATTTGTCAAATAAGAGTATTCATAATGACATATCTTGTTTTAATTCTTCACGTTGATGCATATATGCCTACTTTTGATGGGATTATCTATAGGTCATATCTCTTGAATGTGGAAGGTCATGAAAGTTCTCTTCTTTATTCTATTATGTCCTGATTTAATAGTCCAATATGGTTAAGAGATGTATTAATAAGGTTAAAAGCTTAATTAGGTCAATCTTGATGCCTTGAATCTAGTTTGAGGTATTATCATCAATTAAAATTAGGAAATCATTAATTACAGAAGATACCAAAGTCTAGAATTACTCTAGGAGGGGATTAATTAAGGGTATTAATGTTATATTATCATGGTTAATGGGTATTAGTACGTGATTACCTATTATAATTAAGTAATGTGCTCTCAGTCAGAACTGTTTTTGCGCCGACAATGCTCAGTATAAAACTAATAATTAAATGTATAAAAATCACAAAAATATGTGTCAGTGGAGTTATAAACTAGACTCATAGGGCTATCTTCTGTTAAAATTTCAGAGTCATATTCTTTCTGTGTTGACGGTGGGGTTAGTCATAAGTGGGCTGTACAACATAAGACAGTTTACTGGAATTAGGCTTTTAAAGCACTAATAAGTATTATTACTCATAATATGATATAATCTAATTAAAATAATATTAATACAGTATGATAAAATTACTTATGATTCATTGTAATAAGTGAAGAAGTTTAAGAGATTAAGACTTTGGGACGAGTCAGCGTGCACAAGAATCAATTTAGTCTTGTTTCTATGGTTCATCATAGTGTCGGTTTGAGTATCCAATTGGAGATCAAACTTTCCTAGAAATGTATTTTGAGATTAAAAGTAATACAATTCTATACTTAGAGATATCCCTATCAAAGGTAAGACATGATGCATGATGTGTACTCTAAGAGTGAAATTCATTACTCCTTAGATCGTGAGTCATTACGGTAAGAGTTACCCTATTCTCATAAGGGTAAGTTGATTGATTGATTTTTTAACTATTTACTCGCAATCGCGTGAGACTACGATAGACTAGTGGAAACGAGGTCGAACCCAAAGGACTTGGTTGATTAACTTAATTCTAATGAAAGATTGAATTTTTATGATTTTAATTAATTAAAGAAGCAAACTTTAACAAGAAATCAAGTGATGAGAATATCAAAGCATCGAATCTACCACTAAACATGCAATTATTAGTAGATGATATGATATGGTAATTCATGTTTTTTGGTCGGACACACGAATTACCAGTGAATTCACTACACGTTATCTGATCGGACATGAAAAGTTCATTCGCTATGAATAATATATTCATTCTATCCTTTGGTCGGGCATAGAATCAATACAAACCTGTTATTATCTAGACACAGGAAATATCAATGTCAAATTTCAGCCATAATCTTACCAGTCTATGGTCAAGCACTAGATCAAATTATGAAACATGAAATCGCATTAAGAACAATCATATCAACTCCAATTCATTAAACAATCAAGAGTAATAATAGATATGTATGGCTTCATCTAGCCTTGATAAGAAAAATTAGCTAGACATAGAATAAGAGAAAGAAGAAGCCTGATTTGTTGAAGTCATCTGCAGGAACACTCTTCACCGAAGTACTGTTCACAGAATACTGTTCATGCGCAGGTACTGTTCATCGTCCCCTCTAACGAGCTGGCTACTGTAGCGTTTTGAAACAGCACTGTAGCAATTCACCACAGTGCAAAATCCGTCGGCTTTCTCCTCTCCTCCTCCTTATTCCCTTCATCCAGCCTCGATGCCACTGGAATCCGGCCAAAATCATGCCCAAATCATTCTGTTTTCTAGCTGAAAATCTCACTGTCAAGTTCTCTCTGTAGTTCTGTCGGCCCAAAAGCTCTAGTATGCTCTGTTTTATAGGGTGAAAACATAGTCCCTTTCTCCAAAATTAAAACTTTTCGAAATCAGTTCTTCCTCAATCAACAGTTTTCCCTTCCAAATCAAATTAACTGCAGCTCGATTCCCTTTTAATCTCGCCCAGATTTGGGGTAAAAAAATCCATTTTTATCTTCCCGAATCAGAGCAAGATCACCCAAAATGCAATCTTTTCCAGTCTAACTACATCAGATCTCTTTTGAAAACTTCGATTGAACCAAAAATTTGCACTTACCATTCTAAAACGGAACTGGAATCCATCTTTCCTGATTCGACATTTCCCAAATCAACCATTTCCAAAATTAGAATTTTGCTTCTTCTGTTGCTTGCAGTCGAGCTCCTCTGCCAATGTCGTTTCACCATCGACATTACTACCTACAAACTACCGTCGTCATTTCCTTAGTCGAGCCGCCAAGCTCAACCCCACCGTTGATCGACACGCAGCTCCGCCGTCTCAGAACAGAGCTCAGAGCTCTGTCTGCTTGACTGTAACGCCCGAGCCATCGAGCTCGGGCTGTTCTTTTCATTTTTTCATTTTTTTATTTTTCTTTTCTCCAAACCGAATCGAAAATAGCTGAACCGAACCGGCATTGAACCACTCGGTTCAGTGCTTCCTTTTCTTTTCTTTTTTCTTTTTCTTCCTTAAAACCCGTCGTATCAACCGCATACGTCACATCTTCAATCTCAGCACCAAATCAGTTTGACGTACGTTCACTTTTGATGATCTGCATTTGCAACTCGTACGCCTACATAACTAAAATTAAATTAGATGCATAATAAAATGTGAAATCATTCAATCCAATTACCGCATCTAAATTAATCAATTTAATGCATTTATTTATTAATCTTCTAATTACTCATCTAACATGAATAACTATTAATTATCCTTACTTTCACTAAAATTATGACTAACAGATACGTAGAAAGGCATATAAAAATGTGTATATTTTATAGGTATCAAATACCCCCAAACCTATATTTTGCTAGTCCTCGAGCAAAATAAAATTAAGCAAGGAAAAATAAAAAATAACTAAAGTAACTTAAACTAAGAAAAAGAAAATGCCACTTTCGTAGGGAACACGATTGCATTGAGTGTATGCAACAAGCCGTTAAACCTCTAGGTGGCCCTAGTAGGACGAGTTGTGTCTCGTGAGGGTTTGCAGCCATACTACCCACAAACATGTATTTATGGGATTAACCTAATTAACCTAAATATAAAACAAATCAAAACTTTGCAAAACAAACAAACCTATTATCCCTTAAAATGCAAACCACAATGCTTAAGAAAATCAACCACACGTACTTGGTTTATAATCAACGGGAATATAGAAGCCCTCAAGTAAGTGGTTTTATTCCACACTTTCATCTTGGAAATTTTTGCTCAATATGATATAGCATGATAATATAAATAGTAAAAAGTGTAGAACATTATAGTAATACATTCTAAATTTCTGTTTTACACATATCCAGTGTTACCCATTAACCAAAAAACATCAGAATCTACATAGTCATCCCAATCTTTAGGTTCATGATAGCACAAATGCCTGCGCGCTTATTCAGGTCCAACATTCTATATTTGAGAGGATAATACACCACAAAATTTTTTTTCTTTTTTTTTTCAATAGGGCTGTGTAAGGCCTGACTCCAAGATGCTTAGGTTTAACAATGACTCCCAACCAGTATGGCTTAGGGCATTAGGTTTTTAGATGGACCGCTTCGGGCTTGAGCATTAGCCTAAGTTAATGCTATAAAGTCAAGCAGCCCCTTTCTTTCTTTTTATTTTTTTTTCATATTCCCATTTTCAGCATTCATATTTTCAAGCAATCTTTTTTCTTCCAGGCTGTATTATACTCTCAACCTATTTCCGGTTCCAAGCCCTTGCCATAGCCAAGTAAATGGTCTATCATGATCTTTTAAGCTCAAAGAATAACTACATATTAACTAATGACTCTCACCAAAGATATCCCACTGAAGATTAGTATTCAATAAATCTCGAGAGGGTATGTACTATTGTGTGTGAGTGAGTTTTCTTAGATCAAGCACATGTTCTAAGAGGACTGTAACAGAAAGATACTGCTCAATTAAGTTTTCTATCCTCTAGTATACCTACTCAGACTTCAAATATAAACTAATCTCTTAATAATTGAACTATGCATCATCATGTGATAAACTATCAAAACCTAGGAAAAATACTAACAAACAACCTAAAAACTATTTTTTTTGTTTTTTTTTATTTTTTTAAAACGAAAACATATGATAAATACTTCTTTTCTACACCCCCAGACCTGGACTAAACATTGCCCTCAATGTTTACCAAAATGATATTACAATGACTAGTAAAAGAAAAGGACTGAGGAAAGAAATCACCTGAATAGAGAGCCTCATGGTAGATATAGAGTATGAACACATAAGCGAATGAGGAGTAAATATAAATAAAGACAAATAAAATACACCCCCAAACCTCGACTGTAGCATCCCCATATAGGTAATACATAACCTACAATAACAAAAACAAATAAAAAATAAACAAGAAAATAAAATTGGGTTGCCTCCCAAGAGTGCTAAGTTTTATGTCTTCAGCCAGACATAGCCATTCACATCATTCAAGGTAGACATGATCATCTAGATAAGCAGTGGTCATGTCTGATGCTACATCTCCCCTAAGTACGGTTTTAATCGCTGGCCATTAACCTTGAAAGTAGTGCCGTCTTCCGGGTTATGAATTTCAACTGTACCATGAGAAAACACCCTCGTAACAATAAAAGGGCCATACCATTTAGAACGCAGTTTTCCAGGGAAGACATGCAATCGAGAATTGTATAGCAAAACTTTATCAGCAGGGTGAAAGGACTTCCGAAGAATAGATTTATCATGAATTAGTTTAGTCCATTCTTTATAAAGTTTTGCACTGTCATAAGCATCGAGTTGCATTTCTTCCAATTCATTGAGTTGCAGTTTACGTGCTGCTCTTGCCTTATGCATATCAAAATTCAAAGCCTTGATTCCCCAATATGCACGGTGTTCCAACTCCACTGGTAAGTGACAAGCTTTCCCAAAAATGAGTCTGTAGGGAGACATACCAATGGGAGTTTTGTACACAGTCCTGTAAGCCCACAAAGCATCATTTAAGCGCAAGGACCAATCTTTCCGATCGGGTCTGACAGTTTTCTCCAGAATCTTTTTAATTTTCCGATTAGACAACTGAACTTGACCACTTGTTTGGGGATGATATGGAGTGACAACCTTATGTGTAACAGAGTACTTCTGAAGAAGGGCTTCAAAAGGTCTATTACAAAAGTGACTCCCTCCGTCACTGATAATTGCTCTTGGGATCTCGAAGCGACAAAAAATGTTATCTTTCAGAAATTTCACCACAACCTTATGATCATTTGTCTTAGTTGCAATTGTTACAATCCATTTAGAAACATAGTCTACTGCAACCAAAATGTAAAGGTGTCCAAAGGATTGTGGAAAGGGTCCCATAAAGTCAATTCCCCAAACATCAAACAATTCTACCACAAGAATGGGTTAGAGAGGCACCATATCTCGTCGAGAGATAGATCCTAACCGTTGACATCTATCACAAGATTTGCAGAACTCATGAGCATCCTTAAACAAGGATGGCCAATAGAATCCACTATGCAAAATCTCGAGAGCAGTTTTCTTCCCCCCAAAATGCCCCCCGCATGCTTGAGAATGACAAGAATGTAGAATACTATGAAACTCATTCTCAGGCACACATCGACGATTCACTTGGTCTGAACATATCTTAAAGAGGTATGGATCATCCCAAAAATAAGATTTAACTTTAGAAAAGAATAAATCTTTGTCATGTTTAGTCCAATGGGACAGAATCTGACCTATGGCAAGGTAATTCACTATGTTAGCAAACCAAGGGGTTTTAATTTGGGAGACGAAAAATAATTGTTCATCAGGAAAAGAATCATGTAGCAGCTCTTCATCTTTAGATGTTTCAACAAGGATTCAAGACAGATGATCAGCCACTACATTCTCAACACCTTTCTTATCTCGGATTTCATAATTAAATTCTTGTAGCAACAAAATCCATCTTATCAATCGAGGTTTGGTATCTTTTTTGGAAAAAAGATGTTTTAATGCAGCATGGTCAGAGAAAATGATGATTTTAGAACCTAGAAGGTAGGATCTAAATTTATCTAAGGCATAAACCTACAGCTAGAAGTTCTTTCTCTGTAGTAGTGTAATTCAATTGAGCATAAGAGAGGGTTTACTAGCATAGTAAATGACATGGGGAACCTTATTCACTCTCTGGCCTAGGACAGCACCAATGGCATAATCTGAAGCATCACACATTATTTCAAAGGGAAGAGAGTAGTCAGGGGGCTGAATGATAGGTGCAGTAGACAATAAGGTACAAAGAGTGTCAAAAGCTTGCCTACATGCATCATCAAACACAAATGACTGGGCTAGTAAATTACTCAAGGGACGAGCAATCTTACTAAAATCTTTAATGAAGCGCCTGTAAAAGCCTGCATGGCCAAGGAAAGATCTAATTTGTTTCACCATAGATGGTGGTGGCAGGTTAGTGATGAGATCGACCTTGGCTTTATCGACTTCAATTCTCCTCTTTGAGACGACATGTCCCAAAACAATACCCTCTCGAACCATGAAATGGCTCTTTTCTCAGCTCAAGACAAGATTTTTCTCTTCACAATGCTCGAGCACCAATGACAGATTATGCAGACATTCATCAAATGATGGTCCAAAGACAGAGAAATCGTCCATGAACACTTCTAGAAATTTGTCTACCATATCAGAGAAGATGGCTGGCATGCACTGTTGAAAGGTGGCAGGTGCATTACATAGCCCAAAAGGTATTCTTCGGTAAGCAAAGGTACCGAAGGGGCAAGTAAACGTAGTCTTCTCTTGATCTGTAGGAAACATTGAGACTTGATTATTTCCAGAGTAACCATCAAGAAAACAATAGAATTGTTGACCTGCTAGTTTCTCTAAGATTTCTTGAATGAAGGGTAATGGAAAGTGGTCCTTTCTGGATTTTGTGTTTAATTTTCTATAATCAATACACACTCTCCACCCAGTGGTTTCATGGGTTGGGACTAACTCTCCATCAAAATTCTGCTTCACGGTGATGCCAGACTTTTTAGGCACAATTTGTACAGGACCGACCCACTCACTATCAGAGATAGGGTAGATGATACCTGCATCGAGCAGTTTTACAATCTCTTTCTTGACTACATCCCTCATGTTGGGATTCAATCTCCGCTGATCCTCTCTTGAAGGTTTGGCATCATCCTCTAAATGAATGTGATGCATACAGACTGAAGGATCAATGCCTCTTAGATCAGCCACAGTCCACCCTATGGCTCTCCTATGCTGAACTAGAATCCTAAGCAATTGACTCTCCTGGCTGCTAGACAAGCCAGATGAAATGATAACAGGGAGAGTATCATTAGGACCTAGAAAAACATACTTGAGTGAACTTGGGAGTGGTTTTAACTCAAGTTGAGGAGGAGACTCAATGGAAAGTTGGAGTGGTGGACTGGGAGATATTGGTAAAGGCTCTACTCTATTTCTATAAGGAAAAGAGTCATGATAGGGAGGAGAGGCTGACATAGCATGGGTTTCTTCAATGTGTGGCTCTAAGTCAGAATCATCTATCCCTAAATAGAGTAGAGTAGGATCTTGAGCATCAGGCAGGAGCTCATTCAAAAGTGTCTCTTCCATAAGATCATCAATTTCATCAACAAGAAAACACTCTTGCTCACTTTCAGTGGCTCCTTGTTTTAAAGCTTGGAACACATTGAGTATGATTTTCATGTTTCCAAAAGTCATCTCCATCATTCCAGATCGACATTGAATACATGCATTGCCCGTCGCTAAGAAAGGGCTGCCTAAAATAACTGAAATGGTGTGAGAAGCATTAGACACATGTTCCATGTCCAAGACGAAGAAGTCAACTGGAAAGAAAAATTTCTCACCCCAAATAAAACATCTTCAAGAAGGCCACGGGGTTTTCTAACGGATCTATTGGCTAATTGCAGAGTAGCCGATGTTGGTTGTAAGTTCTCTAAACCTAATTTATCATATACTGAGTAGGGTAATAGGTTGACACTAGCACCCAAATCTAAAAGATCCCTATGAATAATATGGTCACCAATGACACATGAAATAGTAGGTGTGCCAAGGTCTTTAAATTTCAGTGGTGTGTCATGTTTCAGAATGGAACTGACCTGCTCAGTAAGAAAGACCTTTTTAGAAATGTGAGTCCTAGACTTTCGCTTTTGTGTGCACAGGTCTTGGAGGAATTTAGCATAGGCAGGCACTTGTTGAATGACTTCTAGGAGTGGAAGATTAATCTTAAGTTGTTTGAAGGTTTCTAGCACTTCATCCATCCTACCTTTGTTTTTGTTGAAAGGAGAAGGCATGCCTAGGCAAGAGGAAATGGAGCACGGGGTATATAAGGTACCTCATGATTGGCCTTAGACTTGGTTCCTGAAGAAGACTCAGAAGAAAACACATTCTGTTTTGGCTGATTTGAATTAGGTGGCATCTCTAAGGTTTCATCATTCTCTGGATTGCTTGTTTTTTCCTGATCCTTATCTTCTCTCACCTCAACACCAACTGGGCTTTCAAATTGTTTCCCACTCCGCCGGGATGTTATAGCTTGAACATGCTCATTGGAAGTAGTTTGTTGTTCAACCATAAACTGACCCTTCAGATTATTCATTGGTTGACAAGGCAATCGACCTTCTTCTCTCTTACTCATCGAATTAGCTAATTGGCCTATTTGATATTCTAGTTTGGCTATGGATTGAGTATGATAATGCACAAGTTGAGCTTGTGATTGTGCCTGGGCTTGAATACTCTGTAGAGCAAACAAGACTTTATCCTCAAATTCTGAATTTCTAGAGGGTTGTGAAAATTGGGAAGGCATGGTAGCTTGTTAAAAACCTAGTGGGTTATTTTGAAAGTTGGCTCTTTGGGGTGGAGTAAAAGGAACACCCTGGTTCTGTGGACGCTAGGAAAAATTTGGGTGATTCCTCCACCCCGGGTTATATGTGTTGGAGAATGGATCATTGCCTGTTCAAGCATAAGTCTGGGCAGACATGCTCCTGAACAAGCTCTGGGAATTGTGGGGCAGATGGGCACTCTAGGAAAGAATGCATGGGACTTAAGCATAGAATACATGCTTCTTGAGTGTGTGCAGGAGTTTGTGACTTTAGGCTCAAGATTTGATCAATCTTCCTAGATAATGTAGCAACTTGGTTAGAAAGATCATCTGTTTGTTTCACTTCATACATACCACCTTTAAAGAGGGTAGAAGAAGAAGAATCATTTAAACTCCTATTAGCCATCGTATGTTGCAACGAGTTTTCACTCAAGTTTTCAAAAAGTTCCCACACTTCATTTTCATTTTTTAACAGGAAAGTGCCTCCACACGAAGCATCAACAAGATGAAGATTCTGATCCGTCAATCCTCTATAAAATCTCTGCACTAACTGCCAATGAGGTACGACATGATGATGACACTTCCGCAGAAGGTCCTTGAGTCTATCCCGGCTCTCATGGATCTGTTCAGAAGGCTGTGGAGTAAAGGTAGTGATGGCATCTCTCATTTGGTTGGTTTTACCTATGGGAAAGTATTTATTTAGGAAATCCCATTGCATTTTCGCCCAAGAGGTAATGGATTCGGGTTCTAGAGAGTAGAGCCATTCTTTAGCCTTATCCTTAAGGGAGAATGGGAATAGTCTCATTCTTACCGCATCGTCTGTAAGATTATTCAATTTAAAAGTTGTGCAGATTTTTAAAAACTCATCCACATGCCTATATGGATCTTCGTGATTTCGCCCACGAAATGATGGTAGCATCTGTATTATGTTGGACTTAATCTCGAAGTTACTGGCTGTTGTAGTTGGTACCCGAATGCAAGACGGAGATATATAGGCATTTGGAGTGCAGTATTCTTTCAATGTTTTCAGGTTCTCGTCCGCATTTCAATCGAAGGGTGGGTGATACTTAATTCGCCTCTTTGGTTTTGTCTAAATGTTCTCTCAATTTCACTGTCGAAGGCTGCTAAGTCTTCACCCAATGACCTACGCCCTTGCATAAACTAATCACGCAAACAAAAATAACAAAAACAGCCCTAGATGTCGACAACTAGCATTGCATGCTGTCACAAAAATAAAAGAAAAATCATGCAACACCCAAATTAAACTAAAAAGAGAGTAATAGATGGCAAACAGTGGGAAAGGATGGCCTTTCCGTGTTGGCGAGAAATCCACGTGTCACTTTTACCTCTGCAATGTGATTCCTACAAAGACAAGAAAATAAAATATTAAAATCCTTAAAAAAATATCTAAACTAATCAGAATAAAATTAAACCGTTACCAAGTCCCCGGCAACGGCGCCAATTGATTGATTGATTTTTTAACTATTTACTCGCAATCGCACGAGACTACGTATAGATTAGTGGAAACGAGGTCGAACCCAAAGGACTTGGTTGATTAACCTAATTCTAATGAAAGATTGAATTTTTAACAAGAAATCAAGTGATGAGAATATCAAAGCATCGAATCTAGTACTAAATATGCAATTATTACTCTCAATTAGTATTTCCACAAGATGATATGATATGGTAATTCATGTTCTTTGGTCGGACATACGAATTACCAGTGAATTCACTACATGTTTTTTGGTCGGACACGAAAAGTTCATTCACTGTGAATAATACATTAATTCTATCCTTTGATCGGGCATAGAATTAATACAAACCTGTTATTATCTAGACCCAGAAAATATCAATATCAAATTTCAGTCATAATCTTACTAGTTTATGGTCAAGCACTAGATCAAATTATGAAACATGAAATAGCATTAAGAACAATCATATCAACTCCAATTCATTAAACAATCAAGAGTAATAATACATATTTATGGCTTCATCTAGCCTTGATAAAAAAATTAGCCAGACATAGAATAAGAGAAAGAAGAAGCCTAATTTGTTGAAGTCATCTGCAAGAACACTCTTCACCAAAGTACTGTTAAGAGAATACTATTCATCCACAGGTACTGTTCATCGTCCCCTCTAACGAGCCGGCTACTGTACCGTTTCGAAACAGCACTGTAGCAATTCAACACAGTGCAAAATCCGTCAGCTTTCTCCTCTCCTCCTCCTTATTCCCTTCCTCCGGCCTCGATGCCACCGGAATCCGGCCAAAATCACACCCAAATCACTCTGTTTTCTGGCCAAAAATCTCGCTATCAAGTTCTCTCTGTAGTTATGTCGGCCCAAAAGCTCTAGTATGCTCTGTTTTATAGGGTGAAAACACAGTCCCTTTCTCCAAAATTAAAACTTTCCGAAATCAGTTATTCCTCAATCAACAGTTTGCCCTTCCAAATCAAATTAACTACAGCTCGATTCCCTTTCAATCTCGCCCAAATTTGAGGTAAAAAAATCCGTTTTTATCTTCCCGAATCAGAGCAAGATCACCCAAAATGCAATCTTTTCCAATCTAACTACATCAGATCTCTTTTGAAAACTTCGATTGAACCAAAAATTTGCACTTACCATTCTAAAACGGAGCTGGAATCCATCTTTCCTGATTCGACATTTCCCAAATCGAGCATTTCCAAAATTAGAATTTTGCTTCTTCTGTTGCTTGCAGTTGAGCTCCTCTGCCACTGTCATTTCACTGTCGACATTAGTACCCACAAACTGTCGTCATCATTTCCTTAGTCGAGCCGCTGAGCTCAGCATTGCCTCTATCTAGCCCCACAATCGATCGACACCCAGCTCCGCCGTCTCAGAACAGAGCTCAGAGCTCTGTATGTTTGACTGTAACACCCGAGCCATCGAGCTCGGGCCGTTCTTTTCATTTTTTTATTTTTTTTCCTTTTCTTTTCTCCAAAACAAACCGAAAATAGCCGAACCAAACCGGCACTTCAGTGCTTCCTTTTCTTTTTTTTCTTTTTCTTCCTTAAAACCCGTCGTATCAACCGCATACGTCACATCTTCAATCTCATCACCGAACCAGTTTGACGTACGTTCACTTTTGACGATCTGCATTTGCAACTCTTACGCCTACATAAATAAAATTAAATATTAAATTATATGCATAATAAAATGTGAAATCATTAAATCTAATTAATGCATCTAAATTAATCAATTTAACGTATTTATTTATTAATCTTTTAATTACTCATCTAACATGAATAACCATTAATTATCCTTACTTTCACTAAAATTATGACTAACAGATAGGTTGAAAGGCATATAAAATATGTATATTTTATAGGTATCATAAGACTTGTGCTTTTGTTGAATCATTGTCCAGTTTGACATTGACCTATTTCTCCACTTATTAAAAGGTGAATCATAGTATGCTCACAAGCCATTGCTAGATCCATGGCGATCTACGATATTTATAGAACATGGTTTCCCTATTGCCCGAAAGGAGGCAAATACGTATGTCTTAGACTAGTTGACATTACGGAAGGTCTTCAGTCTCCGCTCATCATGCCTGTAAGCACTGATGGGGCTAGCATGCCTATACGCGTGACCGGGTTCCAAAAAGAGAACCTCTAGGATGTTCTAGTATATATATCTTACCTCTTGCTTATTGGTAAGTTCAGTGAATAGAAATTGTAAATCCTTACACTATAGATGTCTGGAGCCTTGACTATCTTGGCCATTATCTCCCTACACTAGTAATTGTTTGGAGTCATATTGAGATTATTCTTTCCTATACCTGTACATTGGAACTGTTACCATTTGACCTTGCTATTCAGGTAACATAAACCTATGAGTGGCCTTTCGGAGAGTGTTTATTCCTGTTTATCTGAGTGATCTATTCTTCATAACCTATTTTATCTTCCTGGTGGGTTTTTATATCCTATTGGGTATTTCTACGAAATACTCATGCATCCTCTGATGCAAGCTTCAAAGATCAGTAAGTCAGGACTTTGGAGTTCAGAAAGGCGTAGCAGATGCGTGGGAGATGTCTTGAAGAATTGCTTTATTTACTCTATTGCATTTTCTTATAACTTCTTTAGTGTTGGCTAGTGTGTGCCTGGATTTGATGCTAGCTTTATTTGACAGTTTTTATTTAATCTGCTGTAATAATTTTAGTAGGAATCATTTGCTACATTGACAATGTTATTTAAAATTTGATGAAGAATTTCTTAGTTCTCAATTTCTAAGTTTCATTATGAGTTCTTGGTGATGTCAATTACACGTTCTTTTGTAACGATGTAATTGACCTGAGTGATCGAGTATTCGGTCGTGTCCCAAGGTTCCTATCTCAGCTTTTAATTAGTTTACTTAAAGGCTTTCGCACTCCGATCGAGGTCGGAATTCTAGGGCGAGACAGTTGACCTTGAATGTGCTACAATTTTTTGGATTTTTAATCTCAACAATGTCATGGGGGTAGACTTTTTTCACAATAAACATGCCAGACCACTGAGAATGGAGCTTCCTAGGAAATAGATGCATCCGAGAATTATAAAGCAACACTTTCTGATCAGGTGCAAAGGACTTCTGTAAAATCAGCTTGTCATGAATGGTTTTGGTCCTCATCTTATACAGTTTGACATTCTCATAAGCATCAAATCGCATCTCCTCTAACTTATTAAGTTGGAGTTGTCTATGTTCACCGGCTTTGTCCATATCAAAATTATAAGCTTTTAATGGCCCAGTAAGCTCTATGTTCCAACTCAACCAGTAAATGACATATTTTGTCATATACCAAATGGTAGAGAGACATGCCAATGGGAGTTTTGAAAGCTATCCGATAGGTCCAAAGTGCATCATTCAATCGCAGGACCAGTCTTTCCTGTCAGGACGAACCATCTTCTCAAGTATTTGCTTAATTTGCGAGTTAGAAACCTCCACCTATCCACTCGTCTGGTGATGATAAGGAGTTGCAACTTTATGTGTGATATAGTACTTCTTGAAAAAAGCTTCAAAAGACCTATTGCAAAAATGAGTACCCCCATCACTAATGATAACTCTAGGGATTCCGACTTTAAACGAATTTTGTGTGCAAACAGACAAAAAGACTTGCGACAAGCTACTTGTCATAGGGTTCTTGTCATTAGATTCATTTCTCAAATTCTAAATTCCCTTAAATTCTTTCATTTCATTCTTAATGATTGCTTTGTAAATTTCGATTATTATATGGATAGCAAAAATTACCAAACTACCACTGCCATATTCAGATTTTCGATGGCCATAAACTTTTATTCCGAACTCGGTATCGTACAAACTTGTACCTTTACAATCATCTTTCGAAGATCTTCAATTTGATATTATTTTATATATAAATTATAATTATATTGGAAGATATTCCTATAAAGTGCACGAGTACCCTCTCAGGTATTACAGACATACTTGGGCCATTCTGCACTTTGCCCAAAACTTAGCCCATGTTGTTGCTTCTCTAATGGGGCCCAATAACAAGTAAATAATAACTCTTTTGTGTCCATTTGGTTACTACATGAAGAGATTCTAGGAGAATCTGAAGTGATGTAGACTGAGAAGTTAAAAATCAGAATAACGTAGAATTTGTAGTGATGCAGACAAAGAAGTCAAAAATAAGGGAATAACAAGGGAATATTCTACTTCTTGGAATACTGGTTCCTTTTCACTGATTCACATGGCATCTCTTTCCCAGGATTTTACTTCTGCTTTTAGCAGAAGTGGCAACCAAACAGCCCCTGAGAACTGTTGCCAATGCTCAACAACCATTTAAATCTTTAGTTATTAATTTTGGGGTATTGAAATACTCCTGTTTTAAATCTTTTCTAAAATAAGAAGCCTCCCATGAAGCATCAACCAAGATAAGAAAGATTGCTTAAGATATAATTATTAAACAGTGTAGTGCCTTTTTTAAGAACCATTAAGTGCCTTAGTTAATTACCCATCTTAGCAGACATGGACAAAACAACGTGGCAGACAAACATCAAACATGTGCCTATTCTCCTGTGCCGTTTTTGCAAGCATTATGTAAAAAGGATTTAGCCGTAGGAAGAATACCATTCAGATCCAAATTGTTCAATTCCCACTTACAAAAGCTATAGGTATGTCAATTTTGGATTTTCGAACATTCATGCACCATATTGAGTGTCCTTATATATTTTCAATAATGAATTCATTTTTGGTAAACCAAATAGGACACTTAACATGGACCTAACGAAGTAATTAATGAGTGGAATTTCATTTTTCATGATTAAATAATTAAGGCCACAAATCCTGACACCTAAGGATTTTACAAGTCCCAGTTTAAAGGAGTCTTCATTTGTCCTACGCATGGTTAACTGCTAGCATTGTCACAAAGTCGTGATTCAGCTATACGGTTTGGTTCGAAAATTTTTACATTAGTTCACGAAAACTCAGTAAAAATTGAGACTACCCCTGTTGCAAAATACTATATATATTTAGAAATATTCACTGTTCTAAAATATTGTGTATATTTTGTCAAATCACGTGACTTCATTTTTCCAAAATTAGAGGAGACTCGGATAGTTCTTGAACGAGTATACGAGAGCTTTGTGGGCTTCATGGTCCAATAAAAATGAGAACTTTCTCAAATATACACAATATTTTAGAATGGAGAGAGTAATAAACTACACCATTAGCGAAGAATTAACCTAATCAAAATAACCTACCAAATATTATAAGTATTTTACAGGCAAATTACATGGCCACAATAACACAATTCTGACACTGTATATTAAGGAAAAATAGAAACTATCACCTAGGTACCATATTTTCTGCGTTTAGCAACACGTGCTACATAATTTTTTACCAAAACTGTGCTCACACTTTTATGTTAGTCCTAAACCACGAGAAACATCCAAGTTTTTATTTCCTAAAGTTGCCATGCTCCCATGTAAAAGCAGACTAGTTTTCATTGTTACCAGCTTTGTGATGGAAGATGGCTATATTAATATTTCATGTGCAACCATCTGATGATGTTGAATGTTCTTATCATTGTCCCTTTTTCGGAGGTTGCGTCACGAACGGTATCCGGCGTAAAAACTTGCCACTATGTTTCTTTGTATGAATTTTGTACAATTTTGATTCCGATAATAGTCAAATGCGGTATATAATCCATGCCGCCGACCCCAAATAGCTGGGATAAGGCGTATGATGATGATGATGAAATTTGCTGTTCGACAAAAAAATCGTAATGTGCCTGAAGACACCTTTGGGGAATAGTGAATGGTCAGGGGACAAAGGATGGATGCCAGATTCTGACCAGAAAGTCCCACTGAAAGCTGCTTTTTCGCACAAAACAAAGGCCATTGCATCTGAAAAAATCGGCAAATTACGGGAAAATATGCGATTTTGTGAATTAATTGCCGATTTGGCGAATCATGAGAATTCTTACTGTTTAACCGCCAGGCCTTCAATTCGCGTTATTTTATTGATTGTTAGTGGAACGGGTATTTTCAAATGAATTCCCCAAAATACCCTTTATTAGCCATCTTCTTGATTCGTAATTCTAATCTTAATAAATAAACAAAAAACAAGTATCTGATTCAATCAAGATTTTCATAAAGGAAAAATAATAAGATTTTGGAATGCATGCAACTTGTAGGAAACTATAAAAAAAATAGGTTAGCCTAAAATTCAGTGCATTCTACCAGAAATATCAACCATTAGAAACCAATTGCCCTCCAAAATTTTATTTTTCGCAAAAAATGTCCTTTATTCATTTTCCTTCAATAAGGAGAGAAACTGAAATCGGACACAAGACCCATGCAATATGAAGCTAGGATAGGACAAGCTTAACCTGTACGGAAAGGAACTTTCAAATCCTAGCTTTTATTTGTGAACTAACTCACAGGGGACCATATACTCCATTACAGTAGAACTGAGGATTGTAATGCATTGTTTGCGGCAAGCCCATCTCATGTTCCTGGGGGAGGCTTTTAGAAGAGCTTGCCCCGGCTAACATATCAGTAAATGGCATGTCCATATTAAGCAGCTCAGACCTGCTTGCTGCCTTTTTTTTTACGTCCTGCAGTGCCTTATAGAACTGCTGGAGCTCAGCCAGTTGAAGATCCACTATGTTCTTCATCCACCAGTGATGGCTTTCAACTGGATCAGCCTTTGCCTTTGCCTTCGCCTCTCGCTCCTCGTTTCGCTTTTTTTGCTCTTGGACCTTCTCCAGGAGCTGTGTACTGGCGGGAGAGCTCTATCACCTCAGATTGTGGAGGGCGACCTCCGGCATGTTCATGAAGGCAGTGAATGCATGGTTGTCCCCATTGATTTCAACATAGAAGCGGCCAATCACCGAATCAATGGAGGGGTGTTCGAAAGAGAAGGGCTTGCCACCTGGAGAGAAGACGATGAGGGCGACCCCCGCGCCAGTCAGAATGCACAACTCGCTAGCCTTTTTGAAAAGCCCAGCCCGCCGCTTTGAGAAGCTAACTTGGCGGGCTTCCATGTTCTCAATCTTCTTTATGGCAATCTTTTGACGGCCCTTGCTCTTCTTCCTTTCCATGATGGAAGAATTTGGATCTTGGGCAATCACAAGAACAAGGATGAAGAAGACAGAGCGTGCTTTTGAAGAGTGCGATGGGCGAATTTCTTAGGGATGCCTCAGATTTCCAATTCATGCCAAATCCGGAAGAATTGCCAAAATTAATTCACCAATTCTATCTTTGACTTGTGTAGTTTTGACAACTTACCGCAATTGCTAATAAGGGGGAGGGGGAGTGGTTAGTCGCGATGGATTTTATTTCCACCCCTTAAGCAGGGTCAAATTTCCTCGATTATGGGAAGGTATCATGTGGAAAAGATCTTCTAGGATAATAAATGGCTCTAGAGTTTCTTTTTTCTAGCGTTAGTCAGCATTACTTTTTTCTGCAAGTTCTCATTTCCCAGAGAGTCGATTGTGTTATTGTATCCTCTGCAGTTACTAATTTATTGTATGTCAAAATGAATATTAACGTGTTGTGTAAACATATATAATACACTCTTAATCTCACACTCAGTGACATTTCATATTTCAAGATGAACAAAAATTTAGGTTATTCCAGGAAACAAAGTAAGACTCTTAATGTGGGGCAAATGGGAGGCACACATTAATTAAAACAAGAAGTAGCAGAAACAACCATGTTTGAAAAACCTGGTAAATAATGTGCCATATATGGAAACCAACAAATAAGGTAAAAGTTTCCAAATTTTTTCAGTCTCCTTACTGCATTTAGGTTCTATTTTGTTGAATGCCATACATATATCTTCCCACAGTTCATTTGCAATAAAAACTTTGCCATATTCACATATATACATACATGCATAGATAGAGATATACATAAGGGTGTAAACGGGCCTAGCTGGCTCGTGAGCTTTTCCGGCTCGGCTCGTATCGGGCTCGGCCCAATACGAGCCGAGCCTGAGCCCAACGATACTCGGCTCGGCTCGACTCATTTAAACTCGGCTCGAATAAGCTCATGAGCTGGCTTGCGAGCTGGCTCAAACTTGGCTCGTTATGTTATATATATACATATATATCATAATCAAATAGCATCTTTTCCCAACTATTTAGGGTGGGGGAAATGAATCTTACCCCTCCATTCAAGCCTATTTTGGGCTATGTCTTTCGTAAAAGATAGTATAGTCAAATAATTTTTTATTAACTCAATCTAAGTTCTCTCCCTCTTTTAGCATCGTCTACATACATGACATCCAATATTCTCACAGGACCATCTATGATATACAAATATAAAATAAATATATTACTCCCTCCATTCCAAAATACTATATATATTTAGAATATTCATTATTCTAAAATACCACGTACATTTTGCAAAATCACATGTCTTCCAATTTTCAAAATTGGAGGAGACTTGGAAGGATTAACTTAAAATTGGTTTGGGAATGAGCATATGAGTTGAAAGGGATATTAGAGAGAGGAATCATGTGAATTCTTTGTGGGCTTTATGGTCTAATAAAAATAAGAATTTTTTCAAATATACACAATATTTTGGAATGAAGGGAGTAGTATGTATAAATATCTATTTGTAAGTGATGTCAAATAGACTAAGTATTATCTTTATTATTTTGTAAATACAACAAATATATTGATATTTTATATGTACAAGTGCATGGTATTTTATTTGGTTTTCTAATTTGGACAGAGAGGGGATATAATAATTTTATTTTTGAATAAATTTAACTTTTCGTTTTTGTTATATTCCACATGTAAATAACCAAAGCTATTAAATTGCAAAGGTGTGTTTCGAATGTGATACAATAGTATTGTGACAACATACCCATTTTAGGTTTTATTATCAACAAAATTGAAATTTGTGCATCTGAAAAATAAAATATGATATCTTAATAAAACCATTCTGTATCATTATTTTCCTTTCTCTCTTTCAAAACTTGGAAGGGATATTAGAGTTTTAGTTTTTAACAAATAAATATTAAATTTTTACTTTTAAACATATCTAACTATTCTTTTTTATTATTTTTCACATGTTGTGACAACAGTATAAACTAATCATTATTTCAAGTTTTATTATAAAAAAATTTTGTACTTTCGAAAAATAAAAATACCATTGGATATTATGCAACATTGTTTAATATCTTTTTGTTTCTATTTTGGTAATGAAGACCACTTTCATCGAACAAAGAGAAATGCCAAAAGACTTTCAGGGCCGTCAAACCGAGTGTGCCAATTTGTTTCTTTTTTTTGCAACATTTTTTTTCTTTTGTTTCTGCCAGCACAAAGAGGAGACCACTTTTAGTTGTTTTTCTAGTTTTTATTTATATGCTCCTTACGATTGCTCCTCTTAAATTCTAGAATTTTCATTGACAAGTCCTTGTGGATTTGCTGCCACCTTCGAAGACAGGTATAAGCTCATGCTCCTAAGTCCCGTCCCTCGCACACTTTTACAGCCGCATCTCTCTCTGAGTTGTCCTCCATTTTCGTAATTCATCCCTTGCTCATCCTTCCTCAGTCCGAACCTCTATTTTAAAACCCAATTCGGCCCGGCCGGTTGAACCCGATTGGACCGGACTTGATTAATTTTCTGGGCCGAGTCGACTGGGCTGAAACAGGCTAAAGACCCAGCCGGGTCATTTGCGACCCGGCCAGGTTGACCCAGGAACCAACTGGGTCGGACCGACTGGGTCCTCCCTCCCGGTCGGCGTCACCCCATCACCGTCACCCACTGAGCCACCCCCACCACCGTCGTTGCTCGCCACCCCGTCTTGCTGCGGTGCTGCCCACCCCGCCGTCGTTGCTTGTCACCCGCCGAGCCACCCCAACCCCTGCCATGCCGAGGTGCTGGCCCGGCGACCCCCCCACCCCTCTCCCTCTCCCTCTCCCTCTCTGGGATTCTCCTCCACCCCCCTCTCTGGTTTTCTCCATCGCCCTGACCCACCCTGCCCTGTCGCCCCTTCGTCGCATAGCCATCGTCGTCGCCCCACCCCCGCCCTACCGCGGTGCTGCCCCGACAATCCCCCTACCCCTCTCCCTCACTGGTTTTCTCCTCCGCCCCCCTCTTTGCTTTTCTCCGTCGCCCTGCCCTGCCCTGCCTCCCAGTCGTTGCACCGCCGTTGACGTTGCCATACCCTCGCCCTGTTGCGGTGCCACCCTGGCGACCCCCCCCCCCCCACTCCTCTCCCTCTCCGATTTTCTCCTCCGCCCCCCCGACCGTCGCCAGCAACCCCTCTCCCTCCCCCACCGTTGTCGTTGCCCCACACTGCCATCTCCCTGCGGCCCTGCCGCAGTGCCGCCCCGGGGACCCCCCTATTACCCCCGACCTCCTCTCCCTCTCCCGGTCTCCCCCCCTGTGATATCCCCCATCCAGGTTGACCCGGGTCGACCCACCGGGTCCAACCAGTTGGCTCGACCTGGTCATCAAATCGGGTCAGGCCCCAAACCGGGTTTTAAAACATTGGTCCGAACTTGCATAGAGTCACTTCATTACGCCTTTTTCTCTTCTTCCTCTCCATCCTTGATTCACGATCTCATGGCCTCTCAGACCTTAAAATAGCGAGCCAAAGATGAGCCGGCACCTCTAGCCACTGGCAACAACATCAGAAACAAGCGAGCCCAAAAGATGGCCATGGCTCGGCGAGGTCTGAAGTCCTTGGCTGTTGGGCTCACAGTTCCTGTCTCGACAACAATCCTATCTATCTACCTGTTCAAATGACGTGAGCCAAAGCTAGCTACAGACAGCCAGGCCCTTTTGGTACCCACCCCATGGGTCTTCCACCTTGCCTCTCTCTACACCTCTTGCCTCCTCTCGGGCTGGATTATCTGGACAGAAGGTGGATTCCACCAGCTGGAGCCCAAATGGCCCTGTCTCTGCTTATTGGCCACGCCATTGAGCTCAAGGCGGTGTCTTTTCGACGCAGGGTACTCAGCCACCTACGGTCGGCCCCTGTCTCCGCGTATTGGCCACACCACCGAGCTCAAGGCAATGTCTTTCCGACCCAGGACACTCAACCACCTTCCACCAGGCTGTATCTTTCAATTCCGGCTATCCTTCATCCGGCCTCAGTCCAGATCGCTGTCGTTGGGTGGTTTTTGCCAATACCTGCCACCATCGCCGGGTGCTTCTTCTCATCCTCGCCCCACTCTCCCTCCTCCTCTTCCTCTCCCTTTCCTCCTCCCCGGCCTCCTCCCTTCCTCTGAGCCTCCTTCCAGCCGCTGTCTTTCTCATTGGAGAAGCAGCAGTGGCGGAAGGAGGAGCTCGAGCCTGGGTCGAGCTTGGGCCAAGCTTTTCTCGAGCTCTAAAATTTTTAATGAGCCGAGCTCGAGCTGGAAGGGTACTAGCTCTAAATGAGCTGAGCCGAGCTTGAGCTCGAATTAGAAATTTTGAACTCGAGCTGAGCCATGCCCAAGCTCGGCTCGTTTACAACCCTTGATATAAATATGTGTGTATATATATTTGCATATACATATTCATATACACATATAGATAGACATATATATATACACATACATAGGGACATTGTGGAGAATATTATGGAGAACAATGAGAGAAAATCATGTGTACACGTTCAATGCGCTTGTGCTGCCTAAGAGATTCATCCCTTTTTAATCGTTATCTTTATACAATAAAAATATGTTTTTTAACTTTAAAGTGCATTAAATATTTCATTCAACAGTTAAGTACTTATTAATTATCCTTTTTTTAGCCAAAAAAAAAACAACCTGCCTGCGGCAAAAATTTTGGATTACCTACAATGTTTTGCAAGTAAGTTTCTTGCAAGCTAGCCTGGCTGCCCACCCAAATTTATGGTCGGACGAGTTGAACCCAATTTGACTGCTGGATCAATTGACTCGAACCAGGTAACTGATGCCAGTTAAAGATAGGAATACAATGGAGAAATAATATGAATTTGGTAATGTAAATCCAAATTGAAACGTACATAGGGATAAATTATTAGGTACGGGTAGCATACTTGGATTTCATGCTCATCACCATCTGGTAGTGAACATGAGTTTCCTTGACACTAATAATTTCTGCATGAATAAGGGAGAGAAAAAAATACTTGGAGTAGGTCCTTTGTGCTAACATAGTAGATAGACAGCTTATGCAATTTGGTATGGAAAATGGGTCACCAAAACATAGGAAAGGAACGAGTTTTTTCCATATTACATGGCGCCAACTCTGATATTCCCATATTACCAGGTTTTTCCCGTGAAATCTCATATGACCCGGAATCTGGACTTGAAGTACCCAAAATGCCCTTTCTTCTATTTTTTCGTGCTAATACTGTGCGAAGAGGCGTGTCGTGTACAACACGAAAAAAGGGTGAAGTTCTCCGGCGATATACATCGGCGACGTCACCGGCGACCGGCGAGTTGGAGCGGCGATTCAACCGGCGGAATACACGGACGAGTTCGAGCCTATTCGCGTCCCCCATCTCGATATCGAGCTGCCCCCCTGCTGGATTTCTACAACACGACTGAGGGAGAGTGGACAAAGGCGGCGATTTGAAGCGCATACGACGGTATTTCTGATCTTCAACCTTTTGAGCTCCCCCGCGGCTTCCTCCGCCTGCATGCAACCGGCGGATTGACCGGATTGAGCTTCGGTTGACGGCGAGGAAGACTGTGAAAGGCACCTGCGAGGAAATACACACATACAGACGACTAAACTGCGGTAAGTTACAACTATCCTTACTGATTTTAGTTTCATAAGGTCCGAAATTTGAATTTTAAATTTTTACTATGAACTATAAAGTCGTGTCTGTAATAGACACGACTTTGTATTTAGTCGTGTATGCGACGACACGACTTTTATATTTTCCTGTTGCACCGAGGAGACTTTTTTACTGACCACTATACATGACTCCTTGCAGATGGATAAAAAAAGAGATGAGTCTATGGAGGAAATACCATCTGAAGAGGAGGAGGATCATGATTTTGTCTTGGCACCTCGACAGCGAAATCAGAGGGGCAGGAAAAGGAAGGCTCTGATGGACCGACCAGTGAAGAGAACATATAATGCGCGACCGGCGCTAAAGACGTGTTGTCAACCGGGAGCGATGAAAAAGTTTGCGGCCCTCCTACAGCGTCACCAAAGATGTGCCCAAGTGATCAAAGATGCTGGTTTCGCTGTCATTTTTGAAGGTGAGGACGTAGTTGTATCTCGGAACCTCCTCGACCATTTGGTCAGGTACTGGGATGAGTCGGCGAAGGTCTTCAATATCAAGGGTAGGACGCTACATTTCACAGAGGAAGATGTTGCCCTTATCACCGGATTGCCCGCAAAGGGCGAAAGAGTTGAGGTCCTCCCCTCCTTGACACGCCGACCGGAAGGTCAATTCTTCAGAAACTACTTCGCCGCGAGGAGAGCGGAAATTGCACACATTGAGGAAATCATAGACAAGCTTAGCACGGGCGAACTGAAGATGGAAGAGGAGGACATTGCGAGGATGATCATCTGCCTCCTCTTCTTCACGTAAGGTCAACAACATCCTGATGCGACAACATGAACAACATCAGTGTCTTCCAAGAATACTCATGTCGTCGAAGACACGACTGTATGACTAGTCGTGCATGAGACGACACGACTGTATGAGTAGTCGTGTATTCGTCGACACGACTTTGTTATAGTCGTATCTTATAGAAAACGAATGTATGCTTACCACATGGTATAAAGATGTCACTTCAAACTGCCGTAATGATAGCGGTTGAACTCGAACTGTTCCAGCACTCTGATTCCTCATCTGATTGATATGATTCTGTGCATATTTTGTTAATGGAGTCGGTAGCCCGTCTGCTTCTATTCGGCGTCTCTGAAAATGGACGCTTCTTTTGCTCGATCAACCGAGTTATTGGCCAAAACCTTGCCTTTAGAAGCATATTATTTACACTTTCTGACGCGTTCGACGTGAGAGTGCCGTACCTTTTACCCGGATATTCTACGTTCGCCCAATGTGTTTTCGGAATATTGTCAACATATTTCCAGGCCGCCTCATTGTGTTCCTTCATCTTCTCCATCGTTGCATCGAATTCTGGTCTCCTGAAGCATTTTGCAGCTCGGAATAGAAGTTCCTTTTGGTACTTATCCTTCCAAGTATTAAGCATATTTGCGGCCATATGCCTTAGGCAAAACCCATGGTGAGCCTCGGGAAAGACATCGGCGACCACTCTCAGAAAACCCTTCTGTCTATCAGAGACAATAGTGTCCAGGGAGGCCGGGGGGTCCGTAAAGAGAAAACATTTTAGTAAGGTGAGGAACCACGTCCTGTACAAGTGAGAGACAAGCATATTAAACACAGAATGCTTCAGGTTGTTATAAGGTCGTGTAAAAACAAAACACGACTGTATGAGTAGTCGTGTTTTCAAAGACACGAATGTGTGCCCAGTCGTGTCGTCGAAAACACGACTGTTAGAATAGTCGTCTTTCCTGCTTCTATACTTACCACGTTTTGATATTCTCTTTATCGACAATTGCATTTGCATATGCAAGACACATTAATTGTTGATTGCCGTCGATTGCTGTAGCAACCAATAATACTTCAGGGTACTTTCCTTTTAGGAATGTTCCATCAAGCGTGAGCAACGGTCTCAGTGTTCTTCGGAATGCTCTTGCGACCGGGCCGAACATCCAAAACACACATCTGAAGTCGTAGCCGGCTAACTCAATTGGGATATCAGGTATATCAGCTGATCTTTCTATGACCACATGTGTACCTGCGTTAGACCGCTCTAATTCCCTTCCGTAATGTGGCAAAATACGATATGCGTCTTCAGGGTTGCCATCGATCAATCGGATCAATTCCTCTTTCGCCCTCCATGCCCTTTTATAGTTGACTATGATGCCCCAATGCTTCTCAATGTATTGTTGGATATTTGAGATTTTTATAGAGTTTGAATCCTTATGGAGGCCATGACACTTCCTCGCAATCCAGAGGTGAGAAGCCAATGGATGATCTTTCGAACTTAGAGAAGTGTCACATGTATGCCGTTCTTCCCTCCTTGTTACACTGACTCCATCAAGTCTGTTCGACGCTCGTATGTACCACTTGCACCCCGAAACCTTCCACGTTGCAGCGAATGTGTCCTTGCTCTCATCCGCTACTTTGAACATGAACTTCCTCTTGATTGCCAGATCAGTTAGAACCATCTTGAACTGCTTGACGCTTTCGAATCTAGCCCCTAAGGTAAGTTGTGCCTCATAGTCTTCTGCTTGCAAACTTCCGGTCAACATCGTCTCCTCTTCACAATGTTTTGAAGGACCGGCCTGTGCAGAATAGGTACCCCAATCCCAACCACCATCACCCTCAATATTGAGATAGTCATCGTCCTCCGATGCGACAGATTTCCCTTTACATGTGTCTCCTGCCGTGGGACCTCTAGAAGTCGATGTTCCCGTGTGATCTGGCTGGCTGAAATGTGGTACTGTAAGAGGCTCATCCCACTCATCTGCAGACCACGGTAATTCATCTTCATCCAACAATTCTTCTTCATCTGGACTGGAATCTTCATCTTCATCTTCTTCTTCATCTTCACCTTCTTCTCCATCTCCGAAACTGCGGGAAAAAAGATGTATCAATGGACTTGAGAAAACGATAGCACGTACTAGGAGGTATTGTCTTATGCAACACGAATTGATTTATAGTCGTGTACTATGCAACACGACTAGGTATATAGTCGTGTTCAATACGGCACGATAAAATTTTTAGTCGTGTACTATTATAGTCGACTATAATAGCACACGACTTCCCTGTATCCGCGCCTTAAAAGTCTCACCTCGCATAGTCTCCATCTCTTCCTCCTTCGACTTCTGATGCGGGTGTCTTATTGCCCGGGCTGGACGGCCTCTCCGGCGGTGTCTGTATGGCCGGCCTCACTTCTGCCTCTGGTAGCCTCTCCTCCTCCTTATTTGCATTGGCATTTATTTCCTTATTGAGAGTCGAAGTCTCCATGTTATTGCCCGTAGAAGTCCACTCCACGTACAGGCGGAGTAGTCCATTTGTGCCTTGCTTGCTCTTGTGAAGTATAAATATTGACTCCACGTCTTTATCGTCTTCAAGGAGAAATGTGTATTCTTCAGAGTCAACACGATATGACAAAGTTAATGTACCAGATGTAGACTTAAGCGGTAATCTTTCTTCCACTAGCTGCAAACGTTCCAGGTACTTTACTCGTGTATCTATAGGCAGGAGCTTCCGTTTCCCACCCACGTACTTAGCAGAATTTGTCAAAACTCCATCGTAGTGTAAACAAAGAACTATCTTCTCCATCCGTACCTGCCATTAAAATACCGAAATAAGTTAAAAAACCGTGAGACACAATATATTGAAAACCGTATATGAGTGAAAAGCAACGTCTATGAGTCGTGTTTCATCAAACACGACTATTGTTACAGTCGTGTTGTCGACGACACGACTGTAACAATAGTTGAAAACTTGCTAAGTTCTCAACTTTCTTCTCTGGAACCAACTTTCATGATAGAAATCGTCGTATTTTTACTTCACCATCACAATTTTTTCGATGTACCTTGCCTCCGTTGAAGTTGTTTTCCAATACCCGATCTTTCCCGCTCGTTTTCCCGCTTGTTGCCGCGAAGATGACCTTTCCGGAGTTCGACGGCGCCGGCGCCGGCGATGATATGGGCGGAGAGGCCGGATGGAACGCCTTCTTCTCCGACTAACGGCAGCTTCTCCGGGTAGTCGCTCCATTTCCGGGTAATATGGAAAACCAAAGAGTGGGTGGCTTATACCTAAACCTAAGGGCATTTTTGGGTACTTTCTGGGTCATATGGAAGGAAGAAAGTGATTCCGGGTAATATGAGAAACCCGTGTTTGGCGCCAGGTCAGACGTAAAAAGCTCGAAAGGAACACACTCCCTCTGGGCTGTGCTCGCCTAATTGAGCCGGCTTGGGCTGTGCTATCCTAATTGAGGAATAATTGTCTCTCTCTGGGCCGGCTTGTCTGCCCAAATTTGGCGAATACTGAACATGTTTTTCAGCATTTTAGGCCCAACTGAAACTGGTTCACGGTAATGTCAAATGGTTGAGATTTTTGGCCTCAAATATTACAAATAGGGATCACATGAGAAGTCTTTCTCGCCAATCCATTTTACCTACTTGATTCCTCCCCCCTCCCCGCCATTTTTTTCCTGTTCCTGTTAGTTTCATTAGTACTCCCTCCATCGGGCTTTTTACATATTACCTGGCGCCAAGTTTGTTATTTCCATATGACCTGGTTTTTTCCGTGTTATCTCATATCACCTGGAATCTGGACTTGGAGTACCAAAAATGCCCCTCTTGTATATTTATCGTGTTATGACTGTGCGAAGAGGGCGTGTTGGAGTTGTATACGAAAAGAAAGTGTTTCCGGCCATCTTTCCGGCGATTTCTCCGGCAATTTCCAGAGGCGACTCCGCCGGCGAGTCCTCCGACGAATTCCAGCTGCCCCCAAGGTGTTCGAAGATCCGATTAACGTCCCCCCTGCTCGTCGATTTCTCCGGTGCCCCTTGTTGGATTTCGACGACACGACTGACGGACAGTGCGGTTTGGGCGGCGATTTGTCGCGTAAAACTCCTGGGATTTCGGGGACGAAGAAGTCCCTTGAGTTTCCCCTGCGGCTCCCCGCGCCTTCGAGCAACCGGCGGAGTGTGAATTCTGAGGTTCGGTTTGCGGCGAAGAAGCGTGTGAAAGGGCGTACGAGGAAATACACACATACACACCACTAAACCGCGGTAAGTTAGATAAATCCTTACTTATTTTAGTTCCAAAAGCTAAGAATTTAAGATTTATAATTTTTAAGATGAAGCATACAATACGACTTGAGCGTTAGTCGTGTAGGATGCAATACGACTTGAGCGTTAGTCGTGTAGGATGCAATACGACTATTATGATTGCCTGTGTTTCCAACACGACTATTCTACTGACCACTCTACCTATCTCATTGCAGATGGATACAAAAGAAGATGAGTATATGGAGGAAATACCATCGGAAGAGGAGGAAGATCAGGAATTCTTCGTTGCACCTCGGGAGCGAAAACAGAGGGGCAGGAAGAGGAAGGCTCCGATGGACCCATCAGGCAAGAAAACATGCAATCCGCGACTGGCGGTGAAGACATATTGTCAACCGGGGGCGATGAAAAAGTGTGCGGCCATCTTACGGCGTCACCAAAGATGTTGCCAACTGATCAGAGAAGCTGGGTTCTCTGTCATTTTTGAAGGTGAGGACGTAGTTGTTTCTCGGAACCTGATCGACCATTTGGTTAGGTATTGGGATGAGGAGGCGAAGGTCTTCAATATCAAGGGGAGAACGGTACATTTCACAGAGCAAGAAGTTGCTCTTATCACTGGATTGCCCGCTAAGGGCGAAAGAGTTGAGGTCCTTCCCTTTGTGCCACGGCGAACGGAATGTGAATTCTTCAAAAAGTACTTCAGCGTAAGGAAACAGGACATTCCACATATTGAAGAAATCATTGACAAGCTTAGCGAGGGCGAAATGAAGATGCCAGAGGAGGACATGGCGAGGATGATCATCTGCCTCCTCATCTCCACGGTGTTGTTTCCACATAGCACGAGAGCGGTGCATCCCTCTTTCTACCCTTATATTGAAGACCTCCCAAGAATGAGCTCATACAATTGGGCTGAGGCTATTCATACGATGTTGGTTTCTGGTATAACCCACACCCGCAGACTAGTGGGTGGGAGAAGTAAAGGGCTGGGAGGTGGATACCTAAACGGCGCCTCATATGTCCTTCAGGTATGTAGTATTTGTATGTTTGTACAGTCTTCGAAAGGCTCTAAGTGTCGTGTATTATGCAACACGTCTTTTATTAATGTCGTTTATTATGCAACACAACTTTATTTATAGTCGACTATTATACAATACGACTTGATATATAGTCGACTTGAATTCAACACGACTGTATCCCCGACTTTTACTAATGTCTTCATCTGATTACTATGCAGATTTGGTTTTTTGAGCACACGACAATCTTCCATTCTGTGTTCGGCCCTACCAGTCCGAGGGCGAAAAGGTGGCCAGGAAGTGGGGCCCTAATTACAGAGGTGAAGATGGGTGCACATAAGAAGCACCGTATGACCGACTACTGGAAGGGTCTATTCGATAATCTCGACGTATGGGAAGACGTCGTCGATGTCATCGTCCCCATGGACAAAGAGGCATCTCTCATTCCTTCGCCTCCCCCAGTGGCCCCTCAACCGCGACGACATAAGACGGAGAGGCCGGAAAGAAAGAGGAATCCTAAACAACCTACCTGCTCTTCCTCGAGGACGGCTGCTCAGTCTACTGCCCTGGGCCGATTGGAGGGTTCGCTCCAGGGCATACAGTCACTAATTGAGATCGCCCTGTCGTCGTATGAGGAGATGGGAAGGCCCGTCGGACCTCTAGGAGAGGTTCTTCACTGTATCAAGGCATCTGCCGCCACAGCGTCAACGATGTTAGAGGGTCACAACTTTGACCATCCTGCTGAAGAGAAGAGTGAAGAGACGAAGAAGGAGACGAATGAATCACAGAAGAAGGAGAGGATAACGAAGTCATCATCGGTCCATCACAACGAGGAGGCAAAGAAGCGGCCCGATGACAAGGACCACGTCAAGCAAACTCCGATGGTCATGCGCAGAAAGGAGCTGGCGCACAAGTCAGCCAGCGATTCATTGCACTGGGGTAAAGGTAAGTTGGAACACGATTATTTAATCTTTCGTGTTGCATACAACCCGACTAGGTATTTTTCGTCTTGCATTCAACACGACTAGCTAATTTTTTGTATTGCATTCAACCCGACTATCTAATTTTTTGTGATGGATTGTACACGACTATTCCTTCTTTTGTGTTGAACTCTGCACTGGGGTAAAGGTAAGTTGGAACACGATTATTTAATCTTTCGTGTTGCATACAACCCGACTAGGTATTTTTCGTCTTGCATTGAACACGACTATCTAATTTTTCGTATTGCATTCAACACGACTAGCTAATTTTTCGTATTGCATTCAACCCGACTATCTAATTTTTTGTGATGGATTGTACACGACTATTCCTTCTTTTGTGTTAAACTCTACACAACTATATTATATTTCTTGCTGTTACTAATACGAATTTTGAAAATGTCATTTCAGCTCCCATAAAGCAGGCGGATGCGGAAGATAAGAGTCGACGGGCTACAAAGAGAGCCGCCGCGAAGATGTTTTTGAAGAAGCTCCAACCAAAACTTGAGGAACAAATGGAGCGTGCAGAAGAGGAGTCCCGGATGACGTACGGCCGGGACAGATTCCCCCCTGGTGTAGTGGTAAGGAGGAGAATGAGGACTGTCAATTCGAGGGAATTGCAGAGGCTTAGGGAAGAAGACCATATACGGAGAATGGCGGAGGAGAGGGCGAGGAAGAATTTGGCAGAAGATCCGAACGCCGACTCTGAAGATACCTTATCCGACCAACGAACAACCTCTATCATCGATGAGGTGATCTCTTCCCTACAGCAGTCGGATATCCAAACGGCCAAGGATGATGAATGGGCAAAGGAGGAGGCGGAGAAGAAGGACGAGGTTTCATTGGCAAAGGAGGAGGAGGAGAAGAAGGAGGAGGATGAGGCAAGGGAGGAGGTGAAGGAGGAGGAGGTGAAGGAGGCAACTGGCTTAACGTTATCCCAGGCTGTTGACGTTGATGTCCTGCAAACCCCAGAAAAGGCTAAGCATAAAGTTGATCTCCCAGAAAACTATGGTAATTTGGAGTTATGCTTCGACATGGGGGTGTTGTTAGAGCGGGATAGAATGGAAATATCAGGATGGATAGCCAATCCAAGGAAGGCTTATCCTATCCCAACACTATGTGATGATGACTACGTATCCCTTCTGCAAACAACAGAAATTAACACCAATGTAAGTATACATACTCGACCGCCTGAACCTTAAGTCGTATATAACATACTCGACTATTCATAAAGTCGTATATAAAGTACTCGACTATCTGATATAGTCGTGTATGTCGTTAGCACGACTATACCTAAAGTCCATTATCATTTGAATATTGCGAACTTCTGATTATGTTGTTGGTTTATACAGGTGATAGATGAATTTTTTGGTCTATTACGGGAGCGTAATGACAGAGAACGGCTGAAGTATCCGTTCAGTTATTTTGGATGTCACGCATTCAAAGAAATATTCGACAACGTAAGTTTTTCCTGCATCACCAGCGCTAATTTCACGTTTCCAGTTCGTGATTTTCGGAATTCTATTGCGATTTTGCAGGAATACATAGAAGGGGGCAATAATACAAAATTGATAAAAAAACTTGGGAGGATGCTTAAGGGATTGAACAGGAACATGTTCTATGCCTTTTTCCCAATCCGCACTGGTTCACATTTCTGCCTCGTCTATGTACACTTCCCAGTTGGTGTATGGCGTTTCTACAACCCCCTATCCGGCAAACCCCAGTTGTATCCACATCACAGGGTCGCAGCTGAGAAATTCACTAACTTTATGAACATTGTCATGGCACACACACTGGGACTCATCCGTTGCATCGACTGGAAGATGACTCAGATCGCCAAAGCGCCCTGCCAAGAGAACTCAAAAGACTGTGGCATCTTCATCATGATGTACGTGGCGCACTTGGCCTCCAATGTCAATCCACCTGAGTTTGATCAGTCATCAATTACACGAAAGTGGCGCCCAATAATTGCTGCGAGTATGATTCGCGGGGTTATCGACAGCGAGTTTGACGACGATCCAATCCGAAAGCAAAATCAGGTTGTCACAATTGCGGGGTTTTTGAGGATGTCGGATGAAGACTATTATTCTTTTTCGATATTTTTTTGTACATGTAATCTATTACAGACGAAACTTTTTTGTGGTTTTCTGCATCTTCTTCCATGTACATACAGTATGCTTTCAATAAATTCAAATTCATTTCTTCCATGTCGACAGAGTATTGGAAAGACGACAGGTTTCGACTCTTGAAAGACGACATCTGATATAGTCGTGTTGTCTCATATCCGACTATCTATATTATCGTATTGTATCATATACGACTTTCTATATAGTCGTGTTGTATCATATACGACTTTCTATATAGTCGTGTTGTATCATATACGACTTTCTGTCAGACCATGACCATGACGGAGTATAATTTATTTTTCTGTCATGTACGTGAGGAATGATGGGCGTCTTTCAACGACGGGAGGGCGCTTATACAAGACGACACTTATGCAAAATGACACTTACATTCAAAGAAATATTCGACTACATGCATACATTAAGGTAGAGTAATATTTGTTATACATGAAATTGTGATCGACCTAAGTGAAGAAGGGTGGGGCCTTAGGTAAGCCAGAGGGTCGTCTCGGCGCTGAATCATCCGTTCGCAGGTTGCCTTGTTGCGGGAGTCTTCGATATCTGCGCTTCCTTGCTTCTTTCGCAACCGTTGGGTTAGTACACCTTTTACGGTTGTGACCAACTTGTCGACAGTTGCCACATCTCACCCTCAACCTCTCTGGCGGGTCAGGCTGTGACTCGATTCTCTTTGTCTGTCTCCTACCCCTCTTTGGAGCATCGAGCATGGGCGGTTCGCATTTGAATAAAACCCCGTAATCCCCCCACTGACTCTTGTCTAAAGTAGGGAAAAGTACTTCTTCATACGTTGTGCGGTACAGACATGCATGGTACCACTTTTCACAATATTCCACCGGGTCGAAACTCCTCTCATCGATACATGCAATGGCGTGCTTGCAAGGAAGTCCCATGCTCTGGAAGAACCCACATGTGCAGGTTCTCTTCGTTAGGTCAACAACATCCTGAGGGAAAGATATGACAACAACATGAATAGTCTTGTTGTGAAATAGTTTTCTTAATTTAATAGTCGTATTGTCACTAAGACGACTATATCAATAGTCGTATTGTGACTAATACGACTATATCATTAGTCGTGTAGGCGACAACACGACTATATAATTAGTCGTCTATTTTACGATACGACTATTCCGGAATTGAATTATCAGAAACCATTGCGGAATGAATTCTTACCACATGGTATAAAGATGTGACTTCAAACTGCCATAACGATAGCGGTTGCACTCTGACTGTTCCATCACTCTTATTCCTCATTTCGTTAATATGATTGTGTGCATACTTGGTTAATGGTGTCGTTAGCCGTTCTGCTTCCATGCGGCGTCTCTCGAAATGGGAGGTCGTGGTCGCACGAGTTTGCTCGATCAACCGAGTTATTGGCCAAAATCTAGCCTTCAATAGCATATTATTTGCACTTTCTGATATGCTTGATGTGAGCATCCCATATCTTTTACCAGGATATTCCACGTTAGCCCAATTTTTTTTATTGATCTTCTCAACATATTTCCATGCCTCCTCATTGTGGTCCTTCATCTTTTGCATGATTTCATCAAATTCTGTTCTCCGGAAGCATTTTGCAGCTCGGAATAGAAGGTCTTTTAAGTATTTATCCTTCCATTGATTAAGCATATTGGCAGCCATATGCCTTAGGCAAAACCCGTGGTGAGCCTCAGGAAATACATCAGCAACCGCTCTCAGAAGTCCCTTCTGTCTATCCGAGACAATTGTATCCAGAGATGCCGGGGGGTCCGTAAAGAGGGTGGCTTTGAGTAGGCTAAGAAACCACTTCCTGCAAGGCAGCAATCAGAGTGAAAGCAGATTCAAGAAGAGATGGGGGTACACAGTCGTATACGAAAGAAGACGACTGTATTAGTAGTCGTGTTGCTCGAATACACGACTACTCATACAATCTTTTTAGCATACGTACCACGAATTTATAGTCTCTTTCTCAACAACTTCAAATGCAACGCACATTAATTGTTGGTTCCCGTCGACTGTTGTTGCAACCAATAACACTCCGGGGTACTTTCCTTTCAGGAATGTTCCATCAACTGTGAGCAGCGGCCTAAGTGATCTTCGGAATGCTCTTGCGACCGGGCCGAAGATCCAAAAGGCACGTCTGAACTCGTATCCGGCTTCCTCATTTTCAATTTCCGGAATATCACAACATCTTTCAATCACCACATATGTACCTGGATTACACCGCTCTAATTCCTTTGCATAATGGGGCAAAATACGATATGCGTCTTCCGGGTTGCCATCGATCAATCGTATCAATTCCTCTTTCGCCCTCCATGCCCTTTGATAGTTCACTTTGACGCCCCAATGTTTCTCAATGTACTGTTGGATATTAACCGTTTTTATGGAGTTTGAATCCTTGTGGAGGCCATGACACTTCCGTGCAATCCATAAGTGTGAGGCCAATGGATGATCTTTAGAACTTATCAAAATGTCGCATGTATGCCTTCCTTCACTCCTTGTTACGGTGACTCCGTCAACTAGATTCGAAGCCCGTATGTACCACTTGCACCCTGTAATCTTGCACTTTGCAGCAAAGGTGTCCTTGTTCTCGTCCGCCACTTTGAACATGAATTTCCTCTTGATTGCCAAATCAGTAAGAACCATTTTGAACTGTTTTATACTTTCGAATCCAGCCCCTAAGGCAAGTTGTGCCTCATAGTCGTCTCCTTGCAAACTGCCGCTCAACATCGTCTCCTCCTCATATTTTTTTGCAGGACCGGCCTGCGGTGAAGAGGTACCCCAATCCCAACCACCTTCACCATCAATATTGTTGTACTCATTGTCGTCCAAGTCTTGTGCCCCCGACGTGACAGATTTTCCTTTAGAAGTGGATGCTCTCGCTGCTTGTTGGAGTTCTATTCCTGACACAGACTGGTCTCCTCCCGTCGGATGCGGCCCGGGAAAAACTGGTAGTGTGAGAGGCTCGTCCCAGTCATCTGCAGACCACGGTATTTGTTCATCTTCAAATAATTCTTCTTCATCTGGATCTTCTTCTTCGTCTTCATTTTCATCTTTCTCTTCATCCTCGGCTTCATCCTCATCTTCATCTTCACCATCGATCCCATTCATCTGACACTGGTTATCGACTTCATTCGAAAATTCATCCTTTGTATTTTTATTACCATCTCCCAATCTGCGATAACAACATGGTAAGAATGGCATGCATATTGTACAAAAACGTCTAAACGACTTGATTATTTAGTCGTATTGTCGACAACACGACTTCAATTCCAGTCGTATTGTATACACTACGACTTCAATTCCAGTCGTCTTCTTGTATGCAACACGACTTTAATTCCAGTCGTATTGTATACAATACGACTTCAATTCCAATCGTCTCGTATGCAACACGACTTTAATTCCAGTCGTCTCGTATGCAACACGACTTTAATATATGTCCACTCGTTAATTTCACCCCTTACCTCACGGTTTCAATAGAAAAATTTTCATCTTTTCCTCCTTCAAAGGCTGGTGCAGGTGACTTATTCCCCGGCCTGCACGGCCTCTCCTGTGGTGTTTTACTGGCCGGCCTCCCATTTGGAGGCATTGAATTCTCGCCGTCCTTATCCACAGTGGAAACCATTTGCTTATTGGCAATGGAATTCTCTGTGTTGTTATTTCCAGCAGAAGTCCACTCCACGTATAGATCGAGTGGTCCATCTGTGCATCGCCTCTTGTTGTGAAGAATGAATATTGTCTTCACGTCTTCATCGTCTTCAAGGACGTATTGGGTTCCACAACGAACAAGATATGACAAAGACAATGTACCGGATGGAGACTTCAGCGGTAATCTTTCTTCCACTTGTTGCAACAGTCCTATGTACTTTACTTGTGTATCTATAGACATGAGCTTCAGTTTCCCACCCACATACCCATCAGAATTTGTGAATATTCCATCGTAGTGTAAGCACAAAGGTATGAAATCCATCCTTACCTGGTATTACAATAACGAAATTAATTAACAAACCTTGATTGAAAATAGTCGTGTAATAGTCGTATTGTAAAATACACGACTATAGTTATTGTCGTATTAGGGAATATACGACAGTAGGAAAAAGTGGAACACTGTGCAAATTTTCAACTTACATCTCTCGATCAAATTTACAGTTGACTCTTTCAATGGGCGATGACTCTTTCACAGTTGTGTTAGCGTATCAACTGCTTTCCCGCTCTTTTTTCGTGTTTTGGCAGCAATATAACTTTTCCTGGTTTAGACGGCGCCGGCGCCGGCGACGTTATGGCCGGAGCTGCTGCACGGAACTTCTCCGGAACACCTTCTTCTCCGGACCGCCTTTTCCTTCTTCTCCGGAACGCCTTCTCAAAAAAATGCAAAAACCCTTGCTGCCGTATATAGAAGGCAAGGGTATTTTGGGTAGGTTCCAGGTCATATGAAAGGAAATAGCTTTTTCCAGGTGATATGATAAAACCAAACCCGGCGCCAGGTAATATGTAAAAAGCCCCCCCTCCATCTCACCTGAATAGTCCTACTCAGATTGGTTTTGTGAAAATGATCTAAACTTATCTAATTCGTTTCCTTTCGCTTCTGATAAATCTTTTTATTAGTACATCCATCCACATTGATGGTCCTATATGGCTTTTTGCATATCTAAGTTTTATTTGTACTCCATACCTCCTTAGTCAATTTTATGACTTTCATTTTCTTCCACTTTGATTTTACAATATTTTAATTCCCTTTCCAAACCTACAGTGTACTTTGTATGCGTGACTGATTTACAAGTTCTACAAGCCATATTAGTTTGACCAAGATTTGTTATGTAAGGTAAGCTATATGACTGTAATAACGTGGCGAGCTTTATGACTATAATAATATGACGAAAAATGAAGTTGAACTGTCACATTAGCCTAGAAATCTGGCAATAAATTGCATGCTTTAAGGAAATGGAGAAAAAAGATACTCCCTCCGTCCGGAATTATTACCATAAGGATTTTCAGAATGAACTAATCACCATAACGATTTTCAGAATGAACTAATAATTACTTCATTTTGGAGGACTTTATGGTGATAATAATTCCTTCCTGTCGGAGGGAGTATAAAAAAAGGGGTGTATGAGTATCAGGCAGAGAGAATATGGTGAAACATCCAAATATGATGGAGAATACAAAAAATATTACCATATGGGTAGTACAGTGTCATTATTCTACGTTATCATACAATTCGATTTTTGTTTAGATAATGAGGGGTGTCTGATAAGTGAGGAAACGAATTAGAAGGGGCATGGAAATCTGTCTCATAGAACACCATATCCCTCCGCCAATCCCTTCGGGCATGTACAAGGTCTACCCATCATATGCATTCAATTCCGGGATGTAATCTCGGGTGGGTGGTCAATGGAGCAGGATTCGAACTCAGGACCTCCGATTCAGAGAAGTGTGTCCGGGCCATTACACCAACACCATGTTGGTTGTCGACTCTACATTATTACACCAATCTCATAAATTCAAAATTATCAATCAGCCCGAATCCTTCTTTGTAATTAAATGTATGCGTTCAGTCTTATCTCCAAATCCATAAAAAAAAAAAGATGTTCAGCACATTGTGAAAGCTCTTGCAGAGAACCCAATAATTTTACAAAGGGACGCATCTATTTTTAATATTTTCATGGAGCATTAACCAAGAAACCAAAGATTGTTTAGAAGCATAATTCTTCAACCTTTAAGTACCTTTGTTAACTTCGCATCTGAGCAGACATGGACACAGACAAACATGGTCTTCTTTAAAAATTCTCCTGTGCAATTTTACCAAACTTTGAGATATAAAAGAAAAGAAATATAGAAAGAATACAGTGAGGATCTCAATAATCGAACTGCTACTTACGATAGCTTAAAGCATTAAAATTAAATTTTTTGATTTTCAACCTTCTGAGTTTTCAGATTTGTACTCCCTCTTTCCCAACTCGAGTTCCTTTTCGGTTTTCAAAAATGAATTCATTTTCCAAAAACCAAGTACGACACAATAGGACGAAGAGAGTAATTAACTAACTGTGTAATTTCTTCTGTCTCGATTAGTTAATCTTGACATCCAAAAATCTTACAGTTCCCTAGTCTATAGGGGCCTCCTATATGGTTAATTTCAAGGGGTCCTCTGCCTTACCTCATATTGTATATTCTTCAAAGTCATCAATAGCGGATTTCGAAATGCTGGCAACGTGTTGGGAATTATTAATATGTAGATGAAGCTGAAATTCAATTGACACCAGAATTATCAATCACGAAATACAAAATGTCCTTTATTATTATTTTCTGGAAAAAATTATTCATATTCCTTTAAGAAAGGAGACAACTTTCTTTATCACAAGACCCATGCAATACCAAGCTAGGGTAGGACTAGCTCAATCTGTTGGGGAAGGAACTTTCAAACCTTAGCTTTTATTTGTGAATTGTTTCAGAAGGACCATATCCTCCATTGTAGTAGAACTGAGGATTGTAGGCCATTTCTTGGGGTAAGCCCATCTGATGAAGTTGGGGGAGGCTTTTAGAGGAGCTAGCCCCCGTTAACATCTCAGTAAATGTCATATCGTTCATATTAAGCAACTCACACCTGCTTGTAGCCTTCTTCTTTAGATCCTGCAGCGCGTCATAGAACTGCTTGAGCTCAGCCAGTTGGAGATCCTCTATCTCCCTCTTCCACAAGTGATGGCTTTCAACTGGACCAGCCTTTGCCTCGGCCTCGCGCTCCTCATTTTTCTTCTTGAGTTCATTGACCATCCCAAGGAGCTCAGTGTACTGGCGGGAGAGTTCCTCTACCACCGGATCGTGGCGGTCCGCCTCCGACATATTCATGAAGGCAGCTGAAGGGTTGTCCCCATTGATTTCGACAAGGAAGCTGCGAATCACAGAGTCAAGAGAGGGGTGTCCAAAAGAGAAGGGCTTGCCACCAGGAGAGAAGACGATGATGGCCACCTCCGCACCAGTTAGAATGCACAACTCGCTCGCCTTTTTGAATAGCCCAGTCCGCCGCTTTGAGAAGCAGACATGGCGAGCTTCCGTATTCTCAATCTTCTTCATGGGAATCTTTTGGCGACCCCTGCTAGGCTTCCTCACCATGATGGAAGAGCCTTGGCCACAAGAATGGGGATGAAGAAGGCAGAGAGAGTGTGCTTTGGAAGAGTGAAATGGGCGAATTTCTGAGGGATGCGTCAGATTGGCAATTCATGCCAAATCCCGAATAATTGGCAAGATTAGATTATACATGGGACTACCGACCAATTCTATCATTGATTTCTGTATGTTTGACAACATTCGTCAACCTAATTCAATAAGCTCTAACAGGGGGAGGGTGGATTAATCGTTACGGATTTTCTTTCTACATCCTTAACCAGGGTCAAATTTCCTCGATCATTATTGCGTATCCCGAGGGGATCTCTCAGATATATGTAAAGCACCTGAGTGACTTTTTTCTTGCATTAGTTTGGTTGACTTATTTTTTTATCATGTGAAGTAATATTTTCTCATTTCCCTCAATTAGTCGACTGTGTTATTGTATGCTTTCTAGATACTAATTTGAAGTACGTAATTATTAAGGAAAAAGTTTGAATGAGATCACTCTTATATGAGGCCAATTCCATCTAACACCTATGAACAACTACATGGAACTCACTTACTCCCTAATGTGACACACTCACCTACCCACTGATTTGATATTTACCCTCGGATCTAAATCTAATGGCCCAAAAGATTGGCCGCCTTATATGAGAGAGATCTCATGTAAATTGTCCTCAATTGTAAACGTATACTTGTTGTGGATACATTTATACTACCTCTCCGTCCCACTGTAAACTTCTTATTTAATTTTTCAGCATGAACTTCACTTTAGGTCATTTGGAGAATTTAAATAAGACTCTTTAATATGGGACAAATGGATAAGAAAAATATATCCAAGCACTGCACAACTATGTTCAAACCTGGTATATAATGTACAATAACTCATTTTAGCTTACATAACATGCTCAGCACTCAACAACTATGTTCCTCAGTAAAAATGGAAGTATATAATTATCCAAAAAAAATGCAAGTATAACTAATTAAGTGCAATTTTTTACTTAAATTTTGTGCCATTGCGAAAAATTATTATCGAGAATAACTGGAGAAAATCAGTTTATAAGTTCACTAGATGATGCTTGTGTTTCTGTTTAAGAGATTGATCATTTTTTATAGTTATTTACATCCATTAGAAATTTATTTTTTCCCTCTTGAATGCATTAAATATTTTTTTCACACTTTAAGCAATAGTTAATTAATTTTTTGGATAATTGCAATAGTTAATTACTCATTAATGATACTTTTTTCTGCGCCAAAAGGAAACAACCTACCGAAGGAAATTTTTTTGGATCACCTACATTTTAGTATAATGGCAATGTGGACCCTTTTTTGGCAGAGGCTTTTATGGACCCTAGAAAATTCCTAGTTGCCCCATTCCCACTTATCCATGGTAAAATCTCCAAAATCTCTCACGTAAAGCCCGCATGTTTTCAGATAGATGGCCCATAGACGTTCATTGTCCTAATTAACATAAATGGACGGTGGAAATACACCATCAGGCAACAACTAAAATAGTAAGAATAAATAATTGGGCGTGTATGTGCGCACCACCCCAGCAAAAGTAGGTTCCATGAAAACTGGCCAATCTATCGACCTGGATTTGTGGCCGGACATGTTGAACCCAATTGGACATCTGCTCGAACGAACCAGCAAGAGTAAGGTCAAATGAAAAAAATAGCAAATGTCTTCTCTCTTGGAGGAGACATTGGACCAACGAGTTACATGATGGATGTTTAGGATCTTGTGAAGCCAGATGATGCTGGTTCTGGTGGGGATATATTTTTTCATACTCACTACCAGAAGTAGTAGATATATTTGGTTTTCCAAATTGATCTGATTTTGATTCATTTTGGGAAACCAAATGTGCATCCACTATCACCAAAGATGGAATATAAGCTAACAAAACCGCGTTCATCTAGTTCGGCAGGACAGTGGTTCAACAAGCCTGGGATAGGGATCAGATGGCCCGGCCCGAAATCCCCACCACATCTTCTCGAGCCTGGTCGGACCAGCCCTGCCCGTTCCAGTTATGAAACAGTCCACAAAAACAAAAAGATGACATTTGTGCCAAAAAAGGTAGTAATAAAAATGTGACGACGGAAGTCCATGTTTAGATTTGAAATAGATGGATGATAGGTATCGATGGTTAGATTTTGTTTTTCGTCAGGTCCAGTGGGTAAAATTAATTTTGGGGCAGAATGACCAAAGGCAATTTAAAAAAGTATGGGAGGGTGTAAATGGGCCGAGCCGGCTCGCGAGCTTATCCGGCTCGGCTCGGCTCATTCGACGGCTCGAGCACGGCTAGTTATTTATATATATATATATATATATATATATAATTATAATATTTTGTATTTTAATTTTATTTTATAAAAAATTTTAACGTGCTGAGCTCGAGCTTGAGCTTGAATTTAAAATTACGAGTTCAAGCCGAGTCATGCCTAAGATCGGCTCCTTTACACCATTAGAGGGTGCTTTTGAAGAATGTAATACGATGAGTGGATTCCCAAATCTCAAATGTTTACCAAAATAAAAAAACGTGGGAGAAGTCAACTAGCGAATCACCTTCGATAACGTCTACTTAATGCATTATAATTTGACTTGTGTAGTGTATAAAAAAAACATGTGTTTGTTTGCGAGATATGCTTGTGCGTATGTGTAAGTGACTGACCATCTACTTAATCGCTATAGTTTTTACCAATTTTTTTTATGCTTTCTTATTTTTAGTGCTCTTTCTAATAATTATAATATCATAATGATCTTGATATCCTATAAAAAAATACCACAAAAACTACAATAAATAGCATGCAGTGGTTCAACATCTTTGTGATATCATCATTATAAGAAAGAGCACTAAAAATAAGGAAGGATAAAAAATATGGGCAAAAATGAATCAGAAATGAGAGATATACATCGTTGAAGTTTGTCATACTAAAATAGTAAAAAAGAAATTTAAGGTGTCTCATAGGCATCAGTTCAATCGACGCCTTTCGGGTCATTTTTTTTTTAAAAAAAAGCCATGCTAGCACCTGTGTGGCTCATTAGATACCCAGATCGAAAAATATTTTGAACAGTGTTCCGGATCGATATTTTTTTCAAGTATTATTTACTACATTCCCCTTCCAAATTCTTTTCAAAAAAATTGAAATTACATACAATATTATATTCATTCAAATTTAAAATATGGAAATTCTCATATCTATCCAAAAAGTGTAAGCGTACAACGCATCCTTAAAGGTACAATAAACATAAAACATGGGCTCACTCACGAGCTTACATTAAACACATGAAAGCTAACTTTAAACTCTTGATATATCACGCAGCTTTACTCACGCTTTCCTTTGCACCTGCAAAATTATAAAATAGTGTAACTGAGTATATTACATACTCTGTAGAATAACAACATAATATTATAGTTGTTTACATGTATTTATTCATTAGAACAATGAGCCTCTTATGCACATAACTATCCTATATCTATTCTAAGCTCTATAGTTGTTCTACTCTTTCCTAAAGGTCTCTGAGATTTATTTCTACCTCTAAATTCTTCTCTCTATTAGGGATCTGGTCTCAATAGATTTGCCTATTCCTTTCTTTTCGACCCTAGTTCACCACACAATTGAAGGACTCGAGGGAATCATGGTTCCCACTAGTTTGAGTTATGAACACCATGAACTTCGCCATAACTCTGCATGCAATACTTGATTTCTTAAGAATCTAAGCCCTCAACATGACCAATCTTTAAAATAGGGCTTGGTGCCACTCCTCTGACATAGTTGCACTTGTAGCATATGTGGCATTCCTCCTTTTTTCTTGATTTCCATCAATGAGGATCTCCCACAATTTTTTTTCTCTCAAGGCTCACATGTGGAACCTAAGGGTCGACACTACTGGTCATTCTTACATGTTACTACATGTTTTCATTCTTTAAGTGTGACTTAATTATTACTAAGTCACTTACTCTTGATATGTGTATGTTTCTACATATCATCTCAATTCTATGTCCCTCCTGTGGTCTTCTAATTTGTCGTGTCTCCAGCATACAGAATTCCTCCATTATTATGTTAGATAACTTAATAGTGTTCACTGAAACATTTCATCCATGCATATTTATTTCTTTCATATCTAGTCTTAGGACCGATATGCTTAAGAACATAGTTTCGTCTTGCTACATATCACTAGTGAGGCCTTAACTAAAAGCCCAACACTTAGTACTATGTGGACCCATGTATGGAGTTGACATACTTGACTATCTACTGTTCACCGACAACTACCCTATGCCATTGTTGGTGGGGTTGTCGTTGGAGGTTGTAGCTTGATCTTGGCTTGCAAAAGCAAAGTCCAATGAGAAAACCATAGCTAATTAATCATACTATACTTTCCTTACTTGATACTTGTGGTCGAGAGAGGGTTCATTACCCATTAGCAAACATTCACGCATCAACCGATTAATTTTATTCTCAGTTGGACTGCCAACAACCTCTACGACAAGACTCTTATCACTGACCCTGCAACATGCTTATGATTTGCTAACAAGTTGTCACTAATCCTCCAGCATGCTTATGGTTAGCTAACAAGTTGTCGCTGAATACTCTTTATTTAGGTTCATGCTATAACTTAAATATTGTTTACCTGTAATACAGTTAACTTGGTGAGTTTGAGGTCGAACCACAGGGAGCATTTTTGTTAAGGAAAAATCTAATTTAAAACTACTAGTCACAAAATCTTAACAAATGAATCAGATTTTGTTGTAGAGAAAATGAAATTAAACTTAAGAAGCAAAACTAATTTAAGAGTGTAAGAATTAAGTTGAGAGATTAGGCGTAAGCATCGAATCCATTGAAATTTCACATGTTATTATTCTCCTACTTTCCAATTTAATACAATCCAAAGTATAACATTATAAAGATTGTTCTAAGCATTACATGTATACGTAGACAATATTTAATCAGAGAGTTAATTTTAATTGATGGCACGAGCATATCATTCAGACTTATCGATAATTTTAACGATTCAAAGTATATGACACAATAAATGAAAGAAAATTTTCATTGGGTAAAACTCTAGAAATATTCCATTGGATAAAACTCAAACACAAAGTTTTTGACAATAGATGCTTCGTAACAATTTCATCTAGCCCTAGCCTAATGGAGGATCAGAACCCCATTAACATGAAGAACATAATTTTCAACATTAGAAACACAAGGGACAAGAGAAAATAAAACGTCAAATACTACCCCTTTGCTCGTCATCCTCTAGAAATATTCTATCGCTCTCCCATCAAGCTGCTCATCACGAACCGCTGCTCTCTCCAGTCCGGCCTCTCCTTCTTCCTTTCTTCTCTCCTCTTCCTCTATAAAACGTCAAATACTACCCCTTTGCTCTTCATCCTCTAGAAATATTCTATCGCTCTCCCATCAAGCTGCTCATCACGAACCGCTGCTCTCTCCAGTCCGGCCTCTCCTTCTTCCTTTCTTCTCTCCTCTCCCTCTCTTCTCCTATGCTCATCTATTTTTATAGTCTACCCACCAAAAGCCCCAAAGTCAGCCCTTTCCTACTTGAGGTGGATTCCAATTTTGCCCAAATCAACGACATCTCTCTGCAACCGTTCTATTCCCAATCTGAGCCTATCCCGTCCTTGCAACTGATTCTAGCTTATCCTCAATCAAGTCTTTTCCTTTGTAAATAGGACTCTAAAAATTCGGAATCAAAACTTCCAATTTGGGACGCCGTTGAGATGCGGGTGTCCTTGATTGAGCTGCCTTCCATTGCCAGTCGAGTCCCATCGGATTGAGCGCAGACGCTGCCTTCTTCCACTCTGTTCTTCTGTTCTGTTCAACTCGAGCGACCAAGCACTTGAGCAGAGATGCTCGATAACTCTTTTTTTATTCTTTTATTGATATCCATCTTAGAGCCCTCATCCGTCATATCTGCTCTATGTTGTCTCTTCTTTAAGATCAGTACTTGTTGTCCACTCTAGTACACATCAACGGCTCAGATAATTCATGCACTCGATTTAAGCCTTTACGTGAATTTGAGCTTTTAAAAACCTGCTTAAGCCTTCTTAACCGTTGGATCTTCTACAACTTGATCTCTTTGCATATAAATCCATTTGATGTACAATTAATCCATGATATGCAATTTGTGCTCATGAAATCTATATAATATTAAATTCAATTTAGACACGTATTAAAATATATTTCTATTAAATCCATTAATATATCCAAAAAATCAATTAATCACAATTAACCATTAAATTAATGTAAATTCCTAATTCTTTACTTAACACTAATAACCCATACTTATCCTTATTTTAACCAAAAAATTAGACTAGTAAATAGGTATAAAGGCATATAATATTGTGTATACTTTGCGTATATTAGTTCATTACAAGGAACATCATGTATTCATATGTACTAATTCATCCTATGCTCACATCATGACTTCAAATCATGCAAATCAAGCAACTTTACACTAAAATCTGATACAATTATAGATATAACAAGATTTCTAAGTCAATGTACCGGACATCGATGCTATAACAACTTTCATACACATATACTTAATATTTAGTAGAGGTTGATTGCCCAACCAAGATTTTTACTTGATTTCTCTTCTCTTCCACTTCAGGCTCTTCTCTTCTCCCTTGGACTCTTGTAGGGCATCTCTGTGTCTAGGGTTTCCCATAGAGTATGTGGTCATTCATTTATATAGAACACAAGTCCTGGGATCTCTCTTATTTGGAATAGAATCCAGTTTCCCACTTTAGATAGACTTTGTGTATTCACTAACAAGAAGTTCTGCGACAAGCTACTTGTCGTAGGGTTCCTGTCGTTGGGTTCAGTTGCCAATTTCTTAATTCCCTTCAATTCTCTCAATTCATTCCCAGTTGTTGCTTCTAAGATTTTAGTTATTACATTCTCTCTTTCTAAAAAGAAATTTTGATGATGAAATTTGATTGAAATGCTCTCCTTGTTTTCTCAATACTCGTGCAATTGACACATGTCTTCCTTGAAGCTTAACAATTCTATTATTTTGCATTTGGCTGCATTTACTTTCTTCTTGGGTCTGATTGCCTTCAAACATTGAAAATAATCAAAATTTGTATACTGCTCTTCCTATGACAAGATCCACTTTCCATTCTTCAGCCAAATTTCATTTCAAACCTTCACTCAACTGAGGAGCATTCTCTCCACCGCCCTTCAACTCCGTTGCCACCAAAAATCATCGAGTCCATACTTTCTCCCGCCATCGGTGCACGTGGTTTCCCAATGGTTTTTCATCTTTTCCTATCTCTACTCCCTACTGTTGCTTCTCCATTTTTTAAGGTATCTGTAGCGACCATAAATTTTATATTAATAAAGTAGAATTTTATTGCTCAAAGGGAGTAATTTTGAGTTCTAGAAAACTCATTAAAAATAAATTTAAAAATTTAAATTTTTTCCGTCAGACCAATCGATCGCGTTTATGATGCATCGATCGGGAAACGATCGATCGCTTTTGTATCGTATCGATCGCCGGACGATCGATCGCGTATACGGACCGATCGATCGTCGTTAATTTCACGATTTTCGAGGCAAATCTGTTGGAGAACCTATTGGGCTAATTTTGGGAGATCTTTGGAGGACGTGTCTTACCTAATTAGCCCTTATCAAGGGATCTAAACTTGAGAGATAATTTGAATTTGAAAACCCTAATTGATAGCTAATTGGAAATTTAATTAAACTGGGTTTTAATTTGGGAGTAATTAGGGAGGTTATGTTTGGCATTCAAGGTGAGTTATGGAAGATGCTGAGGGCATATTCCATTTAGGCTTGGCGCCCTTTTATCAAGATGGTTAGATCTTGTTAATTGGAAATTTCATAAAATCTTAATTAGGTAATTAAACGGATTGAGTTAATTCCCCTTAATCAAGGGATTTGTAACTGAAGCAATTAAAGGAAGGGACGTCCTGGCTGGTGTGGAGTGGCTGGGCCTTTTGGTGGCCCTTGGATGGAGATAAGATGAACGATAGAGATAAGATGCACGACCTATTTAAACCATGCAAAGGGAGGGCCGGCCATTCCTTTGGAACCGGCAGCCCATCCTTTGGGTTTTGGTGCTTCTCCTCTCTTCCACCATGTTCTTCTCCTTTTCCTTCCCAACCAGTAGCAAGCCTTGCCTTTATGGTGGTCGTGGTGTGGAGAATCGGCGAGGCCTTGGTGTGGTGCGATCGGTGGAGTACTTGCACGTCAGAGTTCGGTCCTTCAAATCAAGTAGGATGCATTTTTACCCAATTCTTTATGTTCGTATAACCTGATCTGATATGTTATCGTACTTTCTCATGTATGCTGATTCAATTGTGTATGATGATGTTACTTGTGAATAGTAAAAGTTCGCATCTTTACCTGTGTTTCATATGTGCATATCCGATAGTATGCTCAAGGTGTAGTATGATATGCAACGGCTTAGATATGTAATCGCTAATCCATATTCATTATGTATTTAGCTTGTCTGATTCTCAATGGATTTGATTCCTTGCTGTCCAAAAATTTCTGTCTTATTATCCGGTCTTAAATTGTTGTCTTAATTGTAGTATTCACTGTATCGGGTAATGATATATATGAGAATTAAGAAGACAAAGGTTTGAATGCCTAAAATATTGAAAATACAAGTCGATACCCTTCTGACCAGAGGTAAAGGCCTCTGCTTTTTGGTGTTATTTATGTTCCTCTTTGTCCCTAATTAAGGGTCTTAATTATTGAATAGATAATAATCATGATTAGGCATAAAAACAGTTTGTAGAAGTGATAAAGACATAGTATTATATTGAAAATTACTTGGTGTTAAATTATTACTAGGGATGGAACCGGGGCGGGTTTGGGCCGGGTATTGGCATACCCGGCCCCGGAACCATTTTAATTCTTCAAACCCAGAACCATCCCAGACCCACCACGGGTCCAGTTTCAAGGACCCGGACCCGCCCCGGTAACAGAACTTGAAACCCGGACCCGCCCCGCCCCGACCCGGTACCAGTTTTTTTATATTTTTAATGTCATATACATTAAACTATTAACTCTTTTAATTTTTTTATTAATAATATATATCTATAAAAATCCAAACTACTCAAATCAAGAGATATGAGTGCTTTCGCCCAAAAAAATATTCATAAAAAAAAATAAATATGGTTCCAAGTATATGATATATATATATATATATCTATCATATACCCGGGTCGGGTCCGGGTTTTATATGAAAACCCGGACCCGACCCGACCCGATGGGTCGGTTCCTCTTTCAGACCCGGAACCGGAACCGGGTATTGCATAAGCAATCCCAGAACCGGCCCAATAAGGCCGGGTCTTGTCGGGTCGGGTAAAAACCCGACCCAAGTTCCATCCCTAATTATTACAAATATCATGCCTAGGTGGGACAGAGAGATAATTAGTAATATCATAAGTGATTAATAGATGTGATTAATGAACATAATAAAGGGCAAACCGAAGACTTAATTAAGCCTCGGTCTGGAATTCCCTGCACACACAGTCAGTAGTAGAAAATGCATAACTAATTCTATAAAATTCGAAAAAATGAGTTCTCTGTTGGGATGTAAAATAGACTCATCAGGAAACTTACAGTAAAAATTACAGATTCAGATTCAATCAGTAAAAGTCGTAGCTAGTGCTGAAATTGTACTGCTGTACACAGGGCAGTGCAATGAATTAAGGGTAATTCACTAGTATTAATATCACGAGATTAATTGAACTATAAATTTAATTTAAATGCTAATAAATTCGAAATGACCAGAATTACGACTAATATAATAGTACAATTTTCCTATAAGAGAGAGACCAGGGGTTCGAGTCCTAACCTTAGTGTCTTTCCGTTTTAGTTTGCGGCCAACTGTAGTAGTCGGTATAGGAATCTTTAATTAGGGTTTTACTCTAAACCCTAGTTAATCATTTTCTTCATAAACTCTTGAGTTTACATTCTTTATTGGGATTCATACCTAGGGCCTTGCATATCGAATATCCTAGATGAGTAAAGTTACCATTTTAACCCCAACCACTTGAGTGGAGCTTGGGAGAACGAGCGCTACAACTACTTCTTTAGTGAGTCATGTGTTGATGACAAGTTCGGACACTTGAGTCCCTAATGCTTGGTTACCTCGAGATATTGTCATCTCGTTGGCATTCCTATAAGAGTTTATTCTCAAGGTGAAATCTTCAATTATTTTCCATACAACCCCTGTTGTCGTACAATTAGCTTTAAACCTATGAAAACTGTTTCTTCCACGAAAGTCATGATAGAACTCTTCGAGTGGAAATCCTAGTATGCTCCAGAGCCATTGCAAGATCCTCTGTGATCTCAGATTTTACGAACCTCTGTAGTTCAGCCGATGACGGCAACGCGTGCGCTTAGATTGTATGACATTACGGAAGGTCTGCAGTCTCCGCCCATTGTGCCCGTAAGCACCGATGGGGCCAGCATCCCTAGACGCATGGCCGGGTTCCTCTGAAGGACCTCTAGGATGTTCTGGCATAGATGTCCATAGGGGAAGTGGACTGACCAGCGAGCAGAAGTTGTTGACTCTCTACACACAGTATGTTGGAGTCTTAACTCAATTGTTAATTCTACCGGTACATATGAGTTTTTCGGTGTTTGGTGATAACTTGGTTTGATGATTTTTCCAAAACCTGATTACTGATTCCTTATTTCCATAATACTTTTAGTATTTGATCTTCTTTTCCTTTGGAATTTGTTAATCCTTTATCAGTGAGGTTTTTGGAATCCTACTGGGTATTTCATACGAAATACTCATGCATCCCTCGATCCAGGAATTAAGAGAATGATGCTAAGCAGGAGAAAGTGGAGGATGACTGCAGATTTGGAAATGAAGATTTTTATTTCAGTGTTTTAGTTGTTGAACTTTGTTACTTGTGGCCTGTGTGCCTGGCTTTTTATTATTGATTGAAGATTTATTTCTGTAATAATTTAAACTATTAGTGTTACAGCTTTGTTAATTATAATTCGGGTTCAATGAATGTTATTTATGTCAACGATCCTGTAAAACCCATGTATGGAAATGGGTATGTGATGATTCGAGTATTCAGTCCGTCTCAGATTTTATACCCAACAACCTTTATTGGATTATCGCTTCCGCGTATTTTGGGTTTAATAAAATTTGGGGCCTGACACTAAAAGTGGGGGTGCATATACACTGTCAGGTCGAGTGAATCCATTTGTTATCAAAACCAAGAGTCGTCAGGACGTGGAAGATATAATCCCATCTCACCTCATCATAAGCTTTTCCTCAAGTCGACTTTGATGCATAGGCTATTCTGTCCCCCATGACAATGGCATATTACGGACAAATTCATGGGCAAGCAAGATGTTCTCACCAATGAGTCTCCCCTTAACAAAGGCCGACTGATTGAGGCTAATTAGATGAGGAAGCCACTAAAGCCATCCTCTTTGCCATGAGTTTTGAGATGGTTTTGTAGATGAAATTACATAGGGCAATCGGTCTGAAATCCTCAAAGCTCTTTGAATTTGGATTTGTTGGGATGAGAGTTAGAAATGTGTGGTTTAAGGCCCTGAGCATGTACCCTCTCTTAAAGAAGTTTCGCACTGACAATAATATCCCAAAAGTGCATGAAGAATTCTTTTTAGAAACTATCCGGACCTGGAGCTTTTCCATTAGGCGCCTGGAATACTACCCCTTTGATCTCATCATCACCTACATCATTGGACAAGAAAGTAGCTTAGTCCGGGGTTAGTGTCCGAGAGAAGGGGATTGGTACCTGAGAGGTTGTTGAGGTAGGAGTGAAAAGCTTTTTATAGAACAGCTCTGCTCTGACTCCAATTTCTGGAGGGGATTCCAGCCACGTGCCCGAATCATCAAATATCTCATGAATGGTGTTCCGAACACTGTGAGAAGCAACAGGGGTATGGAAGAACTTGGAACATCTGTCTCCCTCTTGGAGCCACTTAACTCTAGATTTTTTACGGTAGAATTGTTCTCTGATACCATCCTCTTCACATACCTTTTGTCGCGCCAAATTGACTCTCCTCCTCAAATCATCATCAAAGGGTTGATTTTGCAATGCCGTTTGTAAGGCCTGGAGTTCAAGAACTGCTGCTCTATATCTTGCATTAACATCCTCGAAATGATCTCTATTCCACCTTTTGATAGCTTCTTTGCAAGCCTGCAAATTTTTATGAAGTAAGAATAAGGGCTGACCTTGAATGGGCATCTCCCAAGCTTTAGAGATAACCTCTCGAATACTTGCGTCTTGCTTCCACATGTTAAAAAACTTAAATGGTATCGGGCCTCTTGGAAAGGGTTGACACAATCTGAAAATGACAGGATTATGATCCGATATGCCTGGAGGAGGATAGTGGAGTCGGGAGGTGGGATGTGTTATGAACCAATCAGAGTTAGCAAAAGCTCTATCAAGGCGACAGAGAGTAAGGTTGTTACCCGATTGGTTGTTACTCGATGTGAAGGATAGAGAGGAGGGAATCTCCTGTAACCCAGCCTGTAAGATGCAATCATTAAAAGCTCTAAGTTTAGCTTGGGGCGCGGTTCCTCTACCCAATCTTTCTAACTCATGCTGAATAGCGTTGAAATCACCCATCACTATCCAAGGACCATTTATTGAATTTTTAGAGCTGCAAAGAGTAGCCCACAACTTTTTTTCGCTCCTGAGCATCATTGGAACCATAAACAGCTGTGAGGTGAAAAGATTCCCCAGAGGAGCATGTGACAAAGCAATGAAGTGTCTGGGATGTCTCCTGCACCTTATGAACTGTAGCAACATTAGGATTCCAGAGAAACCAGGATCGTTCCCGATTCATCAGAATTCATATTATTAAAGGATTCCCAACCCGCAATGACTTTCTTGCTAATTCGATCTACCTGTCTTCTCTTTATTTTGGTTTCACAAAGCGCCAACAGGAACACATCTTCACTTTTAACGAGGTCTAGTACCGCCGACCTCTTACTTCCGTGACCCAACCCACGGATATTCCAGCTGCAGATAGACATTTACTAGGAATGACGGGCTGACCTCCCACTCTCTTTTTCTGCTTTTGTGGCTTGACAATTTTGTTCTGAGTCACAGCTCGAACTGGTTGGGTTCTCCTAGCTGTAGTCGACAAAGAGGACGAGGCTTTGGAAGTCGACTCATCATTCTCCTGTATAGGATGGGAAGGGTTCGGAGAATGCATAGCCTGCTCCTGCTCTTGCTTAGGAGGGAGTTTTACCCCCCTCTTTCATGGGGCATTCCAGTCATTTGAACGTTGGGCCTACAGTAGGTCGCCCCCAGAGGCTTCCATAGGTGATGGGGATAAGAGCTGTTTTGGGCCACCATTCACAAGGACATCCACTGTAGCTAGAGGGGTGGTGGAGAGGTAGAGGGGCGAGCCATCATGTGCCCTTACATGCTTTTCCAAGACCATATACGGTACCTGTCCAATCAAAGATGGTGAATTCCTTAGTACTGACCTCATGTCTCCAGGTTGATTGTCGTGAGGTTGGCCCCCAAGGGAGGGCTCCGATCCTGAATTCAGTTTCGCTTTGGTCCCATCACTTGTGGCCAAGTGGGTAGAAGGGCTCGCTATGACTGGCATAGAAGTACCAGCGTCTGCCACAGCATCATCTGTAGTGTCAAATCCTTGCAAATAGCACCGACTTCAGTAGCCGGTGCTGGACGATGAAGTGTCTCAATCCAAACTTCTTTTGATTTACAAGTGCTAGTGGAGTGGTCAAAACACTTACATTTGGAGCATATGCGAGGCTTCCATTCATACTCCACGGATTGTGGACATGAACAATAGAAGGGAACTTAAAATTCGAATCGATTTCAATATAGGCTCTGGCATATTCTAGTTGGGATCGGTCAGCTGTAGCTCTATCAGAGAATAGTGGATGACCCACAAGACTAGACACCATGCTCAAGCTTTCTTTTGCAAAGTATTGGGGCGGAAGGTCTGGAAAGCAAACCCAAATTGGACCGATTTCATCATATTGCAGACCGAAAGCATGCTTGGGTGCCATTTACGTAAGGTCAAGGGCCTACCACCGACGGGTCCATTTTAGCTCCGGGTGGAAAGTGAGAGAATTGGATGCCTCAGAGGCATCTTTGAAGAGGCTTACCCAGGGGGGAGTTACCTGCGCAGTTCGGGAGGATGTGGCCACTGCTCCAATGCCCAAGGGGGGGGGGGGGGGATCGGGTAAGATGAAGGGGGGTTGGAAGGCGATTGCTGGGGAGAGGAGAAGCCCGGGGGGCGGATGGGAGAGTCCATAGTCTAGATGACCAAGTCCGGGGGAAGAAAGGAACTGTAGTTCTCACAGGGTCTCGCCTTGACATTTTAACAAATAGTTGGCAGGGGTAGGGGTGATGGCCTGGAGGATGAGGTTGCAGGGGTGGTAGGTTGGTCGGGGTGGGGGTGGGGGTGGAAAGGGGTGTCTCATCCCCGCCCACCCCTAGTGCCATCCTCTCTTCCCCTTCAGTCAAGCCTCCTGATCTCGTCCCTCCGCCAGCCTCGCAACCTCGCCCCACCACCAACCTCCCCACCATTCCCCTCCCCCCCCCCCCCCCCCCCCCCCCCCCCCAATTTTTGTCCGATTTCACACAACGGCCAAAGTTGCCGCCTTTTCACCCCGGGGATCGGTCCTCCGTCCTAAGGGTTAACTTACACTTCCACACCAAACCCTTATGTTCTTTGCTCTTTTAACACTTTATTTTTTAATTATTTTAAGTTGGGAAAACACTTGGGCTATTACAGTGGCAACCAACTGGTAATAGTTTTTTTCTATTCTCCACCTTATTTGGATGTTCCACTAATTTTGATGCCTTGAGCTCCCATGGAGGGGAGGTGATCGTTATAAATTCAACCTTCGGAAGTGTACAAGTCCAGTAAGTATGGGCAAGTATGAGAGTGTTCTACCTCTCATTTTAAGGTAGAAGCACATCTTGAGTACTCTCCTGTCAATTGGTGGTCGACCTCTCATTTTAAGAAAATGGACTCCGCGTTTCAAGCCAGTGCGTGAGTTGATTAAAATGATCCCTATTTGGGTTCGTTTCCTGCACTCCCTTTGCAGTATTGGTCACCCAAATGTCTCAGCATGGTGATTAGTAGCATGGGTGTTCCTTTGCACAGCGATTCGTTCACAGCAAATGATGAACGCCTTATGTATGCTAGAGTATGCGTTGAAATTAAACCCGGGTTTGATTTCCCACAGTTTGTTCCTGTAGATCTTGAAGATGGGCGTTCTTTTCCACAAAAAGTTGAATTTCAATGGAAGCCAACCTCTTGAACAATTTGATCATTTAGCATCCAATTGTCCAACTTCATCAATTTGGAGGCCTGTTTCGCAGCAGGAAGGAGAGTCCAACACAATTTTACCTAGACCTACATAGCAGGCTGCCACATACGGAGCTTCTGGTTAGTTGCAGGAGGTAAATGATGTAGCAGCCATGTCAAATATAGCAGAGAGAGGAATGGTCCCCTCCTCGGGTCCCAAGCGCCATCTCACGCGTCCTATCTGAGATTCCAGCATGTAGAAATCTCTTCCCACTGCCTAATATGGAAAGTGATCCGATCGACAATCAGTTCCAGTCCTATATGACTGATCCCAATCCTCAAAATCAGCATTTAACAGTTATGGAAAGATTTGATTCTATTGCAATGGAAACTGTATGGAGACGGACCAATCAGAGTTTTTTCCATATTACCTGGCGCCAAATTTAATATTCCCATATTACCAGGTTTTTCCCGTGAAATCTCATATGACCCGGAATCTGGACTTGAAGTACCCAAAATGCCCTTTCTTCTATTTTTTCGTGCTAACACTGTGCGAAGAGGCGTGTTGTGTACAACACGAAAAGAGGGTGAAGTTCTCTGGCGATTTACATCGGCGACGTCACCGCCGACCGGCGAGTTGGAGCGGCGATTCAACCGGAGGAATACACAGACGAGTTCGAGCCTATTCGCGTCCCCCATCTCGATATCAAGCTGCCCCCCTGCTGGATTTCGACGACACGACTGAGGGAGAGTGGACAAAGGCGGCGATTTGAAGCGCATCAGTCGGGATTTCTGATCTTCAACCTTCTGAAGACCCCCGCGGCTCCCTCCGCCTGCATGCAACAGGCGGATTGACCGGATTGAGCTTCGGTTGACGGCGAGGAAGACTGTGAAAGGCACCTGCGAGGAAATACACACATACAGACGACTAAACTGCGGTAAGTTACAACTATCCTTACTGATTTTAGTTTCATAAGGTCCGACATTTGAATTTTTAATTTTTACTATGAACTATAAAATCGTGTCTGTAGTAGACACGACTTTGTATTTAGTCGTGTCCGCGATGACACGACTTTTATATTTTCGTGTTGCACCGAGGAGACTTTTCTACTGACCACTATACCTCACTCCTTGCAGATGGATAAAAAAAGATATGAGTCTATGGAGGAAATACCATCGGAAGAGGAGGAGGATCATGATTTTGTCTTCGCACCTCGGCAGCGAAATCAGAGGGGCAGGAAAAGGAAGGCTCTGATGGACCGACCAGTGAAGAGAACATATAATGCGCGACCGGCGCTGAAGACGTGTTGTCAACCGGGAGCGATGAAAAAGTGTGCGGCCCTCCTACAGCGTCACCAAAGATGTGCCCAAGTAATCAAAGAGGCTGGTTTCACTGTCATTTTTGAAGGTGAGGACGTAGTTGTATCTCGGAACCTCCTCGACCATTTGGTCAAGTACTGGGATGAGTCGGCGAAGGTCTTCAAGGGTAAGACGCTACATTTCACAGAGGAAGATGCTGCCCTTATCACTGGATTGCCCGCAAAGGGCAAAAGAGTTGAGGTCCTCCCCTCCTTGACACGCCGATCGAAAGGTCAATTCTTCAGAAAGTACTTCGCCGCGAGGAGAGCGGAAATTCCACACATTGAGGAAATCATAGACAAGCTTAGTGCGGGCGAACTGAAGATGGAAGAGGAGGACATTGCGCGGATGATCATCTGCCTCCTCTTCTGCACGGTGCTGTTTCCACACAGCACTAGAGCGGTTCATCCCTCTTTGTACCGTTACATTGACGACCTCCCAAGATTGAGGTCATACAATTGGGTTGGGGCTATACATAAGATGTTGGTTTCTGGTATAACCCATACCAGCCGACTAGTGGGTGCGAGATCGCAAGGAGAGTGCCTGGGCGGTGGATGCCTAAATGGCGCCGCATATGTCCTTCAGGTATGTAGCAATCATAGTCTTCAATCGGGAAAAAGTCTTATACAATACCACTATATATATAGTCGTGTATTATAGAACACGACTATATTTATAGTCGTCTATGATAGAACACGACTACGTATATAGTCGTGTTCTTTACGATACGACCATAGTTCAATTTGTGTTGAACTTATAGCCGACTAAGGCAACCGCGCATTGTTATAATGTTTTCATCTGTTTAATATGCAGATTTGGTTTTTCGAGCACACGACAATCTTCCATCCTGTCATGGGCCCTACCAGCCTACGGGCGAAAAGATGGCCAGGAAGTGGGGCCCTCATTACAGAGGTGAAGAAAGGTGCACAGAAGAAGCACCGCATGGTCGACTATTGGACGGGAGTGTTCCACAATCTTCAAATAGGGGAGGAACTCGTCGACGTAATCAGCCCCATGGCCGGAGAGGCATATCTCCTTGATTCGTCAACCTCAGGGGCCCCTCCTCCACGACGGCAGAGGCCGGAAATGAAGAGGACTCCCAACTAACCTGCCTCCACTTCCTCGAGGACGGCTGCCCAGTCCACTGCAACTGCAATGGGCCGATTGGAGGGTGCCCTTCAGAGCATACAATCACTAATTGAGATAGCTCTGTCTTCGTATGAGGAGATGGGAAGGAGAGTCGGACCTCTGCGAGAGATTCTCCACTCTATGAAGGCCTCTGCCGCCTCAGCGTCAATGCTGTTAGAAGGTCAGATCTTTGAGCATCTGAAGGAGGAGATGACTGACGAGCCGACGAAGGAGCCAAAGAAGCGGCCCAAAATGGAGCGAAAGAAGTCATCGGTGCATCAGATGGAGCCGAAGAAGCGGCCCCAAATGGAGCCACAATCGTCATCAGTGCATCAGATGGACCCAAAGAAGCGGCCCAGTGAAAAGGAGCATAAGAAGAACACTCCTATTGGTATGCGGACAAAGGAGCTGGCAAGGAAGTCACATCTGGATTCGACGAAATGGGGTAAAGGTAAGTTGTAGACGATGATTTATTTTTTCGTGCCCCATCATACACGACTACTATATTTGTCGTGTTTAATCATACACGACTATGTGGTTTATCGTGTTGCATACAACACGACTATGTTTTTATCGTGCTGCTACTACTGACATGAAGAAGTAAAATGTCATTTTAGCTCCCATCAAATGCGCGGATGAGGAAGACAAGATTGAACGGGCTGCAAAGAGATCCTCTGCCAAGATGTTTTTGAAGAAGCTCCAACCAGAATTCAAGGAAGATATGGAGCGTGCAGAAGTCGAGTCCCGTCCGACGTACAGACGGGACCTATTCCCCCCTGGTGTAGTGATAAGGAAGCGAATGAGGACTGTCTCCTCGAGGGAATTGCAGAGGATTAGAGAAGAGGACCATATACGGAGAATGGCGGAGGAGCAAGAAAGAAGGAATAGGTCCCCTCAGCCGAAAGCCGACTCCGAACAAACCATATCCGATCGACAAGCGACCTCTATCATCGATGAGGTCATCTCTTCCATACGGCAGTCGGATATCGAAACCGTCAAGGAGGAGGTGAAGGAGGATGTGAAGGGCGGGGATGTCGACGAGGAGGAGGTGAAGGCGGATGTTCTGGAGAAGGAGACGAAGGAGGAGGAGGGGAAGGAGGAGGAGGTGCAGGCCGACGAAGAGGCGATGGAGGACGAGAAGACGGAGGAGGTGAAGGAAGAGGAGGCTGAGGAGGAGAAGGCGAGGGAGGAGGAGGAGGTCGCGGAGGGCACTGGCTTAACCGCATCACAGCCGGTTGACGTCGATGTCCTCCTAACCCCTCAAAAGTCTAAGTCTGTAATTGCACTCCCCGACAACTATGCCGATTCGGAGTTATGCTTCGACATGGGGGTATTGTTAGAGCGGGATAGAGTGGCAATAGATGGATGGATCGCCAATCCGAGGAAGGCTTATCCAATTCCAACGCTATGTGATGACGACTATTTATCCCTCCTACAAACAACAGAAATAAACACCAATGTAAGTAAACCTATGCTCCTCATATGTTTTTGTTGACGTAAAGTCGGTATTCGAAGACACGACTTTGCGCGTAGTCGTGTCTGTGAAATACACGACTATACGCATAGTCGTGTCTATCGACGACACGACTAGCATGAAAATCGTATATATAGAATAATCGACTTTTAATTGGAAGTTGTATGTTGCCTTACCGAAGTGTAATGACTCCTGTGGATGTTTTTCCATAGGTTATAGATGCGTTTTTAAGTCTGTTGAGCCAGCGCAATGAGAGAAACCCGATGAAATATCCGTGGGCATTTTTTGGTTGCCACGCATTCAAAGAGATATTCGACAACGTAAGTGTTCCCTGCATAAGGAGTGATAAGTAGTTAAGTATGATATTACGAGCATCGTTGTCTAAATCTCTTTCGGTTTCGCAGGAGCACCAGGAAGGGGGAAATAATGCCAAATTGGTTAAAAAGCTCGGGAGGATGCTGGACGGCTTGAACAGGAACATGTTCTACGCATTTTTCCCAATCCGCACCGGCTCCCACTTCTGCCTCGTGTATGTCCATTTCCCGCACTGTGTATGGCGCTTCTACAACCCGCTGTCTGGCAGATCCCAATTATATCCGCATCACAGAAAAGCTGCTAACAAATTCACGCAGTTCATGAACGTTGTGATGGCAGGCAAGCTGGGTGGTTTGGTTTGCTAGACTGGAAGATGACGCAGATAACCAAAGCGTCGTGGCAACAAAATTCGAAAGACTGTGGCATCTTCATCATGATGTACGTCGCGCATTTGGCGTCCAATGTGAACCCACCGGAGTTTGATCAGTCCACAATCACACGACTGTGGCGACCAGTCATCGCTTCAACCTTGATTCGGGGGGTTATTAACAGCGAGTTTGATGACGATTCCGGACAAGGCACAAAAGATGCCGTCACAATTGCGGGTTTTTTGCGGCTTCCGGATAAAGAATAAATTGAAATTCATTTTATTCACATTATTTTAATGTACAAAGTTCATTTGCTGTAAATACCGTACTCTTTCACTGTACAAAGTTCATTTTAATGTACAAAGTTCACATAATTCCAATTCTTTTTTTTGACTCATACCAGATGTAGACAAAATATTGCAAGCATGAATGTGAATACGGCCTTCATACAACAGGTCTACATATATAATCGTCTCTGATACAACACGATTACGTATATAATCGTCTCTGATGCAACACGACTTTATATATAGTCGTGTTTCACAATACACGACAGTATAGATGTTAATTTGGGTAGGCCGTCTGCGCTATACAAGAATTTGACTACATCCTAAGTGAAGAATGGTGGGGGCTGAGGTAAGCCGGAGCGGCGTACATGCACTGTCTCGTTCGTAGACAGTTTGCCTTGTTGCGGAAGTGTTCGTTTCCTGCGCGTCCGATGTTCTTTCGGAACCGGGCTGTTAGTGCACTTTGTACGGTTGTGACCAACTTCACGACAATTCCCACATTTCGCATGTGGCCTTGCAGGTGGATCAGGCTGTGACTCAATTCTCTTTGTATTTCTCCTGCCCTTCTTTGGAGCTTCAAGCCTTGGCGGTTCGCATTTAAATAAAACACCGTAATTTCCCCACTGACTTCTGTCTAAAGTAGGGAACACTACTTCTTCGTAGTACCACTTCTCACAATATTCTATCGCTTCCAGACTCCTCTCATCAATACATGCCATGGCGTGCTTGCATGGAAGTCCCAAGCTCTGGAAGAAGCCGCATGTGCATGTTCTATTCGTAAGGTCAACAACATCCTGATGAGACAACATGAACAACATCAGTGTCTTCCAAGAATACTCGTGTCGTCGAAGACACGACTGTATGACTTGTCGTGCATGACACGACACGACGGTATGAGTAGTCGTGTATTCGTCGACACGACTTTGTTATAGTCGTATCTTATAGAAAACGAATTTATGCTTACCACATGGTATAAAGATGTCACTTCAAACTGCCGTAATGATAGCGGTTGAACTCGAACTGTTCCAGCACTCTGATTCCTCATCTGATTGATATGATTCTGTGCATATTTTGTTAACGGAGTCGGTAGGCCGTCTACTTCTATTCGGCGTCTCTGAAAATGGACGCTTGTGGTCGCCCGAGTTTGCTCGATCAACCGAGTTATTGGCCAAAACCTTGCCTTTAGAAGCATATTATTTACACTTTCTGACGCGTTCGACGTGAGAGTGCCGTACATTTTACCCGGATATTCTACGTTCGCCCAATGTGTTTTCGGAATATTGTCAACATATTTCGAGGCCGCCTCATTGTGTTCCTTCATCTTCTCCATCGTTGCGTCGAATTCTGGTCTCCTGAAGCATTTTGCAGCTCGGAATAGAAGTTCCTTCAGGTACTTATCCTTCCAAGTATTAAGCATATTCGCGGCCATATGCCGTAGGCAAAACCCATGGTGAGCCTCGGGAAAGACATCGGCGACCGCTCTCAGAAGGCCCTTCTGTCTATCAGAGACAATAGTGTCCAGGGATGCCGGGGGGTCCGTAAAGAGAAAACATTTAAGTAAGGTGAGGAACCACGTCCTGTACAAGTGAGAGACAAGCATATTAAACATAGAATACTTCAGGTTGTTACAAGGTCGTCTATAAGCAAAAGACGACTGTATGAGTAGTCGTGTTTTCGACGACACGAATGTGTGTGCCCAGTCATGTCGTCCAAAACACGACTGTTAGAATAGTCGTCTTTCCTGGTTCTAAACTTACCACATTTTGATATTCTCTTTATCCACAATTGCATATGCAAGACACATTAATTGTTGATTGCCGTCGATTGCTGTAGCAACCAATAATACTCCAGGGTACTTTCCTTTTAGGAATGTTCCATCAAGCGTGAGCAACGGTCTCAGTGTTCTTCGGAATGCTCTTGCGACCGGGAGCCGAACATCCAAAACACACGTCTGAAGTCGTAGCCGGCTAACTCAATTGGGATATCAGGTATATCAGCTGATCTTTCTATGACCACATGTGTACCTGCGTTAGACCGCTCTAATTCCCTTCCGTAATGTGGCAAAATATGATAAGCGTCTTCAGGGTTGCCATCGATCAATCGGATCAATTCCTCTTTCGCCCTCCATGCCCTTTTATAGTTGACTGTGACGCCCCAATGTTTCTCAATGTATTGTTGGATATTTGAGATTTTTATGGAGTTTGAATCCTTATGGAGGCCATGACACTTCCTCGCAATCCAAAGGTGAGAAGCCAATGGATGATCTTTCGAACTTAGAGAAGTGTCACATGTATGCCGTTCTTCCCTCCTTGTTACGCTGACTCCATCAAGTCTGTTCGACGCTCGTATGTACCACTTGCACCCCGAAACCTTGCAACTTGCAGCGAATGTGTCCTTGCTCTCATCCGCTACTTTGAACATGAACTTCCTCTTGATTGCCAGATCAGTTAGAACCATCTTGAACTGCTTGACGCTTTCGAATCTAGCCCCTAAGGTAAGTTGTGCCTCGTAGTCTTCTGCTTGCAAACTTCCGGTCAACATCGTCTCCTCTTCACAATGTTTTGAAGGACCGGCCTGTGCAGAATCCGTACCCCAATCCCAACCACCATCACCCTCAATATTGAGATAGTCAATCATCCTCTGACGCGACAGATTTCCCTTTACATGTGTCTCCTGCCGTGGGACCTCTAGAAGTTGATGTTCCCGTGTGATATGGCTGGCTGAAATGTGGTACTGTAAGAGGCTCATCCCACTCATCTGCAGACCACGGTAATTCATCTTCATCCAATAATTCTTCTTCATCTGGACTGGAATCTTCATCTTCATCTTCTTCTTCATCTTCACCTTCTTCTCCATCTCCGAAACTGCGGGAAAAAAGATGTATGAATGGACTTGACAAAACGATAGCACGTACTATGAGGTATTGTCTTATGCAACACGAATTGATTTATAGTCGTCTACGATGCAACACGACTAGGTATATAGTCGTGTTCAATACGGCACGATAAAATTTTTAGTCGTGTACTATTATAGTCGACTATAATAGCACACGACTTGCTTGTATCCGCGCCTTAGAAGTCTCACCTCGCATAGTCTTCATCTCTTCCTCCTTCGACTGCTGATGCGGGTGTCTTATTGCCCGGGCTGGACGGGCCCTCGTTCCGGCGGTGTGTTACTGGCCGGCATCACTTCTGCCTCTGGTAGCCTCTCGTCCTCCTTATTTGCATTGGCATTTATTTCCCTTATTTAGAGTCGAAGTCTCCATGTTATTGCCCGTAGAAGTCCACTCCACGTACAGGCGGAGTAGCCCATTTGTGCCTTGCTTGCTCTTGTGAAGTATAAATATTGACTCCACGTCTTTATCGTCTTCAAGGAGAAATGTGTATTCTTCAGAGTCAACACGATATGACAAAGTTAATGTACCAGGTGTAGACTTAAGCGGTAATCTTTCTTCCACTAGCTGCAACAGTTCCAGGTACTTTACTCGTGTATCTATAGGCAGGAGCTTCCGTTTCCCGCCCACGTACTTAGCAGAATTTGTCAAAACTCCATCGTAGTGTAAACAAAGAACTATCTTCTCTATCCCTACCTGCCATTAAAAAACCGAAATAAGTTAAAAATCCGTGAGACACGATATATTGAAAACCGTATATGAGTGCAACGTCTATGAGTCGTGTTTCATCAAACACGACTATTGTTACAGTCGTGTTGTCGACGACACGACTGTAACAATAGTTGAAAACTTGCTAAGTTTTGAACTTTATTCTCTGGAACCAACTTTCATGATAGAAATCGTCGTATTTTAACTTCACCTACGAGTTTTTCGATGTACCTTGCCTCCGTTGAAGTTGTTTTCCAATACCCAATCTTTCCCTCTCGTTTTCCCCCGCTTGTTGCCGCGAAGATGACCTTTTCGGAGTTCGACGGCGCCGGCCGCCGGCGATGATATGGGCGGCGAGGCCGGACGGAACGCCTTCTTCTCCGACTAACGGCAGCTTCTCCGGGTAGTAGCTCCCTTTCCGGGTAATATGGAAAACCAAAGTGTGGGTGCCTTATACCTAAACCTAAGGGCATTTTTGGTACTTTCCGGGTCATATGGAAGGAAGAAAGGGATTCCGGGTAATATGAGAAACCCGTGTTTGGCGCCAGGTCAGACGTAAAAAGCTCGACCAATCATCTCCGTGTGCGCAGTATTTACCAATTTTGTCTATTAACCAGTTGGAAACTTTCCCGCCGTTGGGATTCTACATGAATGCAACCTTCCTCTAACGTCCAGGTATCTCCTAATATCATTCCAAACCCCCTTTTTAATGGAGCCAATGGTGCACAAGGAACTACACCTCATGCCACAAGTTCAAACCAGATTCTTGCACCATCTCATGATGTAGTGAGCCAAAGTTGAGGGCCAGCCAAGCAACACCCCACCCTAGCCGCACAAGCCCAGCTCCTATGCTCCATTCGAATCAAATCATGATATAATAGGTCCTGCAAACTATGTGCAGCACCAAATAGAAACTGAAGTAGCATGTCCTGTGAGTTCTCCTATTGTAAGTGGATTCCAACAGCTTCCCCCCACCGCCAAGGACTCTGTCATGGTTGGGAAACATACCATAGAGTCTCTAAACTCGTACGGATTCAAATCAAGATGGATTTCAAGCAAGGAAAAGGACGCTAAATTAGTTGTCTACGGTATGTTTTACCGAATAAATATTCTCCATTGAGCGTGCTTCATTCTATGGAGAAGTCGATAAGACTTGTCACGCTTTCCGATTTGGGAGGTGTTGACTCTAAGAGGCTGATAGCACATCGTTCTCTAGTTTTTGTCAAGGAAATAAAAAGCATCCTGTGAGGGCTGTCCGTACTCACAGCGGAGGCAGCCAAGGATCATCTCGATCAAATAGTGGAAGAGGAACATGCCGACCTCCAAAACCAAAATAAATCGTCTTCTATGCAACATTCTGGAGTACAAGACTTAGGCTTCGTTTGGTTTACCTGAAACTGAAAAATTTACTGAGAATTCTGAAAAGTCATTTATCTAAAATTTCGAAATTGAATCTGAAAATCCTAACATCCTGATCTTTTCAAGGGGTTTTTCAGAAAAAATCCCTTGAAATAGATCCCACCAGCTAAAGCAAAAAACAGCAAAGAGCCCCTTATTTTGTCTTTCCTCTTCCTGCACTCCTGCTCTCTTCTGTTCGGCTTATGGCCAATGGCGACAGACACCGGAGATAGACCCATGGCGGCACGTCCGCCATTTCCACCGTCGGCGGTGACCTCTTCATCTGCTTCACTTCTCATTCCTTCTCTTCCTCTTCCTTCCTCATGAAGATCCCCTCCAAGTCTCCTCACCCCTGCCCACACCCGATACCGGTCCGACTCCGTCCCTAAGACGGAGTCTTCGCCACGATGGCAACTTAAAGGATGGGGCTCAGACCTCCCCGATATTTCTGCCTGGCAGGAGCGAGAAGAAGGGATTTGAGGCGGAGGAGGAGACGGCCCAAGGTGACCTGCATTGGGCAAGTGAGGGTAAAGCTGAGGAAGCAGGGAAAGAATATGTGAGCAACGGAGCGGCGAGATTTAGAATCGAGGAGGAGGGGGGAGGGCAAGAGCTTCAGAGAGGAGAGGCAGCGGTGGACCGGAGATAAATGAGGGTCGGGGAGATCAAGGGGCTATTCAGAAAAATCAGATCCATTTTGACCTCTGATTTTTCTAGCGAGATTTTGTATACTGATATACAAATAAATACATACATTTATATGTCTATAATTCCTAATTTGTTAGTGCTATTTCATAATAATGAGAAATAATTATGAGTTATTAGAGTTAGTTCAATAATTAGGATTTTACTTTATTTAATAAGAAATTATGCGTCTAAGTTTAGTTAGATTGCTTGTGTAGGTCTTAAAGGGCTTGAACTGCAAATTATGGATTTGTTGCGCCTCAATTGGATTTATATGTGAAGAGACCAAAGATCGGACGGTTAAGGAGTCTTTGGCGGGGTTTTAAAGTTCAAATTTATGAAAAACCTTAAATTAAGAGCAGAGATGATTTAGGATGTTGATTTGTATTAAAGAGACGACGAACGATGACTTAACTGAAGAGCCATTCAGATAAGATCTAACGAGGAGAAGAGATCAACGGGTTTTAAAACAGAAAAACAAAAATGGAAGAGAAACTTGAACTGGACTGAACTGGTCAGGCGAAGCTCGGGTGTTCAGTTCCAAACAAAATGCTATACTCGAGTGCTGGCGAGGCTTATGTTCGGTGGTGACGGCAAGAGCTCATGATCGAACGCCAGAGAGAGTGACGACAATGGCCTGCCTTGGGCTTGAGCTCAGAGGCGACAGACGATGAGGCTCACGGCGGCAAAGAGGAGCAACAACAGAAACACGGGAAGGCTAGGTTAGAATCATTTTTTGATTGGGACTTGTTATTGAATGGGATTTTTAGAGTTGTGTTTAGTTTGGATAAGGTTCGGGTTGGGTAAGGAATCAAAGATTTGGATTTGAGTTCATCTTCAATTGGGAGTTCAAAAGCGTCAATTTTGGGATCTTGAACCTCTTATATAAAAAAGATATCTCGAGGCTGTTTTGCAGGGGGGGGGGGAATTTGCACAACCAAAGCAGAGGAGAGGACTGAGGAAGAGGACGATTTGGACTATTCTCGAATTCACATTGCTACAGTACCGCAGCTCAACAAAGAAAATGATGAATAGTGTTCCTCATCCCATGGCCAGCTAAATTGTGTTTGAGGCATAGATGAAGCCCTGATTAGATCGTTTTTACATCTTTTTTTATGTAGCTGATGTTTGAGCTTTTATTCCATAATTAATGGTAGTTTTATTAAAGTTTATTCTATGCACTCAAGAGAGAGTGGAATAGATTTTGTGGACTTAATCCGAGGAATGCCT